>SJYQ01104467.1:0-40889 GCA_006410935.1 Redunca redunca | reverse complement strand
CGGTGACGGTGGCTCCACAGACCCGGAGACGGGAGGCCCTGAAGTGAGGGAGGTGTCGCAGGCCAGGGGCCCACGCTACCTTCAGCTGCCCTGCAAACCAGCGGTTCCTGACGGGGTCGTAGAAGTACAGGTCGTTGAGGAAGTCCCCCTCCAGGCTCTCCTCCTCCTCCTCGTCACACACCCCTCCGAAGAGCAGCGTCTGGTGGTTTGGGGCCACAGCCACCGAGAATCCGGACCTTGGCGTGGGCTTGGCTCCAGAAGGGTTAATCCGTGTCCACGACCACTTGCCTGCCAAGGAGAGGAGGCAGGGACCCATGGACCCGCAGGAGGGCGCAGCCGTGGTCTGTGGCTCCCGGGCCAGCCACCCCGGAGGCCATGCATCCTCGAGGGCTGGTCTACACAGAAGCCACCTGTCCACAAAGCCTCCCGACATTGGCCTGGGGCACTGAGCGGTGGTGCTGTGAAGGCAGAGGTGAAGAGGAGGCCGGCCCACCGGCTCTGGGGCCCCGCACACCACGCCCTGGGGTGGGCCAGCACTGCAGTCCTGCCCGCTGGGTGGGCACTGAGTTTGCCAATAACCCTCAGGAGGCGGTTGGGCGTGGTGCGTGAGGGAGTCTCCCCAGCACATTTAGAAGGACAGGGACATCCTCTGTAATGAATCGACCCACAGCAAGCACCCCCTGGAGGCGCGACCCCAGCTGCGTGCCCCAGGGGGCCAGAAGGTCACTCACGACAGCCAGCGTCTCAGTGTTTAAATAAGAGAAGGCTGTCAGCGTGCCTCGCATGGGGTGAGGGTGGCGGGGTATGCTCACCCAACTATGAAAGGGCTAGGGTTCCACTGCCTAGAACACAGCCCCCTTTCAAGTGCAGGTGTGCTGACGGGTGAAAGGGGCTCTACTCTTTGGCTCCACGTCCCCATCACCTCTGCACCCAAGAAACACCTTGTAGGGAAAGAGCGTCACAGCAGGAAGGAGGACAGCCCCTGCCTAGCAGGCCTCTGGCCCCACAGAGACGCGCTTCCCAGGGCAGTGACAGCCCAGGGCCAGACAGGCCCCATCTCCTTAGGCCTCTCTCCCACCACTGGCACCACGCAAGCCAACCACCTCCCCTGCAACTCCCCCCCCCCTTTTTTTTTTGAGAAAAGCCAGTATAAAGCACTGTTATAGCAATAATAAAACTTAGACTCATATGTAGCACGGGGGATGGCAGTAGGGTGGGGGAGGAGGCAGTGATTTCTCTCACCAATCACTAGTTTTTGAGCTTTAAAAAATGAACAGTGGGAAGACACCTACATGACTACTGACAGAAGAAACGGATGAAAAAAACGCGATACATATACACAATGGAATATGCCTCGGTCATCAGAAAGAATACAATAATGCTGTCTGCAGCAAAGTGCATGGACGCAGAGGTGATCACACTCGGTGAGGTAAATACCACACGATCCCATTCAAGTGTGGGACCTAAGAAGAATGATACAAGTGCACTCACAAACAGAAGCAGACCCACAGACATAGGAACAAAGTTAGGGTTACCAAAGGGGGAGGTGTGGGGGCTAAATTAGGAGTACGGGATTGACAGAAACACGTCATTACGTGTAAAATCAGCAAAGACCTACTGTGGCGCCCAAGAGCTCGTTCAGCATTTTACAGCCTGTAAGGAAAACCCTCTGCAAAGCAACGTATATGCTTAGACACAACTGACTCATTGCTGAGCACCTGAAGCTAACACAGCACTGGACATCAACTACACCTCAATTCACAAAAAAGAACAGTGGTGCTTCAACCCCACCATAAGCCTCCGGAGTCTATGTCCTACCACTGAGCAGGAAGGAGTGAGAGATGACAGGCACCGTGGACGGACCGACACCACCGGGGTTTTAACTCTGCATCCTTGGTGCCCCGGAGGGCATGCGGGAGCTGTTCGTAAGGTGTCCGCTGGCCTGCCCGAGGGCGAGGGGGCACGTGCAGGGGCTCCCCACCAGCCCCAAACCCTCTGCTCGCCTTCCCGCCGACACACAGCTGCCCGCGTGGCCCGTCCCTGGCACAGTGCACACACCTTCTCTCCCCTCCTCAGCCTTCAGCAGGAACATATCAGAGTGCTGGGTGCCTCTGTCCACATCTTTCCTGACTCTCTGCAAAAGGAACAGGGAGCTGTGAGAAGAACACGTGCCACCCCAAGCCATGCACAGCCCCTCAAGCTTGTAGTCCCAGGTCCTGTGGAGGCGACTCGGGAGCCTTCACTCAGATCACCTTCAAAATCTGAAACACAACAGGTTCCCTCCAAGCCCATCCACACAGAGCCCTCTGCTCAGGGCTACACCTGCAGCCTAGAGGCGAGCCCTGCTTGGGGTGGACAGGCTGGCGCGGGGACCTCTCCTGTCGTCACACGACCACCCTCCGCCTCCACCCCATGTGCCCTCCATCCCAGTCACCTCTGAATATCGGGACTCAAGCTGTGGTCCAAGGACCGGATGAAACTCTGCAGACGCTGGCACAGCCGCTCGAAAGCTTCGCTGAGCTCTCAGCAGCACCGCCCGCCTCACACCAGGCTCACGGCCCAGTCAGACACGTGGCTCTCTAAGAGCACACTCAGTGTGCACACTGCACCTACCCCTCAGGGCACAGGCGTCTGGACGGCAACCTAGCAGACTGGCTCTCCTGGCGGCTCCAGCTGCTGGGGGCAGCAGCTTTCGCTTCCAGGTCTTTATCCTTCAAACTCCCAATTTTTAATAAACTCTTACCTTCGGAGTACTTCTACGTTTACAGAAAACCTGAGCAGCTGGTATGGAGAGTTCCCATATGCCCTGCACCGTTCCCCTTCCTGTTGATCCCCTGACTTCGTAGGTGCGTGTGGCACCATCAACGAGCCACACTTGAGCCCATGGCTCAATCACACTCCTGTTCTCCCCAACGTCCTTCTCCTGTCCCAGAGCCCACCAGGCTGTCGTGGATCCTTAGGCCTCCTGGGCCATGAAGACTGCTCACACTGGCTTGTTTCTGGTGACCCTAACGTTGAGGAGTGCTGGTGTGTGTCCTGTAGAGCACCCTCCACTGGGACCCGCCCGACACTGTTCTCATGACTGGACAGGCTATGGGTTCCGGGTGGGGTCTCAGAGGTCAAGCACCCTTCCATCCCACCCTCCCAGGGGGGCGTGCTGTCACCAGGACGGCCATCGCAGACGTGGACCTGGGCCACCTGGCTAGGGTGTTCACCGGGTTTCTCCGTGGTCTAGTCACTGGCCCCACCCCAACTTTCCAGCCTGCCCTCGTGGGAAGAGCGTCCCCTGTGCAGCCCCCCTAATGGCGGCGGGGGTCATGCTCCAGCTCCTGGAGGGTGGCGGGTCTACCTTGGGGTGGGACAGTGCGCACGGCGTCTGCCTCTCCTCCCCGTGTATGAATTCATTCAGTCACTGGCTTGGCGTCACATGCACCCGTGCACCATCGCATCTCCTCTGGACTACAGTCTGACACCATCTGATTCACTCCACTGCTCACACGCCTCCAGCTCTGCCCCTGGGGACCCTCTAGGGCGGGTCCCAGGCCCCTGATGTGCCCCACTGGCGCAGATTTCTTGGGTTTCCTGGGCTCCGGCACCGTTCACACTCTCTCTGCAGAGTTCTGGAATCGGCTGCTTCCCCCACAGAGCCCTGTGACTTCAGTGGACAGTCCTAGAATCCCATGTCTGGGTGCAAGGCCTTATCACTGGGCAGTATGGTTTTGTTCTCTCAGCCAAAGTGCACATAATTCACCTTGTCTTGTTTACTAATGAGTACATGTTATGTTTACTGTAAAGGGGAAAGCTACTTTCCTTTTGGAAAACAAAACAATCCACCTTCTGTGACTGGACTGTGGCCTGAGCATCCTAGCACCAAGGAGGAGGCCGGGCCCCCGCCTCCTCTTTCGTCTGCAGGGACACTCACAGTCAGGCCGTCAACCTCTGCATGCCACAGTCCCCAAGACGGACAGTCCTCCCGTCCTGCAGGCTGACCAGGAAGTGGCTGCCACTTCCAGGCCCACCCTCCAGGCCAATGCCCCCAACTCATGCGAGCTAAGACCACATGGAGGCCTTGTCCATGGGGGCACATAGGGGAAGTCAGCGCCGCAGGCAGGTCACTAGAAACCTGTCACAGCTGGCACAGCCCTTCCCCTCGTCCCCCCACACCTGCGGTATCCATGGAATTGCTCCACTGACAGCAACCATCTTTCCTAGACCAATGAGCGGAGCAGGTCTTCCTCGGCGTCACGTGTAAATACGCCCCCTGTAGCCTGTGAGCCAGAGCCCCTCCTAAGCAGGTGCTCTGACTGCTGGGTCAATGGCTTCCACAGAGCGGCTGGGGTGCAAGGATGCCACAGCCATCAGGGCTCCTCCTGAAGTGTGCAACACCCCCACTCCACCCCCCAATCCTCACGGGGGTGACTGGAGGCCACCGGGCGCTGGTCTCTCTCGTGGTGGCCTGTGCTGTCCTTCCCGGTGAGGCGCAGCACGCTGGCACAACACTCAGCCCTCCCACTGGAGGATATGGGGTGGGCATGACCCCCGGGGGCTGTGGCGAGTCCACCTGGGGTCTCAGCTGTTCTCAAGGGTGAGCAGATGCAGACTCCACAGAGTGGTGACTCGGGTGTGCACTTCACACACGATTCCTTCCTCTGCTCACACGGACATCTGAGAGACGTGTGCCAAGTGTGACGTCGCTAAGCTGTCACAGCACAACCGTCAGTGACCCCAGAGCCCAGGACAGCCTATGCACGCACCCCCACAGCCTCCTGCCTGGACTACGAGCTCTGGACACGTGTCCTGAGTCTCCTGCTGCCCCAGCCTCACACTCAGAGCCAGGCCCTTCAACTGTCAGCAGGAGACAGCCCTGGCCAGGCTCCCAACTCCGGTGCGCCTGTCCCAGCAGGGGGCGCGCTCCAGCGCTCCAAGGGCAGCACTGTAGCGGACCGGTCTCCCGGCCACTCTGAGAAAGGACTCCCAACAGCGCTGGAGGAGTACTGGAGCAGGGGCATGGAGGACCAAGCTGAGGGAGACAGAGCTGCCGGGGAGGGCCAAGGGCCCCCACGTCACTCCTGGCCTGAGCACTGAGACACAGCGGCAGCCTCACAGCAGAGCAGGAGGCCCGGTCAGCACAGGGGACACCAGGGGAGGCCAAGGGTGCGCTGGGCCGCTTCGCAGCAGGTGGACGAACAACCCTACTGTGTGCGCTGGAGGTGCCCTCTGGACAGGCCAGGATGCACTGCTATAAACCTGCCAGGACTGCCTCTTGGCTCCGTGTCCGGAAGAGTGAGGTACATGGGGCCTTCCTTCTCTGCCTGCCAGCACGACCGCTGGCCAGAGGCCGCCCTCAGCACCTTGGCAACAAGAGGTCAGTCTTTAGCATCACTTCACACTGGTTCTGCTGGACCGACAACGGCAGGAATTTTTCAGAACTGGGGATGATGATGGCTGAAGTCCCCAGATGGACTGTTTGTGGAACACGGAAGCCACCAAGAGGTCGATCCCCATGAGTTAAGGGCTTGCTGGTACAGGCTGCCTCCCTGAATGCTGCCCAGCTCAACCAGACACCCCGAGCTGGTGGTAACCCAGGAAGGAGCCATGCGCTGCTCCTGTGACGGTGTCCCCACCCAGGCGAACCACCTGCATCTTTCATCAATTCTGGTAAACCCCCATGAAGGCAAACAGACCAACTTCTCATTCCATCCAATGCCAAGGCCTGGCATCAGTGGGCTCTGAATCAAGGTCCCTGGCTGTCTGTGCAGCTGTAGAAGAGCAGCGGTGGGGAATGAGACCCTGTCTTGATTAAAGTGGGGTCAGCCTAATGCAGCTTGCTGTTCATCATCAGTTTGGCTCTGTGGAGCACCTGCTGTGGTTAAGAGGCAGCCCTGGCCACAGCCCACGTCTCTCATATCTAGATGAGGCCCGGGCAGATCACAACTACAGAAATCTGTCTGTTTCCCTTTCCAGAGCGAGGGCTGACCACTGGCTTAGTAGGGGTGGGGCAGAGCAGAAGGAGGAGGGCGGGGCACCTCGTGGCACATGGATGAGAACGCAGCAAGGCTGTACAGAACCTCAGTGTGTTCAGAGGAGCAGAGCACACACCCCTGGCCACATCTCATCTAAACAACAGAAAAGACTTTCACGTTAAACTAAGGTGCAATCTTACTTGAGGTTCTCACCGTTGGCAAGACTGAAAGCACAGCAGACAGAAGCCCCCTGCGTCCCGCACGTCTTACCTGTTTTGAGTAGCCACCATAGATGATGATGTTGCCCTGAGGGGTGACGGTCATCTGGCAGCCCGACCGGGGTGTGGGCCCAGTCCCGGATGGGGACAGCTTGCTCCATGTGAAAGTGTCCAGGTTGAAGGCATACACATCATTGTAATAGATGTAATCTCTGTTGTTTAACACAGGAACAAAAACAAAGAGGCGGCAACATGAACACGTGAACTTCACTTAAAAGTACCTTTCCTACACACTGTGCCTTCTGAGGCATTCCAAAAGGCACGGTGGCCCTGCTCATGCCACGCTCCTGGGACTTCAGGGCAAAGCACTCAAAACACAGATGGGGCCTTGAGAAGGGAGACGAATAGGGAACGATGGGTCTGCCCAAGTCACACACAGGGGGAATGGTGCCCTGAAGGCAGGTCACAGGCAGCCATGGGCAAGGGGCTCGGGTCAGAGTCACATGATGAGAGCTGGGCCTGCTTCCACAGGAAAGACACACAGACACGTGGAAGGAGCAAGCGGCTCCACCCATCGGACACGATTCCTGTCGCTCCTACTGCACTCGGGTCACCCTGGTCTGGGGCCCTGCGTCCACATGCAGGCCACTGTGGCCCCGGGAGACCCATCCACAGCAGGGCACTGGGAACGGGACAGGGGCGCATGTGAACTCTCTGACCCGCACCCACTACACAAATGTACCCTTCCGTGGGAGCAAGGCTTTCAGTAGGTCAACTAAGGAAGCCGGGCGCTCAGTTCTTAAAAGACTTCATCACGTTCCACTGTTTTCTCAGATTTCACATGGCAGATAGCTAGAAAAGAAAACTCTGTTCTGCACGTAGGATAAATAAAAACTGTAATTGAGTTCTCAAGGTCGAACTGACTTGTTTGATACAAATGGTGACCACACAGATTATCTCTTTGAAAAACTTTAAATTTTTTCTGTACTCTTGAAACACTTCATAAACAGTCATTTTAACAATTATGAAGAATTCCACAACTGGGATAGCAGAGCAGTAAACCAAGCTTGGGGCCCTCCTGTGCGACTGCCCAAGCAACGCCAATGCCATCAGCCCTTGCTTGAAGGGATGGGCAGTGTCCTGCTCGTGTGTTCTAAGCGGCTCTTCCCAGAGAGCCCCCTCCTTGCTGCACCAGGAAAGAGGACCCTCCTGTTGGTACTGACCTTGTACTCTCATGGAAGCCACCAAAAAGGATTAGCTGCCTCTTCCAGGCCACCATCCGATGTCCACTCCGGCCTGAAGGGCCACCTGGTGATCTAAAATTGGCAACACACAAAAAACAGGCACTCGGCAGGCGGAGGAGGAGGCCGTGGCGCTCGTGAGCTCCCACAGGCACACCAAAGCACGTCCAAGACGGGAGTGACTCAAACAGAACATCTACTAAATGCCAGGCAGAGACCTCAGACTCACAGAAGCACAAAAACCTCCACGTCACCAGGCAGGAGGAAAGAAAAAAGCAAACAAACTGAACGAATGTGAAGGGGGACCCACACCCATGGAGGAGCTGAGGAGCGGGAGAGGCTGCACCCGGGGCAGGCCCCTCAGCGGCAGGGAGACTGGCCTGGACGCAGGAGGGGCTTTGGAGCCTCAGAGAAGAGCTCAGGACCCAGGGAGCAGAAGGCACAGCAGAGTGGCCCGCACAGACAGCGGGGACCGCCACCCTGCGCTCCCCAGCCTCAGACGCTTGTCCACAGGTGTGCGCGGGGGCCTCATGCTTGACACCTGGGTGTCAGAGGTCAGACCCAGGGGGAGGATCGGGCTTAGCTGCACAGAGACAGCCTGAAGAGGCTGGACTATGTCCACTGAGGGTGCACTGGGAAGAAGCCTGGGCCCGCCAGAGGCAAGGCACCATTGCTGGAGGCACACAGAGGAGGGGCAGGACCACCAGAGCGTCCTTCCTTGCACACATACTCTCAGGGAACAGGTCACACCTACATGAACTCCAAAGGCACGCATGGGCATCACAATAGCTAAGACACCCATAAGCAGGCCCCAAGGGCTGCCCCCACCACAAGATCCATGAGCAGGCACCAGGTGCTGCCCCCGCTGTACGAGGAGGACACAGTTCCCCACTACCGCCAAGAGACCCGCGAGCACGTGACAAGTGCTGCCCCCCAATCTGGGGACTGCACGTGGGCAGCACTGGACGCAAGTCACTGTCCCTGCCATCTCGGGAGCTCGCACCAAGCACTGTCCCTACTGTCTCTACTGTCCCACGGGCCCAGCGGCCGCCAGCACTGTGGGGACCCACAAGCAGGCACTGACCACTGCCCTGCCATACCAGGAGTGTGCATGGGCCACAACACCCGCACACCCCGTATCCGGGGAATAACAGGCAGCACACACAAGGAAAGGCGCAGCAAGCATACAAACCCGCATGTCGCAACAAAGACCCGGCGCGGCCCAATAAACAAACGTTTTTTTAAGAGTTTTACAGACAAGCAAGTTCAGTTCAGTTCCTCAGCCATATCCAACTCTTTGCAACCCCACAGACTGCAGCATGCCAGGCCTCCCTGTCCATCACCAACTCCCAGAGCTTACTCAAACTCATGTCCATCGAGTCAGAGATGCCATCCAAAAGCTAAGGTAAGGTGGTTTGGCACCACCAAACCAGCTTTATGACAAATGTTAAAAGAACCTCTCTAAGCAGAAAAGGCCGTTAACTAGAAACAAGAAAATTATAAACAGAAAAGCTCATCAGTAAAGGTAAACACACAGTAAAGGTAGGAAATGACCCACACACAAATATGAGGCCAAACTCAGCAATCACGAGGAGAATATAAATGCAGGATATTGGAAGTGCACTTGAAATTAAGACACCAGCAACCTGAAACAATCTTATAAATATATAGACATAGACTGCTTTATCAAAGCCTCACAAGGGAGACTCCTTCATGGCCCGGTGGACAGTAATCCACCTGCCAATGCAGGGACACAGGTTCGATCCCTGGTCTGGGAAGAGCAGACATGCCGCAGAGCAGCTAAGCCCAGCTACCATGACTACCAAAGCCCATGCACTCTGGAGCCCGTGTGCTGCAACTACTGAGCCCGTGCCCCGCAGCTGGAGAGTCCACATGCCACATCTAAGCTCCAAACCAGCCAAATAAATAAACAACTGTTTAAAAAACTCACTAATGGGACAACTTGCCAGCCACAGGTGTCAGCTTGTGCGAAAATCCCCCAGTGCGTTAAATGACACATTAGAGTAGACGGGCTTAAGTGATATGTATACAACATCCCGCCTGAGAGCAGAATACACATTCCTCTCAAGTGCACACAGAACATTCTCCAGGACAGATCACAAGCTGGGTCACAAAGCAAGCTGCAGTAATTTTAAGAAAACCTGAAATCATATCAAGCATCTTTTCAGACCATAACACTATGAGACAAAAATCAATCATAAGAACTTTAAATAGCACAAACATGTGGAGGCTAAACAATGTTATTAAACAACCAATGTGCTGCTAAGTCACTTCAGTCGTGTCCGACTCTGTGCGACCCCATAGACGGCAGCCCTCCAGGCTCCACCGTCCCTGGGATTCTCCAGGCAAGAATGCTGGAGTGGGGTGCCATTTCCTCCTCCAATGCATGAAAGTGAAAAGTCAAAGTGAAGTTGCACAGTCGTGTCTGACTCAGTGACCCCATGGACTGCAGCCTACCAGGCTCCTCCATCCATGGGATTTTCCAGGCCAGAGTACTGGAGTGGGGTGCCATTGCCTTCTCTGAACAACCAATGTATCACTGAAGAAATCAAAGAGTAAACAAAAAATAAAAAATAAAAACCTAGAAACAAATGACAACAAAAACATGGCAATCCAAAACTGATGGGACATGGCAAAAGCAGTTCTAAGAGGGGAATTTACAGCAATACAATCTTATCTCAGGAAACAAGAAAAGTCTTGAACAAATAAACCTAACCTTACACTGAAAGCAACTAGAGAAAGAAGTAGAAACAAAACCCAAGGTTAGCAAAAGGGAAAAAAAATCATAAAGAACAGAGCAGAAACAAATATAATAAAAAGGAAAACAACAGAAAAAATTAATGAAACTAAAAGCTGATTCTTTGAAAAGATAAACAAAATTGATAAGCCTTTAGCCAGACTCACAAAAAAAAAAAAAAATGGGAGAGTGGTCCAATCAATAAAATTAGAAACAAAAAAGGAGAAGTTACAACTGACATCACAAAATATAAAGAATCACAAGAGACTACTACAAGCAACTACATGCCAAAATAATAAGACAACCTAGAAGAAATGGACAGATTCTTAGAAAGGTTCTAACTTTTCAAGACTGAACCAGGAAGAAGTAGAAAATATGAACAGACCAATCACAAGTACTGAAATTGAAACTGCGACTTAAAATCTTCCAACAAACAATAGTCTAGGACCAGATGGCTTCACAAACAAATTTTACCAAACATTTAGAGAAGAGTTAACTCCTACCCTTCTGAAACTATTCCAAAAAACTGCAGAGGAAGAAACACTCCAAACTCATTCTATGGGGCCACCATCACTCTAATACCAAAACTAGACCAAGATACCATAAAATACAATTACAGGCCAATAGCACTGATGGAACACAGACACAAAAACTCTCAACAAAATACTAGCAAACTAAGTACAACAACATATTAAAAGGATCAAACCCCATAATCAGGTGGGATTTATCCCAAGAATGCAAGGATTCTTCAACATTTGCAAACCAACCAGTGTGATACACCACATTAACAAACTGATGAATAAAAACCATATAATCGTCTCAATAGGCACAGAAAAAGCTTTTAACAAAATACCCATTCATGACTAAGTCTTCAGAAAGTGGGCACAGAGGGAACCTAACAACATAATAAAGGCCATATATGACAAGCTCACAGCCAACATCATTCTCAATGGTGAAAAGCTAAAAGCATTTCCTCTAAAATCAGGTACGGAACAAGAATGTCCACTCTTGCCACTTTTATTCAACAGAGTTTTGGAAGTCCTAGCCATGGTAATCAGAGAAGAAAAAGAAATTTAAAGGAATCCAAATTGGAAAAGAAGTAATTTTCTGTCATTGTTTGCAGATGACATGCAACCATATACAGAAAATCCTAAACATGCTAACAGAACACTATGGAAAAAAAAAAAAGACTACTAGAGCTCATCAGTGAATTCAGTAAGGTTGTGGGATACAAAATGAATACACAGAAACCTGCTGCATTTCTATATACTACAGTGAAAGATCAGAAAGAGAAATTAACGAAGCAATCCCATTTATTACATCAAAAAATAAAGAAATAAAATACCAAGGAATAAATTTACCTAAGGAGACAAGAGACCTGTACTCAGAATATAAGACAGAGATTAAAGAAACTGAAGATGTGGAGGAGGGGGAGGAATTGAAACCGATATAAACAGATGGAAAGCTATACCATGTTCTTTGGAAGAATCACATCAAAAAAGGATACTACCCAAGGTAATTACAGATTCAGTGCAATCCCTATCAAATTATCAATGGCATTTTTCAAAGAACTAAGATTTTTATAATTGTATGAAAACACACAAGACCTCAAATAGCCAAAACAATCCCAAGAAAGAAAAACGGAGCTGGAGGAACCGGACTTCCTGACATCAGACTACACTACAAAGCTACAGTAACCAAAGCAGTGGGGTATTCGTGAAAGAATAAACAAGCAGGTCAGTGGAACAGAAAAGACAGCCCAGAAATAAATTTCCTACAGTCAACCAGGATTTCCCTTGTGCTCCAGTGGTTGAGAGCCTGCTATGGTTTCAGGGAAGACCATGCATGCCATGGGGCAACAACTAAACCCATGCGCCACACCTACCGAGCCCACGCGCAGCAACTGCTGAAGCTCACTCACCCTAGAGCCCGTGCCCCGCAACAAGGCAAGCCACTGCAATGAGAAGCCTGTGAGCCTGCGCAACGCAATGAAAAATGGTCCCCGCTCGATGCAATGAGAGAAAGCCTGCATGCAGCAAAGGACTCAGCACAGCCAAAAACTAATTAATCAACTTTTTAAAAAGTACAGTCAACTGATCTTGGACAAAAGAGCAAAGGCAATACAATGGAGCAAAGACAGTCTCTTCAACAAATGGTGCTGGATCAACTGGACGTCCAAATGCAAAAGAATGAACCTGGACACAAGCCTTACGGGTCCTTTTGCAAACCTTTTGCAAAAAACACGCAAAATGGATCACAGGCCAACATGTAAAGTAACTGACAGATAAGCTGGCTTCCCGGGATGCTCAGCAGTAAAGGATTCACCTGCCAATGCAGGAGATGCAGGAGACATGGGTTCAATCCCTGGGTAGGGAAAGTCCCCTGGAGGAAGAAATGGCAACCCACTCCATATTGCTGCCTGGAGAACCCCACGGACAGAGGAGCCTGGTGCGCTATGGTCTATGGGGTCGCAGAGAGTCAGACACAACTGAGCACGCATACAAGCTGGACTGTATTAAGATTTAAAACTTATGCTCTGCAAAAGATGTATCAAGAGAATTAGAAGTCAGAGTCTGGAAGAAAATATTTGCAAAAAGCACACCTGATAAAGGACTGTTATCCAAAATACACAAACAACCCTTAAAACTCAAGAGTAAGGAAACAAGTGACCCCATTTAAAGAGCGCTGGCATGGTCAAGCCAGGCCCATCTGCCAGGCTACCTCTGCTGTTCCACGCTGGTGCTGTCTCCATCCAGCTCTCCCACCTACACAATCCAACCACCAAGTCCAGGCTACAAAAGATGGTTACAACCTGAGCCCCCCAGTCCAGCTCTTCTCTACAATTTCCACTTTTTTCTACAAAGCTTTCCCCCGAACCAGAGGCCCTAAAAGATACAACAGAGACTCTCAAAATGAACGAGAAGCTCGAGCTGCCCAACCCAGCATCTCCCCACCAGCAAATCTCAGGTGAACGACTCATCACACGTGGCCATGAGGACCCCCAGGGTCCTTCCTTATTCCAATCTAGAACAAATCCCTTTCTCTCACCTTTCCTCAAATGCCTGAGCATCCCAGTCTCTCTCCCCCAACGCCCAGTTTGCTAACATACCTTTTAACATGTCATTCAAACTGACCGATGTACTCAGCCATGGGAAGTCAACCAAAAACTATCTGTCCCTGTCAACTATATCCTGTTAATACAATCTTTAAGCATCAGCCTTGGGGTAGCATCACCATACACAGATGACGACCAGGATTTCAACTTACTAAATCCTTCTTCCCTTCTAGCAAGGGCAGTTCTTCCAAATGTAACCTACAAGGAAAATTCAGCCCCACTTCAATTTCATCCTGCTTGATTTGGTCCACAAAGATGATTCTGGAAGCTGAATTTGCCAACCAACTTATTTGCTTTCCCGCCTAGCTTTTTATCACCCACGAATCGAGTAAGCATGTTTTCTCATGTAAATTTGTGATAAAAAACACCAGAAGGACAAGGTTCAGAAGGAGGGGCTGTGCCAGGCCGCGACACCACAGGTCCACACCTGTGCTCTCTGCAGAGAGGAAGCAGCACTGTCCTCAGAGCAGGCCACAGGTGGAAGCGGCTGCACCACCACCCCATGCCCCCGTGCTGGGTGCCACAGTGACGAGCCCCAACATACAGCCACCTACACAACAGAGAAGGTGAATGAGAAGAACACCATCTTGCTGGGTGTGCAGCAGATTCCCTTTCTGAGAAACTTTGTTATAACACTTTATAAATATACAACCTGGGGAACAGGTTTTCATTCAAAAGCTAGTAGGTTCGCTTCCAATTCTACTTCAAGAAAAGGTACACAGGAAAGCCCAAATGCTCCCAGTGTTACTCTAGTAACTGTGACTGCAGAGGCCCAGTGACCTACGGAAACAGTGCCAGCAAGCCAAGCCGCCTTGAGATGACCCCCAGGGTGGCCAGGTCAGGGCCTCCCGCCCAAGAATCTGAAGGGAGTGTCATCCTTCTGTGGGCCAGGCACAGAGGACTCAATTAACTTTCCTGGCAGTAGCCAAGTATCGCTGTGTTTTGTAACCAAAATGGGAATTTTTTTCCTATAAAAAGGCTCTATATACCCCATCAGAAAAATAAACTCACCCAAAAAAACCTGTTTATATTTCAATCTTCAACAGGCACTTTTCAACTGCCGTCACTCCTAAATACGGAGCCTTAAAAAATTCACATGTCCTACTCAGCCAGATCTATAAGCGGCACAAAAATACATGTGTCCTGCCGTGGGAGGGAGAACTTTCAGCACATCCGAGTTATGTGTGGTGCGGCACTCTGGCAGGGCACGCTGCCACTCAGCATCACCCAGGCCCTTTCCAACCCGCCGCTGCAGTGACATTTACAGAAAATGCACACACATCAAGTAACTCCATGGGCTTCGGATACAAACAGAGCATTAGGCACGCAGTATGCAAATGCGTCCCCAAGTTATTTTAAAGTTTACACCTTACAAAAGATATGCCATAGTACCACGCTGTTCCTGAGACATTTACTGAGCAGAGGAAAAATTTCTCTTGTAACCCCAGAGATTCAAGGCCACACAAGCTGAGCTGATGGGTAACTTGATCTAGCGGCCCATCCTTAGAAAAAGACGGGACCTTCCTGCAAGACTGGTTCTGACATGGCCAGAAGCCAGACTCAAACCACAGGCAACAGCATCTCCCCCATAACCAAACAGGTACCTTCAGAATCTGGCCCCACTTTTCCAAGCACCACTCAAAACAGATTTGGGGAGTTAGTAAATATTTAATCACATTGCACAGAATAATTAGGAGCAGTTTCTAGAATCCAGGCAGCCTATCAGAACTGTGTCCTTCTTTTAACTATTACGATCAGTACCAAACCCACCATTTGTGGGGTGTTCATATAATAATAAACTACCACAGAGAAGTCTGGGCTGTGAGAGACAGGTGCTCAGTAGCTCAGCAGTGTCCTACTCTTTGCGACCCCATGGGCTACAGCCTGCCAGGTAGCTCCGTCCATGGAATGTCTCAGGCAAGAATACTGGAGCAGATTGCTATTTCTTCCTCCAGGAAAGACAGGAGGCAGGGCCGGTGGGTAAATGTCGACTCCTGCCTTTGCACGTCCACAGAACACAACCCACTCTTCTCCCCTACTTTCTGGAGGAAATGCAGCTGAGGATAGGGAGAGAGGCTGGATGCTATGAAAGTAAAGCAGGATTAGCAGACAGAATCTTAAAATCAGGTCAGTTGTGCAGGCACCTACCACAGAAGGCAGAGACTGAAGGGACTCTCAAAACATCCGGTAAAGCTGGTCACGCTTGCCCAGTGTGAATCGGGAGGCCGTGCTGACATTTAAGCTCTGGTCTCCTTGACATTAGTAACACCAGGACTTCTCCTCTTCTTTTCAAACTGTCATGATGTCTCTTAAACGTTGCCAGAATGGAGAGTGTGCATAAAGGAAGACAGCAAAGTCTCCAAAGGGGCTACTCGTAAACGTGCTACAGAAACATGGGTAGGGCAAACAGGAAGGACAAAGCAGACGTCTGGGAATCACCCTGCTTCCCAGCAGAAAAGCCTGCTTAAAAGCCAAGAAGGGACTTCCCTGGTGATCTAAGTGATTAAGACTACACACTCCCAACACAGGGGCATGGGTTCGAACACTGGTCAGGGAACTAAGATCCCACACTATGTGGCATGGCCCAAACAACGTAAAGAACTATGACCCTCAAATGCTTCTCAGGACCATCAGGCTTAAGCCCACTCCCCTCCCCCATTCTCCATAAATGCTCTGGGGGACCAGCAGCACTGTGATAAGGCCAAGGCTGTGGGTATCCCCCATGTGGACATCAAGGCACTGAAGGAATTCAACAGGAATAAGAAGCTGGCCAAGAAGTACGATGTGGTTTTGCCTTCAGAGTCTGATCAAGTAGACCCCACAACTGTGGGGCCCAGGCCTGAAGAAGGCTGGCAGGTTCCCTTCCTTGCGGACCCACAATGAGGACACGGAAGCCAAAGTGGATGAAGTGAAGTCCAGGATCAAGCTCCAGACGGAGATGGTGCTGGGTCTGGCAGTGGCTGCTGGCCCCATGGAGATGACAGAGGAGCAGCTCGGGCACAATATCCACTTAGCTGTCAACGTCCTGGTGTCATTGCTCAAGAAAAACTGGCGGAAATGTCCAGGTTTCGTACATTAAGAGCACCGTGGATCAGCCCCGTGCCAGTACTAAGGCACGGCTTCATAAACCCTAATTCACAAGCTGAGAAAGGTTCTACAGACCCCAGTGCTGATATAACCCCACCTCTGCGGCCTTCACTGTTGGGGAGACTTTTCTCACTCTCTCTTTCCCTCAAACTACACCCACAAGAGTAAAAAACATTTCCTAGAAAACAAAACTTTTCTAGGAGTTCTAATGCTTTTCTAGAGAGCAGGGCCAAATCCTGGAATCTGGAAAAACTCAGTTCACAGTGAACTCCTGCTGCGCTTTTCCCAGGACCAGAGCCCACACTGTGTGGATTCCCCCAGGCTCAGCAACATTCCCCAGAAACAGCAAAACCAGCCTTCATTTTGGCTGAAGCTCCTTCCCTTTGCTTCTCGGTAAGAAAAAATTACAGAGAAGCTGCCAGCAGTCACCCCTCTCCCCACCATGGCTGTTATGTCAGCGTATTAATAACCAAGCCCAGTGACCAGCAGCAGCAGCTCCAAGACAAAGCCCACCTAGAGTTATCAGTCCACTGGCGTCTCTGCAGCTACGCTGGGCTTCATCAATTAGGCCCTCACGTCCCTGCCAAACAAGGGGGGAGATGCTTTCATTCTGCAGTAAGTAGTAAATTACAGAAGCCATATCCACACTCTTTCACTGTGAAGGATCTAAGAGGCGTTTTACGTGAGTCTTCTTACAGGGCAGCAGACGTTCTTCACATTAGTGAACAGTGCCTAGGATAAGCATGCGGCCCGCTGGTAGGTGAGGCCTCCAGCTGAGATCCAGGGCCGTCTGGATCAGAGTCACTGAGGAGTGGCGGGGGGCTGCTGTCAAATGCAGATTCCTGAGCCCCACTTTAAAGCGGCTCTGGATCAGACGACATCTGGAGGGAGGAGGGCAAGAACATGCATCTTCAGATCTCCGACGGCATCGCAGTCCAAGAATCACCAACAGAGGTGTCTGCTCAGCTCTGAGCCCTCCTCACAGGCTGACAAGTCTCCCAGCCACTCCACCACCAACTAACTAGTGCTATCGAACCTCCTGAGTCCTATAGGACACCCCTTCTTAGTGCAGACGAGGCAGCCGCCCGGCGGTAGTGCTTGCTGTGCTGTGAAACGAAGATGGAGCCTGAGAACAAGTAGAAACACCCCAGACAAGATCCCTGGGCGCTGCTCCGAGCTGTGCCCTCAGTGCCCCGGGAGAAGGCTCTAGGAACACACAACCTCTGACTGGAAAGTCTGCTTCTGGACCAGATTAAAGGTTGCTGCTGCTAAGTCGCTTTAGTCGTGTCTGACTCTGTGCGACCCCAAAGACGGCAGCCCACCAGGCTCCGCCGTCCCTGGGATTCTCCAGGCAAGAACACTGGAGTGGGTTGCCATTTCCTTCTCCAATGCATGAAAGTGAAAAGTGAAAGTAAAGTCACCCAGTCGTGTTCGACTCTTAGTGATCCCATGGACTGCAGCCCACCAGGCTCCTCCGTCCATGGGATTTTCCAGGCAAGAGTACTGGAGTGGGCTGCCATTGCCTTCTCCAATGTTACTTCTCCAAAGGTTACTGAATGATAAAAAAAATAAACCTAACTAAGACTCCTAAGGGTGGGTATGTGAAATGTTCCTGGGGTGTGGCGTGGGAGGGGGTCCCTGAGGATTAGAAAGGTGTTAATTCTCCCTAGGTGCAATCTACAAACTTCAATCCAATTGAAATCCCATTAGAATGGTTAAGGACAGAACCTGAAAAATGATTCTAAAGCTCTTATGAAAACAATGAGTGCATGGCAAAGAAATTTTTTAAGTAAATGAGAAAAACCTTCTGGCTATAAAGTGAAGTGAGTGAAGTCGCTCAGTCATGTCCGACTCTTTGCGACCCCATGGACTGCAACCTATCAGGCTCCTCTGTCCATGGGATTTTCCAGGCAAGAGTACTGGAGTGGATTGCCATTTCCTTTTCCAGCGGATCTTCCCGACCCAGGGATCGAACCCAGGTCTCCCTCATTGCAGGCAGACACTTTACCATCTGAGCCACCAGGGAAATCCTATAAAACCATATAGCAATTAAAACGGAGCACGATACTAGAATAGGTGCAAACAGAAGATCTAGGATTCAGAAGAAAACCTGGAAACATCCAGAGCTTTCTGGACCGTGTGTATACAAAGGCACTCGTGTGTGCGTGTCCGTGTGCACACATATGGGCCTGCACCTCTCTCTGGCCCCCTCTGCAGGCACTTGTGTGTGCACATACACTCAGGCACGTGTTGCTCAGCATCTTGGTTTTTCGTGCATATACTATATTTCCATATATGCTTTCCTGTATGAAATGAAAAGCAGTATTTCTTTAGGGTCTGTTCATAAAGGTGAATGGGGTCAATGGCAGGTGTGCAAAAGGAAGCTGCCGACACTCTGGCCAGCATGACCTTGCTTGCCCCGTCCACCCCACCGGACTGCCCCAACCTGCTCTGGGAGCCCTCGAGGCTACTGTCTCACATCCAGGAGCCTGGTGCTAACCGCTCAACGGAAAGTCTCTATTCTGGACACGAGCTTACTCTCCGCTGTACAGCTGCCATGACCCCCCACTATCCTGGTGGCGTCATCCCCCCTAGAGAAGGCTTCCTACTTGCCATGCTCAGGCAGTCCCTCTCCTGTGGCTTCTGGAGTGTGGCTCACTGAGGACCCCTCCCTGAGACACCTGCCCCCTCCACCCATGGTGTCCGCAGACCCTGTAACAGCATAACAAGGGGAGTGGAGGCAAACAGAGGAAGATGCGAAGCCAAGGACACAGCCTCCATTCCCTGACTTCCACCCCACAGGGACCAGGGCTCTGGTCAGTCGCACAGCTGCGCCCTGCCCCTGAGCTCTTCCTAGAGCTCAGCACAGCTCTGCCCCTCTGCTCATCTCCTCACTGAGAACCAGAGACCATGGCCCAGAAGGCAGGCTTGGAAAAAAATTCATCAGACAAAAGACAAGAAATAAAGCAACTACCACCTTCCCTGCCACAGCACTCCACCCAGGCTGGAACAGAGGCCGAGCTGTCTCTGCACCTCTGTATTAGCATGGAGCAGCCTCCACAATGCTTCTTACAGAATTCTCCGCCTTCAGTTACAATCAACAATGAAGTAAAGACCCGCTTAGCAGGAACAACTTCTGACTCAGGACGGAGGCTTCAAATGCTTTGCAAGCGTCACTGAGCTAACAGCAGCAGAACACAGCTCGAGTGGGACACTCAGCTGGGGCTGGAGTCCGTGGCCACGGGGAGCCCCGCAAAGGGCAGTGACTGTACATCTCCAGTGCCTCCCTGCTTCCTTGAAACTAACACCTGTCACAGACCTGGAAAGTCTGAAGGCCACGAGACAGCACACGTCACACACAGCCTAGCAGGTCACTGCGGGACACCCCACCACGTGCCACCACCACCACCATCAGGCCTGCACGAATGTGCCTTCCCAGAGCCACGAGCCGTGAACTCCAAATGCTGGCAGAGGACAAGAGCGGGCCCAGGGGCTGGGCTCATCACCCAGCACTCACCTGACTTGCTCCCAGGTCTTGGTGGCCAAATGCAGCACCCAGAGGTCCTTGTAGTGGTAAAACTGCTCTCCATCAGGAGAAGCAAACTCCCCACCAAAGATCCACAGCTGCCCACCACCCTGGGGCACCACCACGGCCTGTTGAGAGAACAGTGATGGGTAAGGGCACAGGCAGACAGCTTTTGGTCCAACTGGAGACCTGTCCCTGGTCACTCGGTTCCAAGCCCACACCCCAGCCTCAAAGGCCTGCCCCTCTGGTTCTGAAGGCCAGGACTCACAAGTCACACAGGACCATGCAGGACTGCCTGGGCCGACAGAGCCACAAAGTCACTGGAGGCCAGTGGCCAATGGAGCCCCTCCCTGGAGTGCCCCCAACCCAGGGAGGGCATGGCTGTGGAGACAGTCTCAACTTGGCTGCTTTTATGTGAATCATGTGCGGGGACAGACTTCACAGAAATCACTTCTGCCAGTACCCCAAAAATGTGGGGGTGCTGCCTAGTCAGTGAATGCCTGTAGTGGGCAGACAGCAAGCCAGCCTGCCCCGGTGTCACCAGTCCCGGGGCTCTGGCAGCAAAGCAGGCCACAGGACACATCTTCACACCAAGTGGCCGAGTAGCTCCTGGCTGGGGGCTCAGAAGCAGTGTCCAAGGCAGCAGGCACAACGTGGCCGGGCAGGAGAAGTGGGCTAGGGCAGCTGGATGCCAGGCGCTCCCAAGCATTCTGGGTGAATGCCTCCTGCCCCAGAAAACCTCCACGGACAAGCACACGCTGGGCGGTCAGACAGTGGTTCCCAGGACGCCGCCCCTCGGCACCATCGGAGCACCCCAGGCTTTCCCTACAGCACAGGCTGTCGCTTAACTCAGCTCTATCACCATGCTGCCCCTGCCCTGGATGAACTGGAGGGTGCTGTGGCCCCCCGCGCCATCTCCACTCAGCTCTGTGCATCCTCTCAGCACTGACCTATCAGAAGACACATCAGCTTCCTGTGACTCTAAAACCCCAGTGATTGTAAGGAACTATTTCAAATCTTCAAGCCAGACATGAAAATTAGCTTAGGCCCAAACTTAACACATTTTTCTGAGTTTAAATAAGTTTGGGTGGTATATTCATGCTATGCGATACAATGTGGTTTTGAAATATATTATAGAAGCTATTTAATGCCTGGGACAGCATTACAAATAATGCATCAACTGGAAAGAACAGTACAAAGAAAATATACACACACACATATGCGCTCAGTTGTATCCAACTCTTTGCAACCCCATCAACTATAGCCTGCCGGGCTCCTCTGTCCATGGGATTCTCCAGGCAAGAATACAGGAATGGGTTGCCATCTCCTCCTCCAGGGGATCTTCCCGATGAGAGATGGAACCCCCATCTCTTGTGTCTCCTGCACTGCAGGCAGATTTTTTTTTTTTTACCACTGAGCCCCCTGGCCCACTTTGGAGTGATTAATTTATGTATTTGAAAATAAAGCAATAAACTCCTTTACCTACATATATTCACACACATATATACATACTCACAGTGGTTTTGAAGTAATGGTTTAGATGGACTGACGGCCAACGTTCCCTGGACCTAACAAAGGTCAAACACCGTCCAGTGGCCAAAGTAGGACAGCTCTGCTCCCAGGCCAAGGCGGGGCTTCCCCAACCAGTGTCTACTTTCCTACATGCCACACGAGGCTGTACGCATCCCAGGCATTTGGGTTTCTGTGTTGTTGTCTTCAATGGAATAAAATCATGTCCAGAAAACCTTAAGGTCACAACTCTCCCTCCAAAGGCCAAAAAAAAAGGCACAATGGAGTCCAAACAACATACAGACTCGGTGACTGGATTCTGATGTTAGCCACATGCATCCGCTTTGTGAAAGCCGAGTCCTAACAACTTGCCAGACCACTAGGACCAAACAGAACCCAGGGGACATAATAAAAAATGGCAAATGGGTCCTTTTTGTTGGTGCATCTCAGCCCTGGAAGTGCACCTCTCGTGTAAAAGATGCTCAGTTCCCAATGAACAAGCCACCCCTGCTGCTCAGGTGGAACGTGACAGAGCTGTGACTGAGCTACAAGGAAATGCCTTCTGCAGCTCCCCTGGGCACTGTGGGCACAATGCCAATCACCCAGGAGTAGGCATTCTGTAAACACTGACTGCTTACTGCTCATGTACACACAAAGGCTGACGAGAACAGAGGTGACTCTTTTTTAAACCACAGGGAACTGTTTGTTCTACTGTTTGCAAGAACGCATTTTGTTTCAAGTGAGTTATTGCTTCGGGAAAAACAAACCATTAGATGAGTAAGAAGAGGTGAACTTCACTGCACCCAAACCCCTCCTCCCCCACCCTTCAACCCTCAACAGTCCTGCTCAGTCCACCCAAACAGGAGCATCTGAATATTCTACCCAGGGAGGGTCCCGGGAGGGGAGCACCAGGCAAGACCTGACAAGTGAGGTCCATGAGGCTGCTGGGCACACCTGTGGGGGCCTTGTGGCCCTTTCCTTTCTCTCACCAGCTGTATTAATTTTAGAAAATGGCATTAAATTTTCAAATTACATGCTAAAATAAACTTCACCCCCCAAAAATCTAAGATCTCAGAGAAATGACAGAATGATGGGTACACATATAAGCTTTCTCTTTCTACTCCTTCTGCCCCTGACTGATTAAAGAGAAGATAAAGAATGTGGCTTCTGTTATCACATTCATTAAATTAGTCCAAAATGAGGAAATTTTTACATCTCAAAATATAATGCAGTGGAATTTGAACTGTAATGACCTCTAGGCAGAAGACTTCACCCCCAATTTTCTGTTTCCCATAGCTCTGATCTGTTGGAAAATTCACAGAGTAAATACCAAGCCAACCTTACCTACAGGGATATTAAGTCCCAGACTCAAAAAGTACTCACAAGATACGCATATGAATCAGAGCCTGCCCAAATGACTGAATTAAAATCTCACAGACTCTTATGATACTAGTTCTTCAAGGACAGTTAATAACTAATTGAAACAGATAAGAAAACAACACCAAAGAAGCCCCTCAGCCTGCATGCCTGGGGCCCGGGAACTGGACAGGCATCAGGCGGGGTCACTTAGAGTACTCCTTGCTGGACCAGGACAGGACTCGGTGCTTAGCCTGGAGGCCTAGGTCAACACGTTCTCAGAGCTGGAGTAGGCTCAGGTGAATGGACTCAAACTTATCAAGAGCCATCTACTAATTAAAACCCAGGCTTACTAAGATCTAGGTTCTAAAATCAAAAAGCAGTGCACGCTTCTCTTCCAAAACATGAACCAGTCCAAATGGCTGCAAGCCTTGCTGTGCATGAGACGTCATTGCAGTTCAGACAGGCAGGTCCCCCTTTCGGACCCAATTTCAAATCAGGAGGCTACTTCTGAGCACTGAATCAGGAGAACCATAGCGTGGAGGAATGTTTCAGTCACACCCTGGGAGGCTGACTGGAGAGGTTTCACTCTTTCAAACTACCTTTTGAGCCCCAACACTGTTTCAAATACTTAGTTATAAGAATGAACAAGAGGACTTCTCTGGTGGTCCAGTGGGTGGGAGTCCGCCCGCCAATGCAAGGAACATGGGTTCTATTCCTGGTCCGGGAAGATTTCACATGACATGGAGCAACTGAGGCCGTGCACCATACTACTGAGCCCGCATGCCCTAGGGACTCTGCTCTGTGATGAGAAAGGCCGCCGCAATGAGAATGCACCACAGCTAGAGAGCAGCCCTCACTCTTCTCAACTAGTGAAAAGCTCATGCAGTAACGAAGACCCAGCACAGCCAAAAAAATAGAAAAACACGTTCCAGGTGGAGACAGCAGAGTGAAGAGGTTGCCAGCTCGAAAGTCCGTCATGGAATCCTGCGTCAGGACCCTAGCCTGAGAAGAGGGGAGGCCGACGGTCACACAGACACGTACCTGGTGAGCACAGCGCCTCGGAGGTGGGTTGGGAATCTCTACTTTGGTCCAGCTGTCCTTCCTGATGTTGTAGACATAGAGTTCGTTATATAGAAAAGTCTGCAGGAAGGAAGAGGAACTTCGCGAATGATGCTTCCACATAGAGCTCAATCACTAGCTCTCCCTGGGCAGTGTGCTTCCTAAGGCCAGTTCCTGGACCCTCCAGGATGATGACACAAAGACAAAGACCACCTCTGGACCGCCACGCAGGGAAGCTGAACTCAGGACTCTGGAACTATTTCATCTGTAGCTCTGAAACACAGGGCTATCTGGTCTGCTCAAAAATAAAACTTGCAAATAAATGCTTCCTTATGTGAAAAAACAAAAACAAAAAAAAAACTTGCAGTTTTATGATGTTATCAATTGCTCTACCATGTATCAGCACTTTGCCTATTTAAACGCCTCTGGAAACTTATCATGAGGAAGGACGGCAGGGCGTGGCCCACCTCATGCAGGCAGGGAGAGCCGTGACCCTCAAGGGCCCACAAGGACCCTGGTGGCTTGTCAAGGACCACACCCCAGGCCCATCCTGCCGTGTGGAGGCAGGACACATGAGGGGGAGTTAAAGGACCAATGGGTATTTGACATCACTGCCTAAAAGGAATTTTCCTCTAAATGAGACTCATGAAAATTTGAAGGGAAAGAATAAAATATATACTTTACTTTTTGGCCATTGAAATATTCACCTCCGAAAAGGATTAATTCATCTTTCTCAGGATGAGTGGACAGGGAGGCATTTAACCTGCAAGAGACACAAACAGCAGGTCAACACAATAATCAAACCATGTGACGCCCACTGAGGGCCTGTCTCCCTCCCTCCACAGGCTGCACCGCCGGGGACCAGCCTGTCCTGAACTTCTGGGAAAGAGGAGCCCAGGCCAAGGACGGAAGCTGAGGCACCGCCCTTAATGGCAGCCTCACCCTCAGCACACTGACACCCAGGCTAGCCTCCCAGGAGGGCCCAGCGCCTCTCACACAGCATCTGGCTGCAAATCATCAGGCGGAGTGGAGTCGGCGGGCCTGCTCCTGTGCCACTCTTCCCAGAGCCGTCCTGCTTCACAGCTCTGTCCTCCTACATCACAATCGAACTGTCTTCAGGGGTCCACTGTTGAAGCATTTCAGTATACATCCCAGACTGCTTCCATGTGGAAAACGCAAACACCTTTCTGCTTACTTTCACACGTGAGGACGAGGCAACAGCTCTGCAGGAATTTTAACTGCACCCTGACATCTCAGCAGGAAGCACTGAAGGGTGTGGGGGGTGGGGTGGGGGGGAGAGACACGACACTGTGCAGAAGGCCCTGGGGCAGTGTTCCCGAGGCGTCCTCTACCACATCAATGCCAAAGGATGCTTCTCAAAGCGAAAGGGAAAGCTGTTTTTTTGTTGTTGTTGTTAACTGGGGATTTATTATACACAGAGACATTCTATAGGCTGAGAAACTCTGTAGTCAAACCCTCAAGTCAAAATAGTGCACCCTGGTCTCCAATACAACCGAGCACCTCCCCCTCACGCTCCCATTAAATTATCTCTGAGCAAAGACGTGGGGATATACACACTTAAACTTGGTGATTTTCATCGATCTTTTCCTGTAAATCGATGGAGTGGTAGGAAGTGAGACGGTACTGAGGTGACCCCTGAAAGGTCTGTGTCCCAGCAGATCTCAGCTCTAACACCTGTCCTTTTCCTTCAGGAGGCTTCCCAGTGACCTGGTGACCTAGGGCACTGCCAAAGTTTCAAATTATACTGGAATATCACACCTTTTAGGGCAACATACTTTAAGGCAAATGTCATCCAAAAAAAAAACAAAAAAAAAACAAATCAACCCACATTCAAAGTGAGTTCCCTCAAGGGTTCTGCACAGATAAAACCTTCACGATCTCATGGATTTATCTGCTTCAACTATTCAGATGAACATGTCCACCTACCACATGTGACCCTTAGGCTTGACCCAAAGACAACATGACAAAATGAAAATAAAGCGTGACTCCCAGGGGAATTTATGAACTGAAGGACAGGAGGAACCTCTGGGAGCCTAGGGAAAGTCCCTGGTGTCCGCTCAGGAGTGAGCACACTGCTCCTGACCCTGAAAGGTAACGACCACATGCCAGGGGCGAGGTCGTGGGATTCAGGCCATGCCCTGCACCACTGAGGCAGAGGGAACACTCCACCACCTCCCTTCCTGATGTGCTGGGCCAAGGCCTCCACTCAGGCCCGAAGGAAATAAAGCAAATCATTTCTCAGCTTAACAAGACAGCCCTGGATGCTCGGGAAGTTAGGCATTTCCCCTTCTCTGAGGGCATGCATCTCCTCATCAGGGTCACCTGGCCTCCCAGGCTCCTAGCTTGAGGTGCTCTGCGTCCTGGCCATGCTCTGCTCGGAGCAGGGATAAGAATGACGGAGCCCTGGGTCCTGCATCAAACCAGAGAACTGCTGGCATTCAAGAGCTGAGGAGGCAAGAACGAAGGGATAAGGAGCCAGGGAAAACACACAGCCTGCTCCTTCCTCCTCCTTCCACTGGGTCTGAAATCCTACAAAAGTCACTGGAGCTCCTCACATAAACTACAAACCCATCTAAAATGGCTTATAGTTTTATGTTTAATGGTCACACTTTCCACATGAGAACATAAAAGCACTATGAATGAGCACAGTGAAAAGCATCGTGATTTTTTAACTTTTGTACCTCTGAGGAAACTTTAAAAACCTCAGACACATGGAGAAGGAAATGGCAACCCACTCCAGTACTCTTGCCTGGGAAATCTCATGGACAGAGGAGCCTGGCAGGGTACAGTCCATGGGGTCACAAAGGGTTGGACATGACTTAGCAACTAAACAACAACATATATGTATGCATGTACAACTGAGGCACTTTGCTGTGTGGCAGGAACTAATACAACATTGTTTACAAAAAAAAAAAACCCTCAAACACAGATTGTCACCAGGTGGGGTTTCAAACCCATATAACCTCCCTGATGAGCAGCAGAGCCAGCGGACCTCTTCTCTGTGTTTCCATGTGACAACAGAGCTGGACTGCCTCCCTCCCACTCGTCAGAGGCAGAGGTGAAAAAAGCGCCCTGTCTTGTAGGAGCTCCTCTAGTAGCTTCTAATGATGGAAATGCCCAAGTGCTCAGTTACTTATGAAAACATGGTGCCTGTTTCAAGCAGCTTTCCAGTTTCTACCAGAAAACTATCAGAAGCTACCCTGTAGCTTGCTTACCGTGGGGAAGGCGGCGAGCAGGGTGTTTCCACAACCTGAGTCTTCCTGGCATCGAGAGTCTGGAAGTGGGCTATGAGGGCTTCCAGGTCCTCCTGCAGACAGACAAGCAGTTACATATGGCCAAATCCCTGGGTCTGCTCTCCTCAGACACCTTGACCTGGCCAGATAAGACCTTGTTCCTTCCACTTAAAAGTCACAACACCTGATAGGCACAAACACTCAGCCCTGAGCTTCCAGCACGTGGCACGCGTCATCTCAGTCCAAACCCGCACTCCCCACACCCACCAAAGGCCTTCTTCTCAGATAAGCCCACCCAATTTCACGCCAACACCTTCAATCACCGCTGGAAACCGAGGCCCGGGCCACCACACCAGCCTGCTTTGTTGTCCGCAGAGCAGGGTCTGACATTTCTAAGTTCATTTATTTAGTTTCCACCTCCTAGCAACATAACAAAATGTAAGTTCCAAGTGACCCAGACATGTCAGTCTGCTTACTGACCTGTGCCTGCACACTGCAGGGGGCTCGTCAACTACCAGCTGCAACCAACCTGTGTAAGAACATCTCCACTGTTACAACTACAGACTTAGAGGTTAAAGTGCCTATTTCTGCGCATGCCTGGGCAGTGCTGGAACTCAGACTTCCCACCCCCAGTCCCTGCATTTACAATAGTGTCCTCCAGCCCACAGGGATGCTGACCCACCTGTCACGGGGAAGTCTCCCACCTGCCCGTCAATGCTCATCCTAGCACCTGGCTCATGCTGACACCTGGCATCTGTCCCCCATCGTTCCTCCTCACTTTACCTCACGCCAGCTCTCCCTCAGCTTCCACACTCTGCAGGGCCTGAAAGTCGGTGAGGCGTCCTTCCTGCGCCTACAAATACTTCCAGGCCATTCTTCCTCCCTCGCCCACCTCATGTCTCACCCCACCTCCTCACTCTCCAGCTGCCCAGGCTCCCTCTTGGCTTCTTTCAGCAGAATATCACTTGCCCTGGGCTTGAACAGCCACCGGCAACCCCCCTCCCCACTGTACCCTCTTCACCTCCCAGAAGCAGCCACTGTCTGGAACTGAGGGCTCCTGACTCTCAGGCATCTCTCTAGATACTTTCACTACCCGTTAATGTATCCCTAAGCTCTGTACATTACTGTCTCAAGTTTTCCAATTCCATGTAAATGTCATCACACTGAATATTCCCTTGCGGCTTGCTTCTTTGCTTTACCCGCTGAAAGAGCAGCCTGCTGCCCCAGGTCTGTTCACTGTCAGGGTGGCAGTGCCACACGGCTTCTCCACCCAGTCCACTGCTGCTGAACATCTGACTCAACTCCAAAACTTTATAAGCAGTACTACCATGGCTGTTGGAGGACCTGTCTTTGCAGAGCTGGGGGTAATTTTTCCAAGCTAAATCTTTATGTGTGCAACTGCTACGTTTTATCTGCCATTCTTGTATGTACTGACAATTTAAGACCCAACTGACTCTACCAATTTGCATCCTCACAAGAGTCCACAGAAACACCTGTCAACCTATTACTTCTGTGTAACAGCTGACCTGCTGACTCCAAGTCCCGAGTGCAAAACACGCTCCTTTAGGTACTAAAGACAAGTTACTGAACCACTGGCTCTTTCCAGGAAGGGACAGGTGAACAAGGGACCTTGATGAACTCAGGTTCCAGTGCAGTGTCATTACCTTCCTTGGGGCAGAAGGAAAGGCGTGGTTGCAACAAGCAGGCCTGGAGGGAGAGCTGCGGTGTCAGTCACAGGGCAAGTATCAGTCATGGCACTGATGCACACCGGGCGAGGTCAGCAGGAAGCACTGAACACCCTGTCACTCGAGAGCAGGAGCGACCATGATGTCTCTGGTTGGGAGCAGGCCTGGTCGCCCCCTTTGTTAGAAGCACAGGCCCTGCCGTCTTCTAACCAAGATTTCGGGGTCTTTGGGGTCTTCCTGGGACAGAACCACCCCATCCCACCCCAGCGCACACCCCTGCCTACCTCTTGTCTGTAAAACCTTTAGCGTCTCAGGCCTCCTCGAGTTCCAAAGAATAAATTTAATCAGAAGAGTGGGAAATTGCAGAAAAGAGTCAAGCAAGACAAAATAAAAGTAACTTAGCCTTAAAGTCAGGACTTTTAGTTCCTCTCCAAAGCCTACAGATAATATTCTCTGCCATGTCCGCTGAGCTGTCTTGCAGATACTGAAACCCCTACCAGGTGGAAGAAATTAACTGCATGCTGCCCACAAGGATGGAGACTCCAGACCAGCTGGAATCAGAAGGTTGATGACGTTGATTTCCAACTACTTCACCATCAACCAACCAGAAGAATGTCCACGAGCTGATGCTGTGACAGCCCCTTCCCTCACCCTGTCTTTAAAAACCTTCCCTGCAAGCCTTTGGGCAGTGAGCTGCTGAGGAGGCAGAGCCCAGGAGATGCAGGTCGCCCAGACAGGGTGAAGAAATGGGGCTTCAGCAGGACCGTGCAGAAGGGAAGGAATCAATCTGTGGGACTGCCACCTGTGTGCAGATGTCACCAGGCATCTGAGACATGAGTTCTGTGCTGAGCAGAACTCTAAGTTGTTCCTAAAGACTGCCGGCTTAGTCACCTGCCCCCACTCTGGCTGCAAAATGACGGGAGATGGAGAGAGAAAAGAGCCCAACCTCATTATTTGATAAAGATGACGAAATGGACACACGAATGCCTTAAGAAGAAAGGGGACAAGGGTATGTGGTCAGAGCTCCGGATGTGAGATGTCTGGTCAAATTTCAGGTCCCGGCCACCTCACAGCTGACCTGCGTAACCTGTTAGCTTCTGATTTCCTGACTGTCAGGTGGAGATGCCAAAGCTACCTAACTCAACTGGCTGTGAGAAAGCCCAGGGAGCACAAAGCCTGGAGACAGCAAACACTCATTAACCATTATAAACTGTCCCGGGTTAGGGAGTCCCTGCTGCTGCTGCTGCTGCTAAGTCGCTTCAGTCGTGTCCGACTCTAAGTGACCCCATATTTGGCAGCCCACCAGGTTCCCCTGTCCCTGGGATTCTCCAGGCTAGAACACTGGAATGGGTTGCCATTTTCTTTTCCAATGCATGAAAGTGAAAAGTGAAAGTGAAGTCGCTCAGTCATGTCCGACCCTCAGCGACACCATGGACTGCAGCCTTCCAGGCTCCTCCGTCCATGGGATTTTCCAGGCAGGAGTACTGGAGTGGGGTGCCTCTGCCTTCTCCGAGGGAGTCCCTGAGCAACAGTCAATTAGGAACAGAGCGCTCGCCTCTAAGTTTAGCACTGACCCATCTGCGGACCCTGCTAAAGATGTGGAAAGAGAAAGAGGGTAAGAGAAGAAAGAGGGAGGGAGCGAGAGGAAGGGAGAGACAGAGGGAGACAGGGACAGACACAGAGAAAGACCCCTGGTCGCCATCAACTGTTATGGAACTTCCCACAGTCCCACTCACTCCACCGACGCTCATTGCTCAGGGCTGCCCTGAGGGTCACGTGCCCCGTTTAAAGCCGAGGACTGAGGCTTGCAGAGGTGCTTCGGCTCAGCCCGGCCGCAGCCAGCGCCCCTCACAGGGGAATCCCGGATACGCCCGCGACCCAGGACGAAAGAAACCTGCCCGCCCCCGGGGCCCGCTCACCTCCTCCTTCCGCGAGCGCTTGGACACTTTCTTCTCCATCTTAGCGGCGGTCTTCTCCGCCCCGCGGCCCTTCTTCTCTTTCTTGCCCTTTTTGCCCATTGCGCCGGGTCCAAGGAGGCTTCTGAACCGCCTGTGAGACTCTAGCGGCGCGCAGGAAATACGTATGGGGGCGCGCAGAGAGCGCGTCACTTCCGGTTCGCCTCGCGCGCGCTTCCGGACAGGTGGTGGGGCCTGCGCCTGGGGATGGCTGCTTCCGTAGTCCTTCATGGTCCGCCTATACAAACCGGCCTGGGGGCCTCCGGCTCGGGGTAGTTCCGCCTAGAAGCAGCGAGGCCGCGCTCCTTCCGCGTCCCCCTTCAGCTGTACCAGGTACGCGGCGCCTGTCGCTCCGCCGTGTTTGTTCAACAATGCTGAGCCCCGTGCACAGTGACCTAGTTGGCTTACTCGGTAGCACAAACCCTTGTGCAAGTTAAATGGTGGTTGTGCCTTCCTGCCCCAGAGAGACGGTCATGCGCTTAAAGGATTTGCAAACCCGAGCGAAGGTGTAAAACGCGCTAGATACTGTTAGGGGCTGAGGATACTGTGCTCAGCAAGAAAAACAGCCCTGCCCATCCGCCTTCTAGGTGACTGTCCTCAAGTGTACTGTGTGAGGGGACTTGTTTTCTCCATCATGGCGCAGGGCTAATGACCCCTCTCCAAGAGCAGTCAGTTTCCAAGTCTGGAAAACCAAAACTGCCCGCTAGCTTTTGACTAAAGGTAATAAATGCGAAAAAACACGTATAGTACGTGGACTGCTAAGGTTTGGACAGAGCAGAGTGAAAATGCCTCTCATTGCTTAGAAGGCATGATTTCATGCTCAGAATCAGGAAATAGAATAAATTGAGGATAAGGACAAGCAAACACGCAGCAAAGGGAAAGCATAAACAAGGAAATAATCTTTACTGCTTTGTGAGGGAAACACTACAAGACTCAGCCTTAAAGAAATTGAGACCGGCTGGGACCTGGAACCCTTTCCTCAGTGCTCGCACCTGGACAAATGCCTCTTCCATAACAAAATGCAAAGAAAGTATAAGGGATTAAAAATAACTGCACGCACGCATGCACAGTTGGGGCAAATTATGAACAAGATACAAAAAGACAAAAACCCCAACTGCCACTTCTGAGAAGTCAGAAACAAAAGCATGGTTACTGTACATGATCCTTGCACACAGCACCACTAAGGGAGTGAACAAGCCACCGCCCTCCCACCCCTGGACCAACCCTACCCTCACCTGTAGAAAACCAGCTCACCTGCCCCATCCCCTGTCTGGAAGCAAGCAAGGGAACCCGCTACTTGGTTTCGCTCCCTCCTGCTGCAGCAGAAGTCCCAATAAAGCCTTGCTGAATTTCTTCTCTGGCCTTATATCAATTTCTGTTGATTATGAGTGTTGTGCTAAGTCATTTCAGTTGTGTCCAACTCTGCCCACCAACCTCTGATGTTTGTGAGATTCTCCAGGCAAGAATACTGGAGTGGGTTGCCAAAGAAGTCCAAGAATCCTGATAGGTAGCAAAATCAACTTAGATCCAATCAATTTATTAATCAGTGAGCAGCCAGGGAAGAGTGCTTTTTCAGCCAGCTCCAAGCCTTGTCCATAAACCTAGTCTTCAGGAAGGAAAATATAATTGGGGAACTATGAGGGCGGGGGTAGACTAGGATTCAGGCTGCTGCTATCTCCAGCACTGATGGTGGGAGAATGGGAGGACATTCCAGATGTCAGAAAAAAGAACCAGCTAGAAGTCAGTCAGAACGGAATGCAGAATTTCACAGGAACCTGGCCCCTGAGCCTGCAGACATAATTACCCTCAACGGTGAGCAACACGGGGTCAAAGCCTCAATACTGCCTCTCAGAAATTGTTACATTCCCTCTAGTGCAATATGTCTAAGAACATACCTAATCCTTGTATTCTTTTCTGAGAATTGGGTAATCTGGAGGCAATGCACTTGAAGCAAGATGGCCCTTCAATCACAGCATGCCTGTTTGCAACACATTATAGTGGTCACCTCTTAAGAGCTACCAAAGGGGGATCCTATTCCCTACTGAAGATTTTGAAGGATCTGGTAGATGCAGGATTTAATACTTAAATTATCTGAAAGAATCTTGAAGCTAAATTGGAAGGTTCTTGGAATTAATAGTGTCATGGTGATTTACGTGAGGTTGAAACTCTCATTACCAAAAAGAAGGAGAAGAGAACATTTAAAATGAGATCAGAATCCAAAAATAGTAGAAAGATGAAGTACAAAGTCCTATTTTAGTGAAATTCACATTTTTGAAACTTTAATGAATAATCTTAAATCTAACCTATCATTAACATTTAGAGCGTACCTTTCATGTAGTCAGGCGCCCTCTGCTGTCTTCAAGTTGAAATCCAGAAGAGAAAAAAAGATTAACAAGGCGTCTAACTTCTAATCATCCTTACCAGGAACAATCAGGGTAACAGGAGAGATGTTCCAAGTGTGCTACAGATGAAGTGGATCTCTGTACTTAACCACCTGGAAAGTGATCATATTAAACCTGCCCACCTACTGCACAGAACTCCTGAGAGAATCAAATGAAATAAAATTTTTTAAAAACTTAGAGAAATAAAAAGCAAAATACAAATTTAAGAGATTCTGTGTGCTTCAAAGTGGGGTCACAATGGTTGTGGACTGACAGATGATCATTTCATTTAACAGCATTCAGTGGTTACTACAACTTGGCGATGTTGTACCAGGACACATGAGATACAAAACAAGACCCAGCCACCAGCTTCGAGGAGATTTTGTTCTAATGAGACAAGCTTGATGGCATTCCTCAAATGCTTTGTGAAATTAAGCTGGGAATAAGGACAGAAGGAGAGGATGGGGGAGAAGGGGAAGAGGGAAGGGAAGGGAAGGAGTGACTTCAAAATCTTTGTTTCATATGTTTTGTGTGGTTTTCTAGACATTTGAAGGGAAAGGTAAATCCAGACTCTACTTCATCATGGGTGATAGCAAAATTTTCTCCTTTCTAGGATTCAGGTGTTTAATTTCCAAACATTTGGAGATCTCTGTTATTTATTTGTAATTCAATTCATTGATTTGAGAGCTCTTCATTTCCCTTTAATTCTGTTTCAGCTGCATCCTACAAAATTTAATATTTGTGCTTTGATTTTCATTCCACTCGAATACTTCCTAATTCCCTTTTTGATTTCTTCTTTGGCCCTTGGGTTGCTTAGAAGTGTGTTAGTTTGTTTCCAGATATTTGGAGGTGTTCTAAAGATCCTTCTGGAAAGTAATTTTCTTCTTCTCTAACTGCTTTTTATTTTACCTTCCTCTCTATTATCTTGCTGTTTCACTAGGATATGTTTGTTTATTTCTTTTTATTCACCTTGCTTGGAAATGGCCCGTCCCCATGAAGCCACTCGTGGCAGGATTTCTCTGTCACCCTCCCTTCAGGAGACGCTGTTGCTCCTTTCTCTTCTGGGGCTCCCTTCTCCTTTCCTTTGGCTTTCTTAACCTCTCTCGTTTCCCCCATTTTCCCTGTTTGTCCCTCTGTGCTGCACTTCTGAGTAATCCGTCCTTCTGGAAAATTCCTCCTACTAGTTCGTGAATTGCTTGCTGAACCCCATCAAATCTGTCTAATTTGTCCATATAACTATTGATTATGATTAGTAATTTTCAAAGGTTCCGTTTTTCTCAAATCTGCTGGATCACTTTTACAGCTTTCAGTTCCCTGCAGACATTTTCAAGCGTATCTCGTCCTTAGAGGAAGTATATCAACCCTTTTGTGCTGCAGTGACGCTGCTTCTGTCTTGAAGAACTGCTTGTGAATAACCTTTGAAAGACTTCAGCCAGAGCATCTTTCTCCCAAGGGGAATTGCTTTTGCTGCTTCCAGACAGCCATGGGCACTGCCAGCTCGTGACATCTAGTCCAGATTGTCTTTTGGACAATCCAGGTGATGCAAATTGAGGCTGAAAATCCAAGGAAGGGCTGGGATGTGGTCACAGTGTCTCAGGGACCTTGCCTTCCCACCTAGCTTGGCACTGGGCTAACATCCCCAGTTGCCGGCGTTCTGGGGAGCTGGCTTACTTCTGCTGTGTCAGGGTCCTCAGGGAATCTCTGTTCATCTGCAGGGTCTCTCTCTCAGATCCTCCCCCTTGCCCCCCGAGGATTTGCTGAGCTCTCTTTTCACTTCAGAGCTTCCCTGGTGGTTCAGATGGTAAAGAATCTGCCTGCAATGTGGGAGACCTGGGTTCGATCCCTGGGTTGGGAAGAGCCCCTGGAGGAGGGCAACGCACTCCAGTATTCTTGCTCCAGTATTCTTGCGTGGAGAATCCCCATGGACAGAGGAGCCTGGCGGGCTGCAGTCCCTGGGAGTGCAGAGTCGGAATCACTGAGCAACTAACGCAGCACTCCTTGCCCTTCAAGCCTGTTGAACTGAAGTGAAGTGTGGCACTGCCTGCTCGTGCCCAGAAGAGACCCATCCCTGAGCCCAGCCTCTACCCCAGTGTTTTCATATGTACTCCTGGTTATCCCATCTGGTGATTCTTGACTCCTTGTTAGCTTTCCAGTGCCATTAAGAAGACTCATCTCAACGCTAATCCATCATTTTCTAGTTTGAATAGGAGGATTGGTCCAAATAACCTAGTCTACCATACTGCAGCACTGCTCAGTCTTTAAATGGTGTTTTTCGGTGTGTCATTAATATATACTGTTTAAAATTTGGAAAATGCAGGCACATATGATGAAGGAAACCCCAAAGCCACCCGCAGTCTTCCTTCCACTCACAAGCATGCTTAGCATGGAGGAAATTTCCTGCTGACTGATACTAAGCAAAGATCTGGGACTCCCCTGGTGGTCCTGCAGTTAAGAATCCACCTGCCAATGCAGGGGACACAGGTTCAATCCCTGGTCTGGGAAGATTACATGCTGTGGGACAATAAGCCCATGTGTCACGGCTACTGAGCCCTCACTCTAGAGCCCATGCTCTGCAACAAGGGAGACCACCACAGTGAGAAGCCTGCAGAGATGCAGCTGGAGGGCAGCCCCTGGTCACTGCGACTAGAGAAAGCCCGCATGCAGCAATGAAAGCCCAGCAGCCAGCACAGCCAAAAATAAATAATGAGTTAATTTAGAAAAGTAAAGCTCCATGTTGTAGTTTCACTCAGCTGCCTGGCTCTCAAGTGCAGGGCCTGCTTCATTCTTACCTTTGCCAGGCAATAGTGCAGGAAGTGGAACAGGAGACAGAGCCCTGTGGCTGTGCTAATTGCAGCATCACAGCGAGTCTGGGAGCAAGCAGGGTGTGAGGAAGCACGCTGCCCTGTGAGCCTGCAGCTGTGCATCTCTTTACCAGCCACTGTATCCCCTAAACTACCCAGATGCAGCCCGAAGCCAGCTCCCCCGCACATGGAGTTCGGAGGCACCAGCCTAGAGGACACGCGGTCTCTGAAACTGCACATCTGTTCCTAAGGTTAAATTTGTTTTTTAAAAGGTAAAACTCGACCAAATGGCGATTTTGGTGGGTTTTTGAGTTTTTAAATCCCTATAACATCACATGGTCTTCCCAGGTGGTTCAATGGTAAAGAATCCCACTGCCAATGCAGGAGATGTGGGTTCAATCCCTGAGTCCCTGGAGAAGGAAATGACAACCCACTCCAGTATTCTTGCCTGGGAAATCCCATGGACAGAAGGAGCCTGGTGGACTACAATCCATGGGGTTGCAAAAAGTCGGACACCACTTAGTGTCAGCAACAACAACAATATCACCCTCACAACAATTCTGAGTCTCTGGCCCTTTAATCCTCCCTGACCCTGGAACCAGCTCAGGTTTCAAGCTTGACCATCTCACAGTCAACAACTTATGCTCAGGGTTCATAGCTGTAGCCCCTTAAGTTTCAGCTGCCAGGTTTTGAAAACAGATGGCATTCACTAACCCTCCTAATTCTCCAGAAGAACTGTTCTGAATACCTTCTCCATCTGGGAGGAGGCCACTTTCTAAAACCCTTAGCGGAAACAAAGCTCAGAAACCCAAGTTGCGGGCGCATCCTCCCATCTGGGGCCACATTCGTGAATGATGCAATTAATAGAAAATATGTAAAATGCAACAAAGACAGCTTCTACATCAACACCTACCTGAGGTTTGGAATGTTGTTAGAGGCATTTAGAAACCGGATAGGAGAATTGATTACGTATTGCCTGGTATTTCAAAGGCGTGCCAGGAGTAATGTTCGTGTTATCTGATTTCCGAGAAAATCAAGATTTTCCATTAACGTATTTCCTCGAACCGTTTGAGCATACTTAAGAGCTTATTGCATCAGTCATCTGTGTACTGTCTCTTTCGTCCACTAGATGTCAGTCTCCTCAGCCTGTGTCTTACTCCTCTTTGTATCCCCAGGACAAAAATGTTGCTCTCTGTGTTAAACGTTAATAAATCATGAATAAACAGTGAATGAATAAAACTCCCCAATTGACAGTACAACTTAACGCAGAGAACGTTTGTCCAGCACGGTCAGAGTGAGGGTATGTTTCAGTTGGTTAAATATTTCAGAGTAACGACCTGTATATAGACCATTTGTTCCCAAAGATGAAGAACCACACACAATTGAAACGAAAACTCGAGGGAGATTAAAAATGAAGATCAAGAAAGATCTATTAGAGAGGAATGTAGGGCCAGTGAGTAAATGGGACGTAGGGCCCTTTGAATAAGATGCCCGTCCTACCTACCCTGTGAAGCAGCTTTGATGGCAAGTTTGATCCTCGCATTGCAAACTTTTAACTCTGCTCCTTAACATCCCCTCTAAGGGATCCGGGGTCAGCTCTCACCCCAATTCATATCTCATCAGTTCAGTTCAGTTCAGTTGCTCAGTCATGTCCAACTCTTTCCAATCCCATGCACTGCAGCACACCAAGCTTCCCTGTCCATCACCAACTCACAGCTTAATCGAACTCATCCTTCTTTCCCAGAATCAGGGTCTTTTCTAATGAGTTGGCCCTTTGCATCAGATGGCCAAAGTATTAGAGTTTCAGCTTCAGCATCTGTCCTTCCAATGACTGTTCAGGACTGATTTCCTTTAGGATGGACTGGTTGGATCTCCTTGCAGTCCAAGGGACTCTCAAGAGTCTTCTCCAGCACCACAGTTCAAAAGCATCAATTCTTTAGTGCTCAGCTTTCTTCACAGTCCAACTCTCACATCCATACATGACTACTGGAAAAACCATAGCTTTGACTAGATGGACCTTTGTTGGCAAAGTAATGTCTCTGCTTTTTAATACTCTGTCCAGGCTGTTCATAGCTTTTCTTCCAAGGAGCAAGCGTCTTTTAATTTCATGGCTGCAGTCACCATCTGCAGTGATTTTAGAGCCCAAGAAATAAATTCTCTCACTGTTTCCATGTTTCCCCATCTATTTGCCATGAAGTAATGGGACCGGATGCCATGATCTTAGTTTTCTGAATGTTGAGTCATAAGTCAACTTTTTCACTCTCCTCCTTCTCTTTCATCGAGAGACTCTAGTTCTTCCTCATTTCTGCCATAAGGGTGGTGTCCTCTGTGTACTTGGTGTTTTTCCTTCCTCATTTCTGTTGACTGAAAGTAAAAGACAACATAAAAGTTGTCAGTTAAGTTTTATTTCCAAAAAAGGAGTTTTTAAAGTGCCCTTGACATCATTTCTCATACAAATGCTTTCTTCTTTGCAATCATCCTCTGTGTTTTTAGTCTTTTACCTTTATGGAGGTTTTCAACAACTAAATCCAAAATTTCTTGGTAAATGTCACATTGCATTTGAAAATATGTGGGTTATTTTTGTTATTCCAGGTCTGGAAACTGGGCTCTTGTCTAACACTCGGAAATGAATTGTCCGAGGAGACACATGTGCTGACAAAGCAAGAGATTTTATTGGGAAAGGGCACCCGGGTGGCGAGCAGTAGGGTAAGGGAACCCAGGAGAACTGCTCTGCCGTGTGGCTCGCAGTCTCGGGTTTTATAGTGATGGGATTAGTTTCCAGGTGGTCTTTGGCCAAACATTCTAATTCAATCTTTCCTGGTGGTGCAGGCATCGCTCAGCCAAGATGGATGCTAGCGAGAGGGATTCTGGGAAGTGGACGGACACACAGTGTCTCCTTTCGACCTTCCCCGAACTCTTCCGGTTGGTGGCTTATTAGTTCCGTATTCCTTGCCAGGATCTCCTGTCATTAAACAACTCATGCAAATGGCTACTATGGTGCCTGGCCAGGGTGGACAGTTTAATCAGTGTGCTTCCCCTAACATTTTCACTTATTTTTTGATATTGATTTCTAACATAATTCCACAGTGATAATAGAAAGACTTTGTATGATTTCAGCACCTTTAGACCATGAAATTTTTGCACCTTGCTTTATGTCCCTGGATATGTTCCAGTGTCTCCTGGTCTATAGTTTATAGGAACTTGAATAGAATTTGTATCTTGCTGTTTTGTGAAAATTGTATAAATCTTAGTTATGTTGAATTGGTTCGTAGTGCTTTTAAGGTCTCCTATATCCTACTTTTCTGTGTGTTCATTCTATCAATTTTGAGAGTTTGATATTCAAACTCCAACTAAAAATCTTAATTCACCTACTTAAAAAAATAACTGTACTATATAGTGGAACTACACATAACTTTGTTCTGTAGTTCCCAAGTCTCCTGTAAATGTGTTATCATACTTTCATAATTTAAAAAATAAAAAGCAAGTTTTCTTCGGAGACCTTCCTGAGGACTACACCCCCCTCTCTCTCACAGGGCTCTGGAACTGCTCCAAAGAGGTGAGGGAAGGGCCAAGATATATAAGAACTTTTTACTGGAAAAACGTGTAATCAAGCACACAAAGACTGCAGCTAATCACAAAGGACAGCGCCTCAAGTTAATGGTTTTACTGTGCCTTTCTATGCAGGAAAAGATGTGAGAATCTAGGGTCATTGAAGGTTTTCCTCAGATATTTAACTGAACTGTCTGGGAGGCCTGCACCCACATCACAGAGCACTTCCTTAGTACTTTTTGCTCTGGCCTGAGAAGGAAGGCCTGGGGTGGGCAGAGGGAAATTCCACCTCGATGGGCCCTGTAAGCACTGCTGATGCTGAGAGTGAAAATACATGTGTGTGCCAAGTTGCTTCAGTCACGTCCGACTCTTTGAGACTCTGTGGGCCGTAGCCCATCAGGCTTCTCTGTCCATAGGATTCTCCAAGCAGGGATACTGGAGTGGATTGCCATGACCTCCTCCAGGGAATCTTCCTGACCCAGGGGTTGAACCTGCATCTCCTGCACTGGCATGTGGATTCTTTACTACTGAGCCACCCGGGAAGCCCCCGTGGCTGAGTGAAAAGAAAACAAGTAGTAGATTATTCAGGGGAAATGGGTGTGAAGCAGGAAGGCGGGGGGCAGGGTGTGACCTTTGAAAGAATGAAAGAATGTTGAGTCTGAAGACACAACATAAACTGATTAGAACCAAATGGGTCCGAGACGGCGGACAAGCTGACTTCCACTGGATCTTGAGCCTCGTTATATGCTCATTGTAACACACCAGTAAATGACACACCCACAGGCCCTGTGACTGTTCCAAAGCTGACTGTCAAAGACCAAAAAGTGGGTGGTGGCCCAGTTCTTGGGAACCTCTGCCTCTTCTCCAAAATAGTTGGAATAATCCTCCCACTCATTGGCCTATGAAATTATTTATGAAAGTTAACAACACCATATTTGGAGGCCGGTCTACAATGGTTCACACTCTTGTCTTGGAATGTGTTTCTCTCTAAATAAATCTACTCCTTACCTAAGACTTCGTCTCTCACTGAACTCTTTCTCTGAGGAGACATCAAGAACCTGAGCGTCATTAAGTCTTAAAACCAGATGAATGATCTTGGAAGACAGTGGGATTTGGCCAGGTTCCGTTAGGGGGAGATACTGACTGAAACTTCCCACCCTGACAGGCACCACAATAACCATTTGCCTGAGTTATTTTATGACAGGAGGTCCTGGTAAGGAACACAGAACTAATTCAGTTCAGTTCAGTTCAGTTGCTCAGTCGTGTCTGACTCTTTGCAACCCCATGAAATGCAGCACGCCAGGCCTCCCTGTCCATCACCAACTCCCGGAGTTCAATCAAACTCACCTCCATCGAGTCGGTGATGCCATCACCATCTCATCCTCTGTCGTCCCCTTCTCCTCCTGCCCCCAATCCCTCCCAGCATCAG
>SJYQ01104466.1:0-23932 GCA_006410935.1 Redunca redunca | reverse complement strand
GCTCCAAAATCACTGCAGATGGTGATTGCAGCCATGAAATTAAAAGATGCTTACTTACTCCTTGGAAGGAAAGTTATGACCAATCTAGATAGTATATTGAAAAGCAAAGATATTACCTTGCCAACAAAGGTCTGTCTAGTCAAGGCTATGGTTTTTCCAGTGGTCATGTATGGATGTGAGAGTTGGACTGTGAAGAAAGGTAAGCGCCGCAGAATTGATGCTTTTGAACCGTGGTATTGAAGACTCTTGAGAATCCCTTGAACTGCAAGGAGATCCAACCAGTCCATTCTGAAGGAGATCAGTCCTGGGTGTTCATTGGAAGGACTGATGCTGAAGCTGAAACTCCAGTACTTTGGCTACCTCATGCGAAGAGTTGACTCATTGGTAAAGACCCTGATGCTGGGAGGGATTGGGGGCAGGAGGAGAAGGGGACGACCCAGGATGAGATGGCTGGATGGCATCACTGACTTGATGGATGTGAGTCTGAGTGAACTCCAGGAGTTGGTGATGGACAGGGAGGCCTTATCGTGCTGCGATTCATGGGGTTGCAAAGAGTCGGACACGACTGAGTGACTGAACTGAACTGAACTACAATGTGCCAGGCCCTGATATACAATGAATAGCACAGGTTACACACAAGAAGGGTGTGTTGGTGTGTGTGTGTGTTTGTGTGAGCACACACATGTGCATGAAGTCTGAGCAATTGGTGATGAATACCTGCAGAGTCCTGAGGACAAATCAGAGCACGCTCTCTTGACTTCAGCTTTCTGAACTGAAGCTTTCATAATCCAGACGAGAGGAGAGAAGGGATCTGTTTCAATGTCCAACTGAGTGATTGAAGGATGGTGTGAGAGGACTCTTTGAACAGTTTCTGAAAGCAGGTGATTTTTTGCAAATGAGGGCTTGTCGGCATATGGTATTTGGATGATATAATTTCTTTAATTGAAAGTGTTATCTTAACCAGAGAGTTTTGCAAAACCCCAAAACAAAGACATCTGTTGCTGTTTTTGTTCTTTTCCCCAGCAAACAATCTGGTGGTGAAAAATAGGAATGACTAAATGGAACGCCAGGGAAAATTGTGGACATGAAAAACAAACCCCTACATCTTTAAAAGGGGGGCAATTAATCAAGGTACAAGGCAAGCAGCTTGTCACAGGAGCCTTCGTGTGACATCTTGGGTCCTGAAGCTCTACTTCTTTATATAACAATAGTTATTAAGAAAGAACTAAGGGGGTGGGTTTGTGGCAAATTCAGTGCATTTCTCTGTTGCTTGTGGACCTTAGCTGTCAGCCCTGTGCCGCTGGTGCCTTGGCCTTGTCTCCAGGTGGAGACTCTGCTCCACTGGTCTCCTGCACATCGCTTCCTGATGCACCTCAACCTCAGGTGATCAAAACTGGCCTCATCAATCCACCAGAACAGCTTCTCATGAATTCTCCATTTTGGGGAGTGCCCCACCACTTATGCAGTCCCCCGGGACCTTCCCCTTCCTGGAGACCAGCACAAGCTGAAATCAAGATGCGTGGCTTCCCTTGGGAAGATCCTCCACTCTGCTCCCTTTTCCTCACCCCCACTACCACAGCATCCCTCCCTCAGATCGTTGCCATGGCCCCGCCTCGCTCCAGACCTGTATCTCACGCTGACCCCTGAATCAGTCAGGCTCATGGCAAGAGGCAGAACTCATCTCACATGGTTCAACTGAAGAGCCATTAATGAAGGGAAAGAGAGGTGGGGCAGGGTTAGTGTTATGAACAAGGAATATCGAGACACCCAGAAACTAGGAAGTGCTGGAAGCTGTTACCATCTCTAGGACTGAAGAGAGAGGGAATAAATAAAGATGATGAAGCAAAGAGAGAACTAGAACCATGGAGGAAGGCCTACTTGGTGGGAAATACTGGAAAGGCTATGCGGCAGCAGGGAGGGAACGGGGAAGAAATCACATGATGACTGCTTCCTCTGCCCTGCTTGCTGGAGCTTCCTTCCCATTGTTTGAACACAGAAGTCCAGTTCTAGGGGGTGCAGAAGGTGCAGTCAGCAGAGGTCTGTCTCCTGGGGCACAGAGCTGCAGAGAAGGGCTGAGGTTGGACCTGGGAATGTGGAAGAGAAGGAGTGAATGCATAGCCTCTCCCCTCTTATCTGTTCTACACTCTGATATCCATGTGCTCATTCTAAGACCCTGGTGATGCCTCTTCTTGAACTGAACCACTTTTTTTACTAGAGTCGTTTGCTTCCAATTCAGTCCACACACACAGCATTCAGCATCACACTAGTGACTGGGAGTCGCCTCTCTAATTCATGTAATGTGTCACTCTTGGTCTCTTCTCTGAGACCACTAATCTCATGCTCTGCCGTGAAACCATCCTGTCCTTCAAACCCTCTCTTTAGCCCCTCTCCCATTCCCCCACCCCCACCAGGAGCTGAACCACTTTCAAAACTCTCCAAAGCTCCTTAAATTGACATTGAGTATTCCTTTGACCCTTTCTGACCTCCCTAGTCCTGTTTCTTACCACTCCTGGTCCTTACTCAATACAGTAGCTCCTTTGTATTACTCCTAAATACACCATGTTGGTCCACATCTCCATGCCTTAGTAAATGTTCCCTTCTTTCCCTGGTATACCCTCTTCTTCCTGCCCAAATGTTCTCAATACCTGCCTGGGAAACTGCAAGTCTTCCAAACCTAGTTTAGATGTCACCTCCTCCAGGAAGACTTCTCTAACTGTCCCACTCGCCTTCCTGAATTAATCACACCTGCCTCAGAGCAATCTTCATTATATCTATTTTTGCACTGTTGAGACACTTGTGGATTGTTTTTAAACCTATCTGTAACTCCCAGCCAGACTGGCAGCTCCTTGAAGGCAGACTGTATATCATGCATCTTTGCATCCCAGCTGATTGCCGTAGTGCTTGGAACTTTAAATCTATTCAGTAAACATTTAAGGAAGAAAAGAAGGCAAGAGAAGGAAGGAGGGAAGAGGGAGGAGGAAGGAAATCATTTTAGCAGCTCAAAGCCTTTTCAAGTACCTTGCCTCATCTGACCTTCACAAACAGTTTAAATGCTGGGGTAGGAATGTCTGGGTTTCCCTAGTGGGTCAGTGGTAAAGAGTCCGCCTGCAATGCAGGAGATGTGGGTTCACTCCCTGGGTGGGGAAGATCCCTTGGAGAAGGAAATGGCAACCCACTCCAGTATTCTTGCCTGGGAAATACCATGGACAGAGGAACCTGGTGGCCTATAGTCCATGGAGTTGCAAAAGAGTCAGACACAACTTAGGGACTAAACAGCAGGAATGGTTACCTAGGATAGGCACTAAGTCTCAGAAAAGATGGGAGGAGGCAGCAGTGAGAAGAGCTGAGAATTGAAAATTAGCAAATTGGATTTGAGCTCCAGGTCTGTAACTTATGGGATATGAGTTCTTTTCTGAACTAAAAGCTTCTCTCTGAGTCTTCGCTTCATCTTTGCAAATTGGGCATAATAATGATTTTTACCTCCCAGAGCTGTGGGCGAGCCAATGTGTGAAGATGTTTCATGTACTACACAGGGACAGACAAATAAAAGGGATATTAGGACCAATTTTCAGCATGCCCTCCCATTTTTAGTAGTTCTGATTGACTGATTGACATCTTCCCAGCTATCCTACCTTTTATGCCCAAACGAACAGAAGGCTGAGAAGACTCTTCCCACAGTGGGAAAGTTTCTCCTTGGATTTTCAGAGTTGTAATGGAAGCCCCAGAACACGCCTGGAGACCACCTAGACCAATCATTGGTCTGAAAATACTAAGGTCACCCACTACCAGCTTCTGTGACAAGGGGACACAGGTTTCACACACAAGTGGCCACTCACTCTAGTACAGCTGGCCCCTTCTATCTTTAGAAGACTCTGGTTGTCAGAAACTTCTTCCTTTGAGCAAAATCTGTCTCTGTAGTTTTTTCATACTGTCTGTGGTTCTAGGCTTTGGGGCCAGCCAGGAGAGGTCTATCTATGCTCATTCCAAGGGATTGTCTCTTCTGAAATGAAGGCAACTCTGTTGTCCTCTAAATTGTTTCTAAGCCAAGTATTTTTCATCCTTCAGATGTTCTTCATCATAGAGTCTTTGAAACCTTTATTACTCTGAGGGTCTTATCAGAATTTTTCTGTCTGCTAGTAATTCCTCATTTAGACCTGTACCAAATCACTTGATTGCTTCTCTTTAGGATATCAACACCACAGCAAGCCACTGTATGTCTAAAACAATAACTCCATGTATGGGGGAGGGGCTCCTATGTCCAGACGGAATAATTGAGGTTCTATGAAGTGCCTGCTTGCCCTGCTTCATGTAGATGGTAAATAGTAATGTAGGGCTTATATCCAAAGCCATCTGGCTTCCAGAGCCCTATGTTTTCTATTGCCAGTTATACCTTCTCTTGCTCCAGTCAAGAGATGGAAAAAAGAACAGAAGTGTTCACTGGTTGATCTCCCCCACTGAACAGCAGTCTCCTTCATGAGAAGATATGATGGGGCTGGTTCCTAATCATCAACAGAGCCTTCCACATAAGAAGCACTTGAAAAGTGGTGATCTCATCATCATCATTATTAAATGCTTTCCAAAGCTTGCCAATTGATAAATTCTCCAAGTGATTCTGAGATATCCATGTAATATATAAGGAAGAATTTTGGAATCGTGTCACTCAAACATGTTACTCGAAGTGTGATCTGTGTACTGGTGTCAGTTGGGTGTCAATCTGCAAACTCTTATGGGTCCTTGATGAGATCAGTACAGAAATTGAGAGCAAATTGAGAAATATTACAGAAATTTGGCATCCCTATGGCATAAAATTATGTGATTTTGTATTTCCCAAAAGATTGAGAATAAAAACCTGGTCCATCACCATAGACATTCTGAGAAGCAGGGACACAACCCATTTGCCCAATGATTGGTTCTATTAGGTTGGCCAATGATTGGTTCAACTGGGTTAGCCAAAGAGTTTGTTTGGGTTTTTCCGTAAGATGTTATAGAAAGATCCAAACAAACTTTATGGCCAGCACAGTAGTTCCTTTGTAGAAGAACTTGAACTTCATGTGGATAGTAGAATCAGCTTAGCTCAGTTTGGCAAAATGCCAGCCACACACACCTACTGTGTGTTGTGTGGTGTACCAGGGGGTGTGGGAAATGCAGGGATGAGCAAGGTGTTTGGTCTTCCACACATAGCACTCAGCTCGACTGTGGGCAAAGAATAGATGCTCGGGAAATGCTGTTGAATTCAAGCTTTACTTGAATGTCATTTGCAATCCTGCAGGCTACCAAAATCGGGGCCATCTTCAGGATGGCCTTATACCTGGTGGAGAATCCCTGAACATGTGGCCTACAGTGGTGAGTTGTAAGCAACACAAAGTAGGCTTCCCTTTTGTGGATCTCCAAGTGTTTTGCAGAAAAGGAGGGACCGAGACCCCCGATATTTAACCATGTACTTGCTTGGGCTGTTTTGTTCTCTTTTTCATCATGGTAGTCATATCTTGCCAATGGGGCTGCTTACTTTTGGAAAATAGAGGCCACATCTTAAGACCACATTGTCTCAAATTCAAAGACATACTTTTTCTTTCAAATTTCATTTTTTCTGAAATCTGTATGGATCTTGCAGTTGATATGTACATATTACATAATCTCTTTTTCCTTCTCTTCAACCTAAAAGTTAGTATATCAGCAATGTTTCTTAAAATCAATGTTATCTTAGAATTAAGAAATACTGTAATACTATATGTGAGAGAATACAGGTATTAACTAACCTTGTTGTGGTAATCATTTTGCAATATACGTGTATCAAATCATTTCATTGTATACTTTAAACTTACACATGGTATATGTCAATATCTTAATAAATCTGGAAAAGAAAAAAAAAGAAATACTGAATTTCATGGTACTCAAATCACTCTCAGCACCTTGCTGGACATACGTAGAATGCTCCATAAATATCCCCTGGTTGGTTTATTACCTTCTGTTTTTAGAAACATAATTTGGAGTCATCCTAGAGCAGTATCTTTGCTGTTTTTGTTAGTGGCTAAGTTGTATCTGATTCTTTGAGACCCCATGGACTGTAGCCCACCAGGCTCTTCTGTCCATGGGATTCTCCAGGCAGGAATATTGGAGTAGGTTGCCATTTCCTTCTCCCGGGGATCTTTCTGACCCATGGATCAAATGAAAGTCTCCATCATTGCAGGCAAATTCTTTACCACTGAGCCACCTGGGAATCCCTACAGTTGAAGCTTTAGCCCAACCCCAAAGAATCCACCTGCAATTCAGGAGCTGCAGGAGACACGAGTTTGGTCCACGTGTCCAGAAGATCCCCTGGAGAAGGGCATGGCAACCCACTCCAGTGTTCTTGCCTGGAGAATCCCAGGGACGGGGGGCCTGGTGGGCTGCTGTCTATGGGGTGGCACAGAGTCAGACACGACTGAAGCGACTTAGCGGCAGTAGCAGCAGCAACAACAGGTCATTTGCTGAACTCAGAGTCCATGCCCTTTCCACTGTTCCAAGCTGGTCATCTGTGTGCCTTGCAAAGCCTGATTCAAAAATTACTCTTTCAGGAAGATGTCTTTGATTCCTTTCCCCAGGTACTGGTGAACTTTACCTTCTCAGTACCTCTCTAACACTCTTCCTGTGTCCAGCTAATAGCCTTAGTGCTTTATGCCTTACATTACAATATTTTATTCATGTCCTGGTTCCTGCCATTAGATACCAGTTCCTTGGGAGGCAGCTAAGAGACCAGCCTCTGCTAGGAGATGTTAGCACCTTTCCACAAATTTTATATTTCCTCTACAAAACATAATTTAAGGCATAACTCTGTCTGGGTGGCTTGTCTGTGATGGTAAGATGGGATTCTGGTTCCAACTGAGATTCTATCAGTCTACGTGTCCTGGAGTGATTTATTTATTTATTTATTTTTTTAAGCTTTAAAATAACACAACTTACTCTCTGATAGTTGTGAAGGTCAAAAATCCAAAATAATTCTTAAGGGGTTGAAATCAAGGTGAAAGGAGAGCAACTTACGTCTGGAGGCCCTAGGGAGACATCCATTCCTTGCTGGAAGATTCTAGAAGCAGCCAGCATTTCTTGGCTCCTGACTGCATCATGGAGTGTTTTACTTTTAAATTCAGCCTGCCTCAATATGATTGTTTGTTTCCTAGAAGTAATGGGGGCCTCCTATAAGGAATGAGGATTGGGGGCTGTAAGTATAAGATATACAAATTTCTTCTCAGTATAACAAAATGACATCACGAACAGTAATAAAAGCCAATGTTTCTGTAGCATTTTATAAATTAAAAACCACTTCCCATCTGTTATGTTTTTTTCATTCTCATAATGACCTTATAGGGTAAGTAGCCCTATACCCATAAAGGGAAACTGAAGCCAAGAGTTCTCCAAGGCCCCCACTGACAGCTGGTGAGTGGCAGAGCCAAAGCTAGAAAACAGTCCTCAGTCTCCATGCTCACACTGCTTTTAGCAATACAATAAACGCTACTGTGGCAATTGTTATTCTTGTAACAGCACTCTGTTATCGTTTAGTCACTCAGTTGTGTCTGACTCTTTGATACCCCATGGGCTGTAGCCTGCCAGGCTCCTCTGTCCATGGGCTTTCCCAGGCAAGAATACTGTAATTCTTGGTTGCCATTTCCTCCTTCAGGGGATCTTTCTGACCCAGGAATCAAACCCATGTCTCCTGCATCGACAGGTGGATTCTTTACCACTGAGCCAGTTGGGAAGCCCAATTATATTAATACATGGATTTATATATGTTAGTATATCCACTATGTACTCTAGTTTTGCTTTCAAGTTAATTAATTCTAGTTTTTATAGTTTCTTTTCTATTTCCCATCACTCTTTCTCTAATGTGGAGGATTCATTAAGAACAACACTTTGGTAAAAATGTTTACAAGTTTCATCTTCTTATTTAAAAATAGTAAATTATCTACATAGAGTTTTAGCATTCTAAAATATAATACTTTTGGTTATTTTTAAAAATTGCTCTTTTTATGAGCAATGAGCTTGTTACTATATGTCTTCACTGTTCTGTTAATTTTATCAATAAGAAATTATTTTTTTTTTTTACCTTTTGCCATCTGGAAATTGCTTTTTCTAATTTNTAATTTTATCAATAAGAAATTATTTTTTTTTTTTACCTTTTCCCATCTGGAAATTGCTTTTTCTAATTTTTAACGTCTCCTGCTTTTTTCTTTATGTTTATCTGACTTACACGGTTACATACTTATTATTTTAAACTTTTCATGACAGTTCATACACCAGTCTATTATATAAAAATATCACTGTTTTTAGTTGTAAAATCTAATCAGAGAGTTTTTATCTTTACAAGCTTTTTTTCTGTTTATTCATGCATGCTTTATAGCTCCTTCAGCATCCTGGTTAATACGGGGTTTATAAGAGCTTCATGTCTTTTTCAATTTCAACTTTCATGAAATCTTATTTTATTACCTCCAACCTCCTCATCTACTCTTCCCTTTGTTTCCAAATCTCTCCATATTTCCCCAAGGAAACCAGCAGATTGGATATATCAACAATTCAGTGATATATTTATATAAGGGCAGTACTCCTCAGACTTTTGTATATAAGAAACATTTAAAAAATAGTATATTTATGGATACCAAAGGGCCTTATAAATATCATGTGTATTTAAATGAAAATAGAGAGGAATAATAAGTTTTCTGGATGATCTATTTGTTGTAAGAAATGATCACATTTTATCCATATGTTCAATGTACAATAAACATTGAATAATATCAGAAATATATGATGCTTTTATAAGAAGTATATGTAACGAAGACTAACAATCATCCAAAAAGCAGTATACATGAGCTGATCCGAGCTGATTCAAGCTCTGTATGCATCATGCTGCCGTGGAATGTTCCAGGTTTGTGAGTCCACCAGGCATTCTAATGTAGGGTGTGCTATTTCTCCATTTCTTCTGCCCAGACCAGATTATGCTTTAATATAGTATAATCATATACCGTATTAAAGAATACACACACACACACTTTTCTTACATATATGTGAACAACAACAACAAATGTGTTTATTTTAGAAAAAAAAAATCCCAAGAATTTTTTTTTTACCCTTTATTGATTACTTTTTCAGGACAGCAATTATTTCATGGATCTCAAGATTTCACAGAAAATAATTTGGGAAAACTTACACTAGGTTGTAATCATTCTGGAAAAGAGAAGACCATGGTGTGCTGATAAATGTGAAGAAGACTTTATTCATCCATCTAGTAACTCGTTCTTGTGGCAGACACTTAGGAAGCACTTTCTCTCGGTCAGACGCTGTGCTCAATTACTACAGCTAAGATGCTGAACAAGCCATACTCCTGGCCCTTATGAAGATCACTGTCTCAAGTGAGTGGTCATAGGAAGGTGTGATGGGTGGCATAGTAGCAGGATAAAGCAAGCACGGAGAGGGCAGCTCACCTGACTGGGGCCAAGAAGGCAGTCTTATAGGAAGCCTGGATGACTAAGGAGGCATTTTCTGTTGGTTTTACATATTCATTTATGATGTGTTCATTTGAGTGTGTCAGGTCTTAGTTGCAGCGTGTCAGCTCTTCATTGCTGGCAGTTGGCTTCTCTGTAGTTGTGGCACGTGCGCTTAGTTGCATGTGGCATATGGGATCTCAGTTCTCTGACCAGGGATCGAACGCATGTCTCCTGTGTTGAAAGGCAGATTCTTAACCACTGGAAGACCAGGGAAGTCTCAGAAAAGAGTTTCATGGGAGGGGACACCAGGGCAACCACTCAAGCACAGAGAGGAAGGTCCTCTAGCTGTGCATGGTTGGGGACACACCTAGCTGTCCATGGACCAGAGAGCGAAGGATCTCAGTGGCAGTGTGAGCAAGAGCCCCTCTCTGCTGAGCATCAGTGTCGGATCCCAAACATATTCTTGGAGGAGTTTCAAGAATTTGGGATGTGGTGGGTCCCAGGGGCCTCAGGCAGATGATGGACAGTATTGGTGATTTCTATTCATTAAACATCAAATAGAGTTGAAAGGGGCTGTCCAGTGGCTAGTAGGGTGCTATTCAACGGCAGTATATTTTCTCAGATGCTAGTTGGGGTTTGACCCAAATGAGGTGAGAAATCACAGCTGCCTAAGATCCTTTATACCAAGGCTAGATGTCTTTTCTAAGCCTTATAGATTGAATACGAGTAGATCTTTAGCTCATAGAAATGGCCTAATGATTATGTCCACATGACTCTTAAGTCCTCTGAAAAGAAATTCACGATGTGACCTTAGACAGTTCATCTCTCTGGGTGCTAGTTTCACTGTCTATAATTTGAGATTCACAAACAGGATCAGGGATGACAAATACATGCCTGATGTGTTATTATTCTGCATTCACACATCCAGGACAGATATCCTTAATCGATTGCTACACATCCTCCGGCTGAATCCAAACATGGACGCAGACTCTGTTTCAACACTACTCCGCATGCCACTGTCAGATAAACCCTCATGTTTCCCCTGGAATCTGATGTTACTTTTGGTTCTAACATTTTGTTTTTAAGAAATGTAGGTAACTGTTCAGTGCATGTTCAGTCTGTATGTGAACAAAGAAGAGTTAAACCATCATGGCATGTTGAAGTCCTGGGGGTAAGAATGATTTCAGTTTCTGTACATTCAACAGGAATAAGAAGCAGCATGTATTTATCTTTGTTTACTTGAAATTGTACTGTACAACTGTGGGACATTTTTGACACCCTTGGCCCCCCAAGTGTGCCTGGTGTTTGCTGACAGTATTGCCTTTCTGAGATCTAAATTTTTCAGAGTTGAGGGGCTGCTTGCCATTTAAAGAAAGGTTGTGGTGATTCTATCCAATAGACAACTCTTGTGTATTACAGGTAAGTACCCTGTGATTTTTCTGTGGTGTTTTTCAGATCTGTTCTTCTAAGATGGAACGTACTGAGTATTAGCTGAATTAAGTGAGTTCTTCACTGAGAATAGGAAATTTGGGGGTTTTCACCTTTTGGTTTTATAAAATAATTTTTAAAAGTTTTAAAATCCAGAAATATTAACCTTTGGTAATGATGTTGGAGGTGTGGTAAACTGGTATTTGTGTCTGAGTGTTCAAAACCTCCCTTCTGCATAGAGATTGAGTTGCTCCCTGTCCTGCAGACTAATCCAAGCTTAGAACATTCTCCCAGCCACAGCAACTCCACTGAGCTGGGAGAAGTGAATTGGTCCAGTCCCATAGCAGGAAATGCCTAGCCTACCTGAGCCCTGTGATACATACTAAGTGTCCCCTAAAGAATTACTTCCAGGTTCTAGGAAGAATCCTAAAGGTGAAAGAAATTTGGAAAAAAAAAAAATATAAGGAATCTTTTTCCTTCACCTTTTGGCATCATCCTGCTCTTCTGATATCAACATCCTTCTCCCAGAGCCTGGCTTACTCCTACTCTCAAGGGGCAACATGGTCTTGTCCACAGGCAGCTTAAACTCTTCAGGGAAAGTCAACCCTATTAGAGGAAACTGTGCAGTCGTTTGTTCACTGAACATGTGTCTCCTGTTGACCTCCTCTGTTCCAGGTATAGAGGGGATGATGGTGTCACCTTCTCTGCTGTCAAGAAGACTGGCCTAGGAGAGGAAGCAAGCCAATGAAAGAGGTGTTGCTGCAGTGGCAGGGGGTTACAGCACAACAGGAGCACAGGGGCATGGATGTGACCCAGCCCCAGGAGAGGCTGGCCTTGTGATTGGCCAAGACACCCGGGGAGATGCAGGCCGTCTGAGTCTGACGGACTAGCAGGCGCTGGCTACTGTAGGGACAGAGAAACCAAAATGCAGATGTAGAGATCACAAACGTTAGGGCTTGTGTCTAGTCTTCAGAAACTTTCCATCTTCTAGCAGCAAGACTAGACTTCATTGCTGAGTTCAGCTGGGTCAACCGACTTTTATGGAGTTTTTGTTATGTACAGCAGTGAAAAACTGCTAAATGAGAACACTAAATGGTGTCTGATTAGGTGTCCATTCTAGGGATAACATTATATTCTAAATGGTGGGAAACAGACCACGTGTGGTTGCACATACTTTGCTCTGAAGATGCAGGTCACTCAGCTGTTCAGATGTGGCCAAGGTCATATGGTCTACTGGGATCGTCCCATGATGGAATTCTAGCTGAGCTAGGATGACCAATTTTAGGACAGCGTTCCTGCACTGAGTTCGTCTTTCCCACCTGTACGTGTTTCTTTGGCTCCAGGAGTCGCATTGTATGAAAGGTTTTTATTCGAGAGTCTGCATCTGCAGCAGTAAGTTCTTTGCTTCATCTGGCACCTAGTGAGAGACAAGAGCAAGTGGATTGAATAGGGAAAAGTCAGAAAGTGCAAAGGGTTTTAAGGACACATGCCGGCTTCCCTGGAGGCTCAGTGGTGAAGAATCTACCTGCCAACGCAAGAGACACAGGCGCGATCCCTGATCTGGGAAGATCTCACATGCCGCAGAGCAATGCAGCCCATGAGCCACAACTATTAAGGCTGTGCCCTAGAGCCCAGAAGCAGCAGCTATTGAGTGCATGTGCTGCAACCACTGCCCGTGCACCCTAGAGCCTGTGCTTGGCAACAAGAGAAGCCAGCACAGTGAGAAGAATGCACACGGCAACTGGAGAGTAGACCCTGCTGTCTGCAGCTGAGAAAGACCTACGCAGCAGCGAAGACCCAGGAGAGCCAAAAATAAACAAACAAATAAATAAACCGTTTCCTCTCTTTACAACACAACTACAACAATAACACATACTAACCCTGATTTTTGTAGCCATCATAGTCAACAAAATAGTCCAAAATGCAGTACTTGGATGCAATCTCAAAAACGACAGAATGATTTTTGTTCATTTCCAAGGCAAATCATTCAATATCACAGTAATCCAAGTCTATGTCCCGGCCAGTAATGCTGAAGAAGCTGAAGTTGAATGGTTCTATGAAGACCTACAAGACCTTCTAGAACTAACATGCTGAAAAGATGTCCTTTTCATTATAGGGGACTGGAATGCAAAAGTAGAAAGTCAAGAGATACGTGGAGTAACAGGCAAATTTTGCCCTGGAGTACAAAATGAAGCAGGGCAAAGGCTAACAGAGTTTGCCAACAGAGCACACTGGTCATAGCAAACACCTTCTTCCAGCAACACAAGAGAAGACTCTACACATGGACATCACCAGATGGTCAATACCTAAATCAAATTGATTATATTCTTTGCAGCCAAAGATGGAGAAGCTCTATAGAGTCAGCAAAAACAAGACTGGGAGCTGACTGTGGCTCAGATCATGAACTCCTTATTGCCAAATTCAGATTTAAATTGAAGAAAGTGGGGGAAACCACTAGACCATTCAGGTATGACCTAAATCAAATCCCTTATGATTATACAGTGGAAGTGACAAGCCTTTGACTGTGTGGATCACAAGAAACTGTGAAAAATTCTTCAAGAGATGGGCATACCAGACCACCTGACCTGCATCCTGAGAGATCTGCATGCAGGTCAAGAAGCAAGTTACAACTGGACGTGGAACTACAGACTGGTTCCAAATCAGGACAGGAGTACATTAAGGCTGCATATTGTCACCCTGCTTATTTAACTTACATGCAGAGTACATTATGTAAAATTCCAGGCTGAATGAAGCACAAGCTGGAATCAAGATTGCCAGGAGAAATATCAATAACCTCAGATATGCAGATGACACCACCCTTATGGCAGAAAGTGAAGAGGAACTAAAGAGCCTGTTGATGAAAGTGAAAGAGGAGAGTGAAAAAGTTGGCTTAAAACTCAACATTCAGAAAACGAAGATCATGGCATCTGGTTCAATCACTTCATGGCAAATAGATTGGGAAACAATGGAAACAGTGTCAGACTTTATATTTTTGGGCTCCAAAATCACTGCAGATGGTGACAGCAGCCATAAAATTAAAAGATGCTTGCTCCTTGAAAGAAAAGCTATGACCAACCTAGACAGCATATTAAAAAGCAGAGACATTACTTTGACAACAAAGGTCTCTAGTCAAAGCTATGGTTTTTCCAGTAATCATGTATGGATGTGAGACTTGGACTATAATGAAAGCTGAGTGCCAAAGAATTGATGCTTTTGAACTGTGGTGTTGGAGAAGATTCTTGAGAGTTCCTTGGATTGCAAGGAGATCCAACCAGTCCATCCTAAAGGAAATCAGTCCTGAATATTCACTGGAAGGACTGATGCTGGGAAAGATTGAAGGTGGGAGAAGAAGGGGTCGACAGAGGATGAGATGGTTGGATGGCATCACTGACTCAATGGATATGAGTTTGAGTAAGCTCTGGGAGTTGGTGATGGATAGGGAAGGCTGGCATGCTGCAGTCCATGGGGTTGCAAAAAGTCAGACATGACTGAGAGATTGAACTGAACCCTGATTTTTATACAAAGTTTAGACTTCCTCCTTAATCCAAACAACAGTGATCATAAAAGCCAACAGCAATAACAAAAACATCTAAAGCAACAAAGAGCAACAAAAGTAATCCATTCCTAATGTTGAATTAGGTGAGCCTTTTGAAGCAGCTAAGCATCTCCTTGGAGAACTGTATCATGTTGGTCCCTGAATTCCTGCATCAAGCACCTGGCATCTGGAGAGGACCAAACTGCGCTGGATGTCGACCAAACCGTGAGTGCGGAAGTTAGGGGCACAATGACACAAGCTCTGGAAGTGCTTGACAGATTTGATAGACATTGAGCATTTACTATGACATTGAGCATTTACTATGAGCTACATATTAGAGAGTTAAAAACAGCATATGTTTTCGTCTGCAAAAAACTCATTTTTCAAGGGTGCTAGAATTTATTGATGGTCTATGGTGTGTGGATGCATTTCTACATCTGTTTGCTTTTGTAAGGATCCTAGCAACATATTTTTAAAACATTTATTTATTTGACTGTGGCACGTGGGATCTGGGCTGAGTCCTGCGGGACCTTTTCTTGCAGTGCATGGACTGCCCCGTTGTGGTGCCTGGGCTCAGTAGCTGCAGCACACAGGCTTAGCTGGACCACAGCACGTGGGATCTTAGTTCCAGGACTAGGGATTGAACCTTCGTCCTCTTCATTCCAAGGTAGGTTCTTAACTGCTGGACCACCAGGGAAGTTCCAGGATCCTAACAACTTATGTAAGAGAAGATGGTGATGAAAGGTGAGCTCCCAGGGTGTATGTAGGGGCAAAGACTCTTACTTTTGACCTTTACTTTTCCCCCACCATGCCGAGGAAGCTTCTGGTTGCAACAGTAAGAGTTGGGAGTGACTGCAGATGGAGCCTGAGAGAGGTGAAGAGCACCAGATCCGTGGGCTTTCAGAGATGCTATCTCCCTTCAAGCTCACAGAATTCCCACTTCAGAGATGGAGACACTGAACATCCCTGAGATTGTGAGACTGGCCGAGTCACTTTGCTTCAAAAACGATATAACACTGATCGTAGGTTGCTCTTTGTTTAACCTTCCGTCTTCTATCCTGATGAAGATTTAATGGCCCCTCTGCTCCTCTCTCTGGGGGAAACCAGGCCCTTCATCTTCACTGCCCTACCTGTTCGGAGGGCAGCGGTGACCACCACCCCGGGGGCTCAGCACCTCTGAGTTTCTGCTCAATAGCTGTATGGCTTTGAGAAAGTCACTCAACATTCTGGCTCAGAGTCACTTCATTATAAAACAGGAATGGTGCTACCCAGATTCAGATCTTGATTCTGTCACCTTCTGGCTTTGTTTCCTTGGACTTCAGTTTCCTTGTCTGTGAAACAGGGTAAAATCGTACCAGGTAGGTAACATGAGCTAAAGCATAGGAAAGTGACCTGGCAAACCCCCAGCGCCTAGTTGGCACTCGTTAACTGTGCATTTCTCCTATTTTAGGCAACCTGGCTTTCAAAGAACTCACCAGAACTTACAGGAAACATTTGGGCTAAAGGTGTCTCTGTTTTCACCTCCCTCTCATTCTGTCCCTCCCCTAACGTCACCACCCTTAATGTCTTTGTTTCTTATCTCCATTGTAGGTCTCAGCTCGGTTGACTGGGGAGGGGACAGAGCAAAGCCATAAAGAGAAGTCTTGAGGTGGCGGGGCCCCTGGGAGGGAGAGGGGGCACGTCTCATTCTATTTGTACAGGTGCATTGTAATGCTGCCTGTGGTGTGAACATTTTCCACTTCATTACTCCTGGCCTGGACCCAGGCCCCGTCTGCTCCCCTGGCCCCTGCCTTGGTTTAATTTCAGTGGTTCCTGGCCTTTGGAAGCCAGCAGTCACAGAAAGGAAAACAAATGAGGTCGCCATCAATATTTCTGCACATTGCCCAACTCGGGCAGATGGGTACATTCATAGAGCAGGAGAAGGGGCCGGCTTGGCCGTACCCCCATCAAAGCACCTCAGTCCCCAAGAGCTTCTGTGTGCTGAGCTCAGGCTTTCTAACTGGAGTTGGCTTAGGTTTAAGGTATAAACATGGGCCATAACAGATACCCAAATGCCCAGGACACTGTTGATGGAGTCTCTAGGAGATGATTGAACAGAATAATAACTAATATTTATTGAGCACTTACTATGTGCTAGATGCTGTCCTAATCACTTTGGATGAATTTTAGAGTGAGGCTGTTGTTCAGTTGCCAAATTGTGTCTGACTCTTTGCAACCCCATGGACTCAGCATGCCAGGCTCCTCTGTCCTCCACTATCTCCCATCCTGTTAGTATTCTAATTTTTTGCAGATGAGGAAACTGAGGCACATAATATGGTTCATAAATAGCAGAGGTAACTTTTGTCCTTGACAGTCTGACTTCAGAATCGGCATATTTAAGTGCTGTCCTATGGTGCCTTCCAACAAATTCTATATGCTTCTATTTTGATGATGAGAAACTTTGAGGTATGAATTATACAGTTACAGAATGATATCACTTGGACCCATTGAGTCCCATTATTGGATTGGACCATAGGTGATAAAACCTGATGATTCTATGTTTCTCCTTATCCACACTCTGCTTACATACTTCCACTGATGGGAAGCTCACTACTGTACGAGGCATCCCATTTCATTACATGACTATTTAACTCAATGGCAGTGCTGATGACTCTGTACAAAATGCAACTTTTTCCTAATCATGTTGATTATCTATAAAAGAACTAATTCGTGCAACTGTGCCTAGCAGAGTGCCTAGAACACTGTGGGCACTCAATAAATATTCCTTTCCCCCTTTCGCCTTTGTCATTTGCAAATTAAAAAGGAAGATATTGTTTATTTACTATACTATCAGGAATGTCTATTTGCAAAATAATATGAAGCTCATGCCTCATGTGAAAGGTGAAAGGTTTAGTAGGGCAGGAAGATCTAGTTCTCACCTTCTCTCTTTTTATTTCTCCTTCCTTTCCCAAGTAGTTTTTGAATACACATATACTAGTCATTTGCTAGTCATGAGGCTGCAGAACGGAAAAATATCAATAATCTTAGATATGCAGATGACACCACCCTTATGGCTTAAAGTGAATAGGAACTAAAGAACCTCTTGATGAAAGTGAAAGAAGAGAATGAAAAAGCTGGCTTAAAACTCAGCATTCAAAAAACTAAGATCATGATATCCAGTCCCATCACTTCATGGCAAATAAGTGGGGAAACAGTGGAAAGAGTGACAGACTTTATTTTCTTGGCCTCCCAAAATCACTGCAGATGGTGACTGCAGCCATGAAATTAAAAGACACTTGTTCCTTGGAAGAAAAGCCATGACCAACCTAGATAGCATATTAAAAAGCAGAGATATTACTTTGCCAACAAAGGTCCATCTAGTCAAAGGTATGGTTTTTCCAGTGGTTATGTATGGATGTGAGAGTTGGACCACAAAAAAGGCTGAGCGCCAAAGAATTGATGCTTTTGAACTGTGGTGTTGGAGAAGACTCTTGAGAATCCCCTGGACTGCAAGGAGATCCAACCAGTCCATCCTAAAGGAAATCAGTCCTGAATATTCATTGAAGGACTGATGCTGAAGCTGAAATTCCAATACTTTGGCCACCTAATGTAAAGAGCCACTTTATTAGAAAAGACCCTGATGCTGGGAAAGATTGAGGGTGGGAGGAGAAGGGGACAGCAGAGTAAGAGATGGTTGGATGGCATCACTAACTCAATGGACATGAGTTTGAGCAAGCTCCAGGAGATGGTGAAGGACAGGGAAGCCTGGTGTGCTGCAGTCCATGGGGTCACAAAGAGTTCTACACCACTGAGTGATTGAACAACCTATCTCTGGTGACTTCTATCTACCCTGGGAGCCAGCCATATAAATAACCTGAAATCAGAAGTGTGTAGAAATGCTAGGGAAAGTCAGCAGTAGGACTGGCCATCTCATGATGTTCATCAAGGCAGTGTCTCCAAGACCCAGTGGCAATATTTTTTCATCTCTTGGTAAACTCACTCTATGCAATTGAAAGAAATGTTTGCATTTTAAAGCAGTTTAAAACTACCCCCAAACATTTAATTGTGTTAATTGAGGGGTGGGGGTGGGCGTGGGCATGTTATTATAGCAGAAGACACACCAGGGGTTGAAACTGATCCTATCACTCTCATCTTCTCAAGGACACTGTCATCTGTCCCTCTCTGGCAGGCTGTAACAGTAACAATCTGTGAAGGCAACCATCTTTAAAAAGAAACCTTCCATTGATCTCAATTCTCTGTTCCTCTTTTTAAAAAAATTTTTGAACTTTTTATTTTGTATTGGGGAATAGCCTATTAACAACATTGTGATAGTTACAGTTTCAGGTGAACAGTGAAGGGAATCCAACCGGACATATTCATGTATCCATTCTCCCCTACACTCCCCTCAACCAGGCTGCCACATAACATTGAACATTGAACATTGTATACTGTGCTATACAGTAGGTCTTTGTTGGTTATCCATTTTAAATAAGGCAGTGTGTACATGACCTTCCCAAACTCCCTAACTGTCCCTTTCCACCAGCAGCCGTAAGTTCATTTTCTAAGTGTGTGAGTCAACATGGATGGACCTACAGAGTGTAATATTGGGTGAAGTAAGTCAGGGAAGAAGTATTGTATGGCATCTCTTATACGTGGAACAGTAAAGGATCTGCTTGCGGTGCAGGAGACCTGGATTCTGGGAGATCCCTGGGTCGGGAAGATCCTCTGGAGAAGGGAATGGCTACCCACTCCAGTATTCTTGCCTGCAGAATCCCCATGGACAGAGGCAGGCTACAGTCTATGGGGCTGCAAAGAGTTGGACACGACTGAAGGACTAACACTGCTAACACCCTAGAAAGAAATGATGCAAATGAATTTACTTACAAAACAGAAAGAGACTCTCTTCCTCTTTCTAGACACACTCCTCAAAGAGGTGATTCTACTCTCAGTCTCCACTTGCTCTCCTATATTCTCTCTTGAACCCACTCAGTCAGGCTTTTGCCCTCACAAACATTGTTGGTGCCATAATCTGCCATTTCCAGAGAGAGGGAATTGTGCCAAATTAGAAGGTTCTCACTCTAACCCATCACCAGTTTGACCTTGCGGATCACTCTTTTCTTGAAACACTTTCTTCACTAAGGCTGCAATCTTTGGATTTTCCTCCTTAAGGGAACTCTTCTGCACAGCTTTCCCCCTGGTCCCTTCCTCTCCATTAACTATAGCCTTTGGAATGCTCCATGGGTTTGTCCTCTCCTCTAACTCCTCTCATTCCCTTGAGGATTTCAATCCTGAAAGTGAAAGAAAGAAAGAAAAGTGAAGTCGCTCAATCATGGCCAACTCTTTGCGACCCCATCCATAGACTGTAGCCTACCGAGCTCCTCCATCCATGGGATTTTTCAGGCAAGAGTACTGGAGTGGGTTGCCATTTCCTTCTCCAGGGGATCTTCCCGAACCAGGGATTGAACCTGGGTCTCCCACATTGTAGGCAGACGCTTTTACCGTCTGAGCCAGACTATTTTCAGTCCAAACTGATGGCTTTGAATAACGTGTGTTCTGAACTGTTGTTCACTCAATCGTGTCCGACTCTTTGTGACATCATGGACTGTAGCCTGCCAGGCTCCTCTGTCCATGGAATTCTCCAGGCAAAAATACTGGCATGGGCAGCCATTCTCTTCTCCAGGGTATCTTTCTGACCCAGGGATCAAACCCAGATCTCTTGCACTGAAGTTGGATTTTTTACTATCTGAGGGCTTCCCTGCTGGCTCAGCTGGTAAAGAATCCACCTGCAATGCTGGAGACCTGGGTCCGATTCCTGGGTTGGGAAGATCCCCTGGAGAAGAGAATGGCTACCCACTCCAGTATTCTAGCCAGGAGAATTCCATAGACTGTGGAGTCTATGGGGTTGCAAAGGATCAGACATGACTGAGCAACTTTCACTTCACTTTGCTTCCACCAGGGAATTTGAAGAATCGTGAGTAAATATCTCCAGCTTGCCTTTCTCTCTACTGTCTCTGTTTTTACCATTGGTTCTGTAATATGCATCTCAAAGTACCATACTTAAAACAAAGCTTTTTATCATCACCCCCAACCTGCTCCTCCTCTAGAATTTCCCGTCTCTGGAAATGGCAACTTTACTCTCCCTGTGACTCAGACCGAGAGCTGTGGTGTCGTCATTGCCTCCTTCTGCTCACACTCCACATTCAGCCATCAGCAAATCCTGTTGCTTCTTTCTGAGAAACAGATCCAGACTCTGCCACCTCTCACCACCCCACTGGCACCACTCTCTCTGAGCCACTGTCCTTTCCCGCCTCAACTGTGGCAAGAGCTTCCTAACTGATCTCCCTCTCCATCTGTGCTGCTCCCAGACGATTGCTCACTTTGGAGCCAGAGGGATCTTTTAGCAAGTCACGTCATAGCACGACACTCCTTTGCCCAATGCCCTCCAATGGCTCCAGTCTCTCTCTGGGTGGAATCCACAGTTCATTCCATCCCCCAAGAGACTGTAATGAGCTAGACCCCTCACATCTTCTCTAGCTTCAGCTCCTGTCAGTCCTCGTCCTTCTGTTTGCTCTCGCCTACACTGGTCATCTGCCTACTCCACAAATGTGCCAACAGTGTTGCCACCTCAAGACCTCACAGGTTTCCCTGGTAGCTCAGCTGGCAAAGAATCTACCTGTGTTGCAGGAGACGCTGGTCTGATTCCTGGATTGGGAAGATGCACTAGAAAAGGGTAAGTCTATCCACTCCAGCATGCTGGCCTGAAGAATTCCATGGATGATATAGTCCATGGGGTTGCAAAGAGCCAGGCATGATTGAGAGACTTTCACTTTCTGTTCAAGACTTCAAGCCTTCTTCCCCCTTCTAGCTGGATATTCTACTATAGTTCCCACATGGCTGGCTCCTCGCTTCTCTCAGGTATCCTTAGATAGGACTTCTCAGATGACTCTATTAAAAAACGATACTCAGCATTAATATTTTCTTCCTTCTGCTATTTCTTCTCCATAGTGCTTATCCTTCTCTGATAGAATACGTTTTTATGTGATTGTTAACAGAATGCTTTTTCCTCTGGAACTTAAGCTTCTTAACAGAAGTTTGTTTTGTTCACTGCTTTTCTCCCAGTATCTAGAACAATGTTGGCACATAGCTGCTCAAGAAATATTTTTGGAAAGAAGAAGTTGGGAACTGGGTGTTTGAATCCCAGCTCTGCCTCTAATTCCCTCTATGACCCAGACAAACCACTTCCTTTGTGCCTCAACACCTTCCATTCAGAGTGGAAACAATGTCTTGGCCTTCCAGGTTCAGCAGAGAGTTAAGAAAATCCAATGAGATTGTGAAATCCTTGGATTGTGAAAGCATGCTGTAATGAAGACACAATGTATAAAATCAGCAAAAGATCAGTTACTCCCCATTTTGTCCAAATTGGCAAATGTGTCTCAGATATGAGAAGAACATTATGAAAATACATGGGATCTTCTTCATCTTTGAGGGCTTTGTTTGGAGTACCCCAGGATGGGAGGGAAAGGAACTTTTATAGGATGCTTGGTCTCCACTGGGAGCCAGGCAGGGGGCATGGGGTGTGAGCCAGCCTACTGTTAATCTTTAATACAGCTCTGCCTGGTAGGTTTACATGAGCTCCTGGAGGGCAGTGTATGTGTCTGTGTTTTAAATTGAAGTGTAGGTGATTTATAATGCTTCAGGCATATAACAGAGTGATTCAGTTATGCATGTAGGTATATCTATTTTTCAGATTCTTTTCCATTATGGGTTATTACAAGATATTGAATATAGTTCCCTGTGCTATACAGTAGGTTCTTATTATTTATCTGTGTTACATATAGTACGGATAGTCCCTTACATATGAACCTTCAAGTTTCGAGCTTTCCAAGATGCGAATGTGTGTGTTCCCATGTCCAGTCGTGTAAGTTAGCTCTCTTTGAGGGGGCACCGTTAGTTTTGGGGGCATAGGACCAGAGCATAAAACAGGACAGGAAGGTTGCCGCAGCCGTCTGCAATGCAATTCCGTGCTACCATGTCATCTATGACGAGAAGAAAGAGCTACTATTCAGATAAGAAGCTAGATAGAATTGAAGCCAGCAAGGAAGCGGAACCTGTGCCAGCAATGTCAGGCATGAGTGAAATTGCAGTCTGCCCTCCATCTCCTGTTGCTGATGACCTTTCGGCTCTACCGTCTCCCACCTCCTCTCTCTCCTCCAGTCAGTGACTCTTGCGTGTTCCCTCAGCCAGCCTCTGTATGTACTGGACTGTACCACTGCACTTTTCAAGACTGTGAGATTAAAGATGTATTATTTTGTGTGTGTGTTTGCTTTTTATGTATTCATTTGTCTGGAAAATATTGTAAACCTATTATGTGTGCTAAGTCACTTCAGTTGTGTCTGACTCTTTGCAACCCTGTGGACTCTAGCCCACCAGGCTCCTCTGTCCATGGGATTCTCTTAGGCAAGAATACTGGAGTGGGTTGTCATGCCCTCCTCTAGGGGATCTTCCCGACCCAGGGATCAAACCCACGTCCCTTATGTCTCCTGAATTGGCAGGCACTGTCACCTCATGGGAAGCAGATTCACTGTGGAGCGTGGTGGTTTAGTTGCTAAGTAGTGTCCAACTCTTGCAACCCTGTGTACTGTAGCCCGCCAAGCTCCTCTGTCCATGGAATTTTCCAGGTGAGACTACTGGAGTGGGTTGCCATTTCCTTCTCCAGGGGATCTTCCCGATCCAGGGATCGAACCCACGTCTCCCACATTGCAGTCAGATTCTTTGCCAACTGAGCTCTCAGGGAAGCCCATTACAGTACAGTACTGTATAGCTGACTGTGTTAGTTGGACACCTAGGCTAACTTTGTTGGACTTAAGAACAAATTGGGACAGAACTCATTTGCATTAGGAGACTTACTGTACTGTGTACCCTTTAATCCCCAATTCCCAATTCATCCCTTCCCCTCAGTAGGCACGTGTTTTTTGTTTGTTGTTTTCAGTCCTCCATGTTTTGTTATTTCTTTCTTTGTTTCATTACTGCACATAGTTATAATTTTTTTCTGTGATAGAAACATAAGTCCCTACTCTCTTAGCCTCTTTCAAATATACAGTAAATACAGTGTTGTTAACTATAATCACGGTGTGGAGCGTTACATACCCAAAACTTACTTGTCTTGAAACTGGAAGTTTGTATCTCTTGACCACTTTCATCCATGTTGCCCACACCTCGCCTGCTATTTCTGGCAACCACTGGTCTGCCCTCCGTGTCTCCAAGTGTGCTTGCTTGTTTTGGATTTCACATATAAGTGGTATGATACAGTATTTGTCTTTGCTTCCCTGGGCTTCCCTGGTAGCTCAGTTGGTAAAGAATCTGCCTGCAATGAAGGAGACCCTGGGTTGGGAAGATCTGCTGGAGAAGGGATAGGCTACCCACTCCAATATTCTTGGGCTTCCCTCATGGCTCAGCTGGTAAAGAATCCTCCTGCAATGTGGGAGACCTGGGTTAGATCCCTGGGTTGGGAAGATCCCCTGGAGAAGGGAAAGGCTAC
>SJYQ01104465.1:94772-112574 GCA_006410935.1 Redunca redunca | reverse complement strand
AAGAATGATGAACGGAGTCCCAGGGGGAATGGAGAGGCAGGGCTGTCATGAACCAGCCCGCTGGCAGCACTAGGGGGAGCCCTTCCCATCTCTGGGTTCACACTGACTCCTTCCTCAGCGACCATGTCTTCCCATAAATTGGAGGAGAAACAGAATTTGGCAGCCTTTTCATCCTGACGCTCATTAGCAAAAAAAAAAAAAAAGCCACACTCAGCCTTGTATTTGCTACCAAAACCCTACCGCCACCTCCAGGAGATGCCCCTGGGTTGAGGGACAGGAGCCCAGATGACAGAGAGAGGACTGGGCAGCAGGAGATACTCAAGTCGGACAACAGGAAGAACCTGAGCAGGAGGAGTTAGAAGACACCTGACAAGACTGGGCAGTGCTCTAGCCAAACAGGTCAGAAAAGGAAAGCCTGGGGCAGACGGGGAAAGGCTCAAGGCCAGCGGGGACCACGCAGGTCACTCAATAGGCAGTGGAGGGGTTTGTGAGGAGCTAGTCAGTGGGCACCAGCACCGGGGAGGGGGGCGGGGTGCCTCTTCTCAGCTTCTGCCAGTTTTGCTGTTAGGAATGTGGCTCAGATTATCTTGAGAAATCCAGCCCTGGATTTTGACATCAACTCTGTAAATCTGGTAACGCAAGCAAATGTGCCAGAGGGCTGGATTTGGTCCAAGGGCCACCAGCGTGTCGCTCCCCTCTGGAGCCAGTATGATCGATGGACCACCGGAAGCTCATGGCACAAGCACATGTTAAGCGTCTGCTGTATGTTCAGGACTGCCCCGCTGGTCCAGGGTCCCCTGGGGTGGCCGAGAAGAAAACTTCGGGATTGTGGGGAGGAGGGAGGTTGGGCCGGCCTGGGGGCAGGGATACTCACAGGCCCCCGACTGCAGGGTCAGGGTCAGGAACAGGGGGCTGATGACCAGGTGCAGGCAGTTGAGGGGCCGCTTCCAGTTCCTGTCCTCCTTGTCGGGGTCCATGACGGGGACGGTGAGGAGCAGCAGGAACTCCACGGGCAGCTGTCAAGCGCGGGAAGGCAGGAGGGTGAAGGCAGGAAGGCCTGTGCTTGGCCTCCGCCCTGAGCTCAGTCATTCAAGAACCAGGCTGGACTTCCCTGGTGGCTAAGAATCCGCCTGCCAATGCAGGGGACACGGGTTCGATCCTGGGTCCGAGAAGATCCCACATGCCACAGGGCAACTAAGCCCGTGCGCCCTGAATCCACGCTCCACAACATGAGAAGCCACTGCGTGAGAAGCCCACAGACTGTGACTAGAGAGTAGCCCCCCCTCGCCGAAACCAGAGAAGAGCCCGCGCAGCAATGAAGACCCGGTGCAGCAATGAATCAGTCGATCAACAAGAGAACAAGGCGCTCCTGCTGAAGCGCCCACCTGGCGCGGGCCCCCAGGCGCTCCTGACAGCTGCTGTTACACACCGCCAACAGCCTAGTGCCGGCCACTGCTAACACTGAACAGGAACTCCTAATTCTCCTACCTTTTGGATAAATAAACTGAGGCTCAGAGAGGCTAAAACTTCTCCAAAGCCACACAGGCTTTGAAACCAGGCTACAGGGCCAGCTCTGACGGACTTGATACTTGTGTTTCGCTTTCACTTGTGTTTTTAGCCAGCAGCTAAACTAATAACACATATGGAGTGCTTACCATATGCTAAGCACCAGAGTCAGCCCTTCGCACAGATTAGTTCATCAAATTGTTGCAACCACTGTGGTAGGCTGGATACGGTTCCCAACTCTTCAATCCTCCTCCACCCGTAATAGAACTGATCACCCACACACTTTTGTCAAATGACTCGAGTCTGCAGAATATATCTCCCTGTCCCACTGATGTTGAACTTGGCCATGCTGCTTGCTTTGGCCAATGGGCTGTTGGTGAATGTGATGTGAACAAGGTGTAAATTGTGCTTGGGGAGTCTGCCTTGGTCTCTTCTGCCAAGAAAAGAGCATACTCCCACTGGCCCTAGAAGGAGGTACAGGGCAGACCTGAACCACCAACCAGAGTCATCTCAGCTGACTGGATGAGGATAAACATTGTCGTCACGTGTCAGTGAGATGCTGGGGGCTGTTTTTTACATAGCACTGCTGGCGATGCCATCCCACTCCAGTATTCTTGCCTGGAAAATCCCATGGACAGAGGAGCCTGGTAGGCTGCAGTCCATGGGATCGCTAAGAGTTGGACACGACTGAGCAACTTCACTTTCACGCATTGGAGAAGGAAATGGCAACCCACTCCAGTGTTCTTGCCTGGAGAATCCCAGGGACGAGGGAGCCCAGTGGGCTGCCGTCTATGGGGTCGCACAGAGTCGGACACGACTGAAGGGACGCAGCAGCAGCTGCAGCACTAACTTACTGATACAAGGATTCCAGAAGAAAGGCACTACCATTACCCCCGTTTTACAGTGGAGGAAGCTGAAGCTCAGAGCGATGAAGGGACTTGCCTGAGATCATGATATAGCCAGAGCTATCATGGGGTATAAGTATTAGTTGTTCATTATCTGCCCCTTGGGTCTGAGGAGGCCTGAAAGGTATCCATGTTGGGGGGCTATGAGGTGAGACCTCTGACTTTTTGGGTCTGGGTGGTGGAAAGCACTGCAGTCCTGCCTCATGGAAACCAGCCTGCTCACATCCAGACCCCAGACCTCAGGAGACAGGTAGCCCAGGGAAGCAGTGAGCGGTCAGAAAAGTGCTATTTTGATCTCTTTTAGACTCACTGTGGCCCACTCTCGCCTGCCCCAGCTCCTGGCTCTCAGCGGGTCCGGAGGAGTCCCCAGCCCCCTCTCTGTCCTTGGGAAGACGCTCCCCTTCCTTCCTTGTGGGGAGGAGTCTGAGCCACGCTGCATGACTCCATTCCCCACGGAGTCCCAGTCTCATCTATTTCCCCATCAGGTCCTCAGCAGAGCCCCTGACCCACCCCCAACCTCACTGCTCTAGAGAAGGCGGAGGGGCCAGTGCCCTGTGCCGTCACCAAGTCAGAAGCCTGGCCCCAAGGGGCCCCCTGACCTTGAACACCTTGAGGACCCTCCAGTACACAGGCTTGGTCCTCCACTTCCTGTAATCCAGGGGGTTGAGGGCCTGCACCAGGATCTGGGCTGTGGTCTCCGGGTACAGAAGCAGCGGCCGGTACTCCTCACCTGGGGGCGCAAGAGGGGAGAGGCAGGTGTCTGTGGCTGGCTCAGCCTCTGGGAAACCCTCTCCCTTCCCTCCCACCAGTGCCCCCAACCCCTGGGAAGAAGGAAAAAGCCCAGAGCCTGGTAGGGGGCGGGAAAGGAAAACCCAGCTCAGCCTGCAGTGAGAGCTGTTCACTGCCTCCTTCCTGGGCAGGGGGTGNCCAACCCCTGGGAAGAAGGAAAAAGCCCAGAGCCTGGTAGGGGGCGGGAAAGGAAAACCCAGCTCAGCCTGCAGTGAGAGCTGTTCACTGCCTCCTTCCTGGGCAGGGGGTGGGGTGGGGTGGGGTGGGGGAGTTGCTGGATGGTCCCATCACCTACCCCTCTAGCCCAGTCCAGCTGGCACCCCCACCCCAGCTGGACAAAGAGCCCCTGGACTCACCATAGTCATAGCTGTTGGTGTTAGAAGACACCCGTTCCTCCTCAGAATCTGACAGTATCTCTGTAGGAGAGAGTGGAGTTTCCCATGAGCCAGGTGGGGCACCCAGCTCCTCCCACCATCATGCTAGGGTAGGGCACCTCTGGGACCGCTCAGTATTCAGGGTACAAAGTGTCCAGGCGCCCTCTGTATCGTGGACTTCTCAGCAATCACCCTGTATGCTCAGGAATTCTTACAGACTCAAGAAGTCTAACTCACCAAACATTTTCAAATACAGTGATGCAGCAGTAAGGTCAAATTTAATACGGCCGTCTGGAGACAAAACTCAAACATTTACTGACTTCCACGTTGCACCTTTCAGAACTTGGAACCCAACATTCTTTTCTTTTCCAGTCTGAAACTTTTCCCAGGAGTCCTCAGGATTAGAGGACCAAGCCCTGCAAAGAAAGGCTTCCCAAAAGGAAAACGGCTGTTCTCAAGCGAAGAGTGCTAGCCCTGATTCTGCCTCTGTGTGACTCTCCAGGCCTCATTTCCCCCTTCTGTTCCAGCCCAGTGAGCTAGGATGGGTTTAGAAGAGAGCACAGGGTACTACATGCTGAACTCTGAAGGCCCAGCGGATAGAGAGAGCAAAAATCACGGTAGACTTCCTGTAGGAGGAGTCACCAACACCTGTGCCAGGACCTCAGGAAATGATACAGTCCGGCCCTCTGGAAGCTCACAGTCCAATAGACAGAAACATAAGCAAATTAATAACAGAATGGAGAGATAAAAGTTGTGCTGGGGTGAGTCTGAAAGCTGTGCAAGCCCAGATGAGACACCCGGGGGGTCTCTGCAGAGCTCCCTCCAGGCTGAGCCCTTAAGTCTTTTCAGAACAAGGACACACCAGGGAAAAAGGACAGCACAGGCAAAGCCTGGAGACAGCCAGAGGGAGCGTGGCATGTTCAGGGAGGTGGGGGTGGCCCTGCACAGTTGGGGAGTGGAGTTTGGGGTGTGAATGAGTTTGGAGAAGAAAGCTGAGGCCCAGCACAAATGGCAGCAGATCAAGGGCCAGGTTCTCAGGCTTAAGTGCCAAAGAGGGCCAAGCATGTCATGGGACCAAGAGAAAGCGGCTTGGGGGAAGAATTCTCGTTTCCCAACATAATCAGGTCTGTACGTGTCAGGGTTGACGACAGAGAGCACTGGGGACTGGGGTAAATGGGGGAACCATGCCTCTTCCTAAGGCAGAAGCCCCACTCAGCTCGAGACGTGTATCTATATATGTGTGTAGGTTGTGTGTGTATGTGCTCATCCATGTCCGACTCTTTGCAATCCCATGGACTGTAGTCCGCCAGGTTCGTTCGTCTGTCCTTGGGATTTCCCAGGCAAGAATACTGCAGTGGGTAGCCATTTCCTTCTCCAGGGGATCTTCCTGACCCAAGGATCAAATCCACGTGTCTAGGGTCTCCCGCATTGACAGGTGGATTCTTCACCGCTGCGCCGCCTGGGAAGCCTGTGGGTTGTATGTGTGTGTATTTGTGAATGTGTAGTTGTATGTGTTGTGTATGTGTTATGTACGCTCATGCTGTTAATGCATTTGTGAATGGATGTGTGAGTGCATCTATTTGTGTATGTGGAAGCACCTGGCAGAGGGCACATTCTGGGATGCAGGAGGTGACGGCTCTTAGGAAGATCTGCCCCAGCAACAGGCAGGAGCACGAAGAACTAATGAACTTGGACAAGCAGGTGATGATGAGGCTTTAGCAGCACAAGCGAAGGCACGGAGGGGGGACCTTGGTAGAACAAGTAGAAAAAGTAGGAAGAGGAGATGGGCACTGGCACAGGCCTCAGGAAGCAGAGGCAGCAGATTCTGGGCACAGGGGGCTCCAGACCCAGGGGTCTTCACTCGGGGGCTCCACTCAGACCTCACCTGGGGTAGCCGGCATGGAGCAGACCAAGGATCTCCTCCGCTGCCATTGATAGATCCAGGTGCAGAGAACCACGGTGACCACATAGAACATGTAGAAGCCCAGGTAACCTGAGGACAAGGGCACACCGTCACCAAGTGGCGTCCTGGCCGCAGGACCCAGAGAGCAAGCGCGCCCAGTCTGTCGCTGGCACCTAGCCATAGTGGCTATGTTAGCCCAGCCCCGCCCGGCCCAGGCCAGGCCAGGCCAGCTGGCAAAGGGCCATTTCCTGGAGCCCCACCGCCTCCCCTCCCCTCCTTCGCCCATATTTTCTCCCTACCAAGGCCACCCCGCCTTCCCCCCACCCAACCAATCCATCCATCAACAGTGGCTGTAATGCCTGGCACAGACAGTGGCCTCCAGGACACAGTTCAAGTGCGAAGGGCTAGTGTGCGGCTCTGTGCCCTGGGAGGCTGAGCCCCTGCGGACTGTATCCCCGTCTCTGGCTGCCCTGGGCCTGAGCATGGAGCCCCAAGAGTGAAACAGAAGGCAGCAGGGGAGGGTCTGGGGCACCCCCGCCCTGCTGTGGGGCCCTGTCTCTGGCAGGACCCGTGACCTTCTGCAACTCTCGCTCAGGCTGGTGACCCCAGGTCTGGGCCTGGAGCCCTCAGCAGGCTCCAGCCACCCCATTCTCTGCCCACTTCAGGGGCTCCCACTGTTGCTGACCCCTAGCATCTCTGCATTACAGCCACCCTCCCTGGTTTTTCTCAACCCTCTATAAGCCGCCCCTCCATCATGTCGTTGGAACCATCTGGACGGAGAGACCCTGTGGGTCACAGTCAGCATTGCGGCTATACTGCCCGTGAAAACTGGAGATTGTGAAAACCCAGAACGTCACCCCGACTCCGCCCTGCCCTCTTCGGTGATCAGAACCACAAGTCCCCTTTCATGCCCAGGCCACCAGGGTCCCAAGCAGCGCTTCCATCACTCGGAACCAAAGGTGACTCTGTGCCCTGCAGACCACCCGCTCCCATCACCACCCCCACCCCGCGCCTCCCAGCCATCAGCCCTGGGGGGATCCCGCCCTGGTCCTGCAGCGGCTCACCCAGGGCCCACGCCAGCGTGACCCTGCCGCGGTAGAGCGCGGTGAAGATCAGCAGCACGGCCGCCATGTAGAAGACGATGTCTCTGAGGAAGGGCCTGGAGGCCGCCGTGAAGGGACGCAGGATGGCGATCCCACCGGCCACCACGGTGGTGACCAGCACGCCCGCGCCTGCGGGAGAGGAGACCAGGCTCGGTCCGCCCCGCGCCCACCTCCGGCTGCCCTCCCAGCCCCCTCACCCATAGCCGGGGCCACTCGTTCATACCAAACAGGGCCCCGAAGGCCAGGCCGGCTGTGCGCGGGTCCGAGAAGGCCACCAGGGCGCTGAAGATATCCGGGGCCCCGTTCCCAAATGCCAGGAAGGTGACACCATGGAGGGACGTGTCAAGGGGCCTCAGTGCCGGCACTCCGGGCTGCCCAGGCCACGAGCCATCCCCCATCTCCCAGGCCCTCACACCCTCCGGCCCTCCCGCCAGGGTACCAGAACTGGACCAAAAGGATACTGCCACGTTGTGAGAAAGCTTGAGTGTGGTGGAAATGGCCGACAGGTTAGGGCAGAAGCTACGGAGGAAAGCAGTGAGTGTTTCCACGGCGAGTGGCTCCTGCCCCCGGTCCTTCCCCCCAAGCCCAGGGTGGGTCCTCCCCAAGTCAACCTCCCACCCCGGGACCCCCACTCTCCCGTCTACAAGCTGGACATCAGGCCAGGGCCAAACTTACAACTTTGCTGCGGTGACTCCCAGAATCAGAAACAGATAAACCAGCCAGAAAGCCTGGGCGAGGGTAGAGGGGGAGGCCGGAGAGGGGGAAAGAGCATTAAGTCCTGCTGGGGCCACGGGCCCCTCTCACCAGCCCCCCACCCAGCGTGGGGCCTCACGTAGAGGGTGATGGCCAGAGGGAGGAGGCGGGCTGGGAAGTGGCAGAAGATGCCCTCCAGGTAGTCCAGGTAGCCCCCGTCACTGCGGCAGTCGGGGTTGGTGCGGATGAAGGCGCAGCGGTCAGAGGCGTTCAGGCCACACACTTCTCGACACTGGAAAGGGAGGCGGGGGGGTGGACATCAGAACCCACCACCCTGTGATCCACTGGACCAGCTCCACCTAAGCAGTGAAGACAACCTCCTTCAGCCTGGTCCCTAAACCTCCCAGGCTCCAGCTGCACGCTTTCATTTTTAAAAATAAACCTGTACTTGAATGAACACAAGTAAATCACGAATTTGTTGTTTAGTCACTAAGTTGCGTCCGACTCTTTGCAACCCAAGGACTGTAGCTCACCAGGCTCGTCTGTCCATGTGATTTTCCAGGCAAGATTACTGGAGTGGGTTGCCCATTTCCTCCTCCAAGGGATCTTCCCAACCCAGGGATCGAACCCGTGTCTCCTGCATTGGAGGCAGATTCTTTACCACTGAGCCACCAGGGAAGCAAGTCATGAATACACATATTTAAAACAAAACAGGAAATGTCCTGGTGGTCTAGTGGTTAGGACTCAGAGCTTTCACTGCCAGGACTTGGGTTCAATCTCTGGCTGGGGAACTAAGATCCAGTAAGTCATGCAGCATGGCGAAAAAGGAAAAGAAACAACATGTAACAATGTCTAAATTCCCCTTTCTCATCCCTGCCCTCCATAATCCCACCTCTCTCCTGCCATGATCAGCCTGAAGCAGACCCTAACAGACATTTCTCAGTTTAATGACATTTGTAGATACATCTTAGTACAAAGTTTGTTTTGTTTTATAGAAATGGGTCTGTTCTAAAGTTCTTGTTTCTGAACTTGACTTTTACCACTTCACAGATGTGCCATTTATTAACATATTAACAGACATAATGAAGAAAGTAAAAACATTCTGAGTGATTTCTATATGTCAGGCACAGTGCTGAGCTTAAAAGGTTACCTCAGTTAATCTACACAATGATCTTACAAGAAAGATAAGATTAGCCCACCAGGCTCCTTCATCCATGAGATTCTCCAGGCAAGAATACTGGAGTGGGTTGCCATTTCCTTCTCCAGGGGATCTTCCCGACCCAGGGATCAAACCCAGGTCTCCTGCATTGTAGGCAGACGCTTTGCCATCTGAGCCACCAGGGAAGCCCATTATACAGATAAGGAGATTTAAAAGACAGTATTTCAGGGCCCACTCAGTAGTAGAGAAAGCGCTGGAATCCAGGCAATTTGAGGTTCTTCTAAATTTCCTGTCCTTGACCATTACTGCCCCACTCCTGGCTCACTGTAGTCTCAGGAGTTCATGCCATGGATGACTTGCAATAGAGGGAACATTTCCCTAATGACGAGCAGTTGAGTGTATCTATCTTTCCATTAGCACCAACAGTCAATGTCCTAGCACGTGACTCTCTGGGCACATGTGAAAATGTTTGGTCAGTGAGATTTCCAGAAGTGAAAGTGCTGAGTCAGACAGTCTCACAGTCTGAGTTCCTCCAGAATCGCCCTAGAGACAAGGATTTCTAAGCAAGCAGCTCAGTGGGGAGGTGTGGAGAGCACAAGCACCAAGACAGGAAAATGAGCCAGGGACGGGAGAAGCAACCAGCGAAGGCTGGGCTGAGATGGTGCCCGCCATGGGCTGGTAGCCCCAGGGGCAAGGGAGCTGGGGTATTATACACCAACTCCTATCAGTCATCAGGTGAGCAGAGCCGGGGAGGGCGCTGCCAGGTCCCCAGCACTTCTGGCCTGCCATGCTTGCAGGTGCTTCTGGAAGAAGATGCTGGTGACCTGAAGTCAACAGAAGCCCACCGAAACGGCAGGGTCAGAGACCGCCTGATGGTCCAGTGGTCAGGACTCTGCACTTTCACTGCCGAGAGCCTGGGTTCAATCCCTAGTCAGAAAACTAACATCCCATAAACTATACAGCAAGGCCGGAAGAAAAAAAACAGAGGGTCCAAAGGATATAGGCGGAGCCCTAATAGTGTCTGTTGCAGAAGGAGAAATATCTTAAACCTCTGAGGGATTTTGCTAAAATACCCTCCCCAAAGCTCTACCTGGGGCCTCCCAGGTGGCACTAATGGTAAAGAACCTGCCTGACAATGCAGGAGACACAAAGAGACGCAGGTTCAATTCCTGGGTCAAGTCTGTATAGTCGAAGTTATGGTTTTTCCGATAGTCACATACGGATGTGAGAGTTGGACCATAAAGAAGGCGGAGCGCCGAAGAATTGATGCTTTTGAATTGTGGTGCTGGAGAACTCGAGAGTCCCTTGGACGGCAAAGAGATCAAGCCAGTCAATTCTAAAGGAAATCAACCCTGAATATTCATTAGAAAGATTCATGCTGACAAGTGTTAGAGAGGCTGGGGAGAAACGGAACCCCTGTGCAACTCCTGTTGGGGACGTAAAAATGGTACAGATGTTGTGGAAAAGAGCATGGCAGCTCCCCCGTCCCCAAATTAAAAATACAGTAACCAGTTCCAGGTATGTAATGTACAGAGTGATGACTAGAGTTAACACTGCTGGATGGTATATATGAAAGATGTTAAAGCAGTAGATTCCAAGAGTTCTCATCACAAAGACAAAAACTTTCCTTTTGTATCTGTAGATGATGATGGATGTTCTCTAAACTTATTGTCATCATCATTTCATAATATAAGTCAAAGAATTGCGCTGTACATCTTAAACTTACATGGTACTGTAGGTCAATTGTATCTTATCAAAAACTGGAAAAAAAAAATAGAATTACCATATAATCCAGCAAATCTACTTCTGGGTATACATGAAAAAGAACTGAAAGTCAGGTCTCAAAGAGACATCTGCATACCCATATTCATAGTAGCCTGATTCACAACAGCCAAAAGGTTTAGAAACAACCCACGTGTCCATCAGTGGATGAATAGGCTGAGCAAAATGTGGCCTATCCATATGATGGAATGCTATTCAGCCTTAAAAGAGGGGAGAAAATTCTGACACAAGCTACTACACGGACGAACCCTGAAGACATCATGTGGAGTGAAACAGGAAAGTGTTTAACACTCAGTTGTGTCTGACTCTTTGTGACTCCATGGACTATAGTCTGCCAGGCTCCTCTGTCCATGGGATTCTCTAGGCAAAAATACTGGAGTGGGTAGCCATTCCCTTCTCCATCATTATTTATATGAGGCACTTGGGAGCAGTCAGACTTACAGAAACAGAAAGCTGAATGGTAACTGCCAGCTGGGGGAAGGGGAAGTGGAGAGTTATTTAATTCAGTTTTGCAAGATGAGAAAGTCCTGGAGGTAGATGGTGGTGATGGTTGCACAATGAGAATGTCTTGAATGCCACTGAACTGTTCGCCTAACAGTTCTAACCCCTCCACAAGCCCTCTCTGAACTTCTACCAATGCAATGCTGGAGGTGCGATTTCTGGTAACCTCTATCCCCTGCTTACTGGCTCTCTCTAGACGCCTCACTGAGCCCACCACGCCTATTTCATGCACTGTTCCTTCTGCCTGGGGCACCTTCCTCCAAAAAACACCACTCATTCATCCTCCAATCCTCAGATGCTTCTTCCAGGAAGTCTTCCTTGACCACCCTACCCAAAACATGGCAGATCCTCCAGTTACAAACTCTCTTCACCCCTGGTCTTCCTTTTCAAAGCACTTCTAGTGTTTTGAAATCCCTCGTTATTTGTAGGATGACAGACTGACTTAATGTCCACCTCCCCCATCAAAGTCTCGCACACAGTCAAGACTCATAATTTTTTGCCACACACTGTGAAAGTGAAGTCGCTCAGTCGTGTCCGACTCTTTGCGACTCCATGGACTATAGCCTACCAGGTTCCTCCGTCCATGGGATTTTCCAGGCAAGAGTACTGGAGTGGGTTGCCATTGCCACTCACTGTGCTGGACCCCAACTCGCTCAGCCTTCAAAACAGACCCGGCTGGTACAATTGTTTCCACTTCACAGATGAGAAAACTGAGGTACAGAGAGGCAAAGGGACTCACCCCAGGGCACGCAGCCTGTCACTGCTAGCTGGTTTCAAGCTCAGCTCTGCCTGAAAGTTACCAGCTTAAGCTCCGGAGGAAACAGCCCACCAGGGGCAGGGGTGGCCTCCTCCTCCTGCCTTCTTCCCCACCTCCTGCCCCAGCTCCCTCTAGTGCTCAGAGTCAGCCAGGGAGAAAGCAGGACACTCTCCCAGCCCAGCCCCTCTCCATCTTCCTCACAGCAGAGTGAGTCACCAAGGCAGGTCCCTCCAAATCTGGCCTCCAGAATTGCATTCCTGCCTGCCCCCGCACCCCAAGCTGGCCATCCCCTCCCTTGAAACTCAACAGGAGCTGAACTCAGCTCTGGCCAGGGGGCGCAGAGTTAACGTGGTGCTGCTCTGAGTCTGGGGTGGTGAATTCTCAGTCCGTCTCCTTCCCCTCTCATCCTCTTCCCTGAGTCAGTAAGGATCCCCAGGGAATCCAGAGAGGGTCAAATATTTTCCCCTCTGTGGGTAAGTTTTTAGGGTCAGGATGGACAGGAGAGGGTTGCAAACGCAATGCCCTGGGGACCAGGCAGATTACACAAATGGCTAAAACCACNGGATGAGGGGCTGGGAGGGACAGCGTGGAGTCACAAGCTCCTGGTTCATCCTCCCTGGCTGAGGAGTGATCCCCAAAAATGTCTAGTCCTAATCCCTAGAGCCTGTGAAGTGTGACCTCACGTGGCAAAACGGGCTTTGCAGAGGTGATTAAATTGAGGCTCTTGGGATGCGGAAATTGTCCAGAATTATCTGGAGGGCTTTAGATGTCATCACAGGATTTTTATAAGAGGGAGGTGGGAAGGTCAGAGTGATAGAGATGCGAAGGAAGCAGAGGTCCAGACAGAGAGAGAGACACTGAGTGAGATGGGGAGAGAGAGGGAGAGGGGCAGAGGGGGTAAGTGGGGGTAGAGAAAGAGAAAGATGCTAGGCTGGTGACTTTGAAGATGGAGGAAGAGGCCAAACGCCAAGGAGGTAACGCAGGAAGCTTCCAGAAGCTGGAAAAGGCAAAGGAATGGACCTTCCCCTGGAACCTCTGGAAAGAATACAGTACTGACACCTTGATTTTAATCCAGTGAAACCCATTTTGGGCTTCTGTCCCCCCAGATAACAAATGTGTGCTCATTTTAAGCCACTCAGTTTGTAGTAATTTGTTACAGCAGCAACTGGAAACGACAACAGTCATCTAGAGTCAGTTACCTGCAGACATTAAAATACTCTCAAAGACTTCTCACGTTCTTAACCTCACTGACCAGCTCCCACAAGAGGAGTGATGGGTGTGACCTGGGGTGGGAACTCCCCTCTCCCAGCTCCCGTCAGTACACGTCCTGCCACTCTCCTAACCCCACGGCTGGAACCCAACAGGGCAAGTCCTCCAAGGAGCGGGAAATCACAGGTCTCCCACCAGGATCCCAACCCAGGAGTAGAAAACACTGCTATTTTCCAGAGGCCCCTCGGCCTTGTGACACCGCTCAGCAAGGCCGGGCAGCACCCTGCTTCTAGGACAGGGCTCTGGAGCCACGCAGCCTGGCTTCACATCCCGCTTCCCCACTCAGAGCTGTGTGACTCTGGGCAACTCAGCTTCTCTGAGCCTCGGTTTCCACCTTTATAAAACAAGGCAGGGGTCGGCAAACTGTGAAGGGCTAAATGCTTCCCCTCTGTGGGCCAAAAGTTCTCTACTGAAACCATTCAACTCTGGCTAATCGTGTGAAAGCATCAGCCGTAGTAATAAACAGGCATGACTGCATACCAATAAAGGTGTACTGAACAGACACTGAGGTGTGAACTGAGTTTTCAAGCATCACGAAATACCGTTCTTTCAAAAATTTTTTTCGATCATTTGAAAATATTAAAACAATTCTCAAGAACTTCTCTGGTGGCCCAGTGGTTAAGAACCTGCCTGCTAATGCAGGGGACACGGGTTCAATCCCTGGTCCGGGAAGAGTCCACATGGGGAAACTGAGCCTGTGAGCCACACTGCTGAGCTCGCGAGCTCTAGATCTGTGCTCTGCGACAAGAGCAGCCACCGCAGTGAGAAGCCTGCGCACCACAAGCAGAGAGTAGCCCTCCCTCAGCATAATGAGAGAAAGCCTGTGTGGGGCAACGAAGACCCAGCTCAGGCAAAAATTAACTCTTTCATTAAAACAAAGTGAAAAACATCCCCAGCTCCTGGGCTGTACAAAACCCAGCAGTGGACCTGATCTGACCTGCGGGCTGAACTTTGCCAGCTCCTGCAATGAGGTGCTAAATGAGCTCACCCATGAGCTTTGAACAGTACCTGGTTCATACTCAGTGTTCAGTACAACAAGCGTTGATTACTATTTTTTCCAGAGGTGAAAATTGAGAGTAAAGAGCTCTCTGTACCTGTTAGCTTGTTCCCCTCGGCACCACGAGGGTCAGCCCTAAAAGTCCAGTCTGTTGGATCTGTGGAGATTTTTTTTTTTCAGACTTCCTTCTTCCCAAAAGGAGTATCCTGGAATTACTGGGCCCTGGTAGTCTGATGCCAAGCAAGTCTCTGGCCCTCTGAGGTCACATTTGGAAGGATGAGGGCACTGGGTGGCCCAGTACTATTCCCCGCCCCCCGACAAAAAAAAATCTTAATTTGGACCCCTTCCCAAAGCTACTACCACCATCTCCCCCAGTGGCTTTGCCAGCCTGCTCCCTGCCTCTGCCCATTCCAGTTGATTCTCCCACTGCAGCCAGTGGGATCCTTGTAAAAACTGAAATCAGATCATGTCCCTCCTGCGGACTTCCCTGGGGGTCCAGTGACAACAACAACAAAAAACCCAGATCATGTCCCTCCCGCGTTCTAAATGCTAGCATGGCTCCCATCTTATGCCCAGGAATGGACCCACTTTGCACAGTGGTCCACAAAGTGAAAGTGAAGTCATTCAGTTGTGACCAGCTCTTTGTGACCCCGTGGACTATAGCCTACCAGGCTCCTCTGTCCATGGGATTTTCCAGGCCAGAATACTGGAGTGGGTTGCCATTGCCTTCTCCCGTGGTCCACAAAGCCCCAGGCAATCTGGCTTCTCTCTCCTGTCTCCTCCCTCATCCTTCACCCCCTAGCTCACTGTTCTAGCCACTCCGGCCTCCCAAAGTTTGTGACAGGACATGGCCTTCTGCTCCTGCCTCGGGGCCTTTGCACGTGCTGTTCTGCTATATCTTTGCAAAGCTTCAGGCCTCTGTACACAGAGAGGCCTGCCCTGACAGCCCAAGGCAAAGTGGTCACCTCTCTCCATCTCACACCATCACATCCCTACCCTGTTTTGTGATCCTTGTCGTTCAGTGAAATCCTGTGGATTTACCTGACCTGTGAGCCTGTTGCTCACATGCGTCCCCAACTAGAAACATAAGCTCCATGGGGGCAGGAACTGAGTGATTTACTCCTCACAAGTGGCATAGTTCCTGGCACATAATAGGTGCTCAATAAATATTTGTTGAATGAGTGACTACATAAAGGACCTAGGTGAGGAGTGGGTGGCCCTTCCCAGCCTGCAGGCTCCCTGGCCAGAGGCTGGCAGGACTTTCAAAAGGGCAGCCACCTGTGTAGTCCTGGGAGATGGTAAGCCAGAGAGGAAGGATCTGGATTCAGCAGGAGGCAGCAGTGAGTTCACGTCCCGGCTCTGCAACTTCCCTAATGGCCAGCTTCCCCTCCATGAGCCTCAGCATCCTCATGGGTGACACAGAAATCATCAGACTCATCTTAGCGGGGTGAGGGCAGTATTTGGTGAGTTCTGCACAGCTCTGGCTCAATAACTCAGACATTATCCGACCCAAGCCACAGAGAACCCCCATTTTCCTGCCTCCAAGAGGCAGCAGTCAATTTTATAACCTAGAGTAACCGCAAATCACTTTCCCATCTATAAAATGGGCATAATTACCTGTTTGCCTGGTTCAAACAAAGGGCATGAAGGTACTCTGCAGCCCCATAAAGTTGCCATGGCCACTAAACACACTCTCAGCTGTCCATTCAGGTGGGGAGGAGTTTCTTACTCTGTTTGTCCTCCCACCGAAGAAAATACAAAGCGAGAATCCAGCCCCCTGCCTTCAGATTTTCACTCTGGATCCACTGTGACCTCCCCTCCCCTTACAGACATCAGAACAGAATGATGCGAGTTCCCTGCAGCCTGTCTCCACCGCCTGCCTACCTCCCTGCCTCAGGAGGAAGCCTCCTTGCTCTCATCACTGTTTCTCCTTTGGTGCATCCAAGTCAAAGGCACTACCATCCCCCACCCACCAAGACACTAAGGCCAGAAATCTGGAGCCATCTTTGACTCCTTTCTTCCACCACCTTGCCCCTCCATCCAAACCATCAGTACCTCCTGCTTGTTGTGCTTCCGACATTTACTCCAAGTCCCGCCACTTCTTTCCTCTCTTGCACAACCATCACCTGGGAAGCTGCCAGAGCTTTCCCACTGGTCTCCCTGCTGCTACCCTCAATCCTCTCAGTCCATTTTCTCCAGAGAAGCCAGAGACTTTCTTGGAAGAAATAAATCAGATTTATGATAATTCCCTGCTGAAAACCTTCCATGGGCCCCCCACTGTCATAAAACAAATCCCACCTCCTAGCTTCAGCTCCTAAGGCCTTTCGTAATCTGACCACCACTACATCTCCACCTTCATTGTTAACATTCTCCCCACTGACTCACCCTGTTCCAGCCATTCTGGCCTCCTCACAGTTCTAGAAATCCACTAAGCTTGTTCCTGCCTAAGGGCCTTTGCACATGCTTTTCTTTCCACCTGGAATGTTCTTCCTTCTGGTGTCTTTTACAAGCGGCTTCCTTTCTCCACTCAGGGCTTGGCTTAAAGTCACTTCCTCCCAGAAGCCATGTGTGACCACCCAATCTGAAACAGTTGTAAATACTCCCTGTACTTCACAGCCTCCACTCCGCAATACCACTTCATCCTCTTCATCTGCAGAGGACCTAGCATCTTACTGCCTGAAACGTACATGTTTATTTAGCCTTCCTCCTAGGAGACTGTTCACTCCATCAGGGCAGGGATTTTTGTCTACAGTATATGTTCCGTGGCATATTCCAGGGTTCAACTCAGTGCCTGGTACAGAGTAGGTGCTCAATAAATACCAAATCATCTGAATACGTCCCCACCTGATACCAGTTCCCTGCGTGGATACTCACGTCTACCACGCTGGTCTGGCTCACACCTGAGGCTGGAAACTGGGAGCGAATGTGGGCCCCTGCAGACGGGGTCCTGGCCCCGGACACTGTCTCCACCATGTGCAGCACACAGAGCAAACTCGGGACCCAGGACACGTTCAGCAGTCCTCCGGCCATCAGCCCCCAAGGGGCCCGGCCCTCACCCGATGCTTCCCCTTCTGTAGTGTTTCAGTTCCAAACAGCCGGCACCTCCAGGGGCCTGCTGGGTAGGAGAGAGAAAGGGACAGTGTCACGGAAGACCAGACCGCAGGACCCAACAGAAGGGGCCTGAAGAACGCCCCTCTCCCATCCCCCTCCAAAAGAAAGCTGATGTAGAAGCCACATTCTGGACGGGCCTGACTCATCTAGCTGGCAGAGTACACAGACAGCCCTTCCTCCTGAGCCCCCAGTAGTGTTTCCATGGAAACCCAGGGCAATAACTGCCTCAGATGGGGAAATCGAGGCCGGGGGGGAAATGAATTGCTCAAAGTCATACAGCCCGTTAGCAGCAGAGCTGGGCTGGACTGTAGCATGTCTTTTCCCTCAACACTAGGGAAAAACCAGCTTAGTTTTTCTTCCAAAGAAATAAACTGGAAAGGGGGAAAAGAAAAAAAAGTCCCTGGAACACTAGTTTTCTTCTTTTGGCTCTGCTAATGAGACTGTTTTGCCTTCAAGGAAAACAAAAGCCCAGAAAACAACGCTTTTTTTTTTTTGGTAAGTCTTTGCTCAAAGTTCTGGCGGGGGAGGGGGTGCCTGGGGGAAGGAAAAGGGAGCAGAAGGGCCTGTCTCAGCACTCTTTCCTCACCTGTTGACAGGCTCTTCCCTTCCGCAGTTCTCTGTAACTGCACTTGGCACTGACTTGGAGCCGACACTCCAGGTCTGCAATACAGGCTTAGCCACCGGGGCGCTATGCGGCCTTAGGGCGGTCACTCCACGTCTCTGAGCCTCTGATTCTTCATCCGTAAAATGAAGACAAACGCTGGCGCGTCAGAGCAAACGATAAGGGTTCATTTAACATTTAACAAGGGCTCACGCCCTCAGGTGTTCCCAACTTAAGGATCAACACGAGTCTCCTCTCTATTGGCAGCCGATTTCTCGTGCTCGCTCACAAGGGAGCATTTATTGAGCGCGGCTGTGCGCTTCCGAGACTAGACTTTCAGATGCTCGGAAGA
>SJYQ01104465.1:56329-85848 GCA_006410935.1 Redunca redunca | reverse complement strand
CCACCCGCCCGTCCATCCACCCACCCGCCTACCCACCCATCAATCTATCCACCCACCTGTCCATCCACCCACCTGCCCATCCATCCACCCACCTGTCCATCCATCTACCCATCCATCCATCCATCCATCCATCCACCCACCCATCCATCCATCCCCTCCCTCTGGAACTACAGACACCAGTGACCCCTGACACCTGCCCTGGAGGTGCGTGTTGTGTCCCAGGGGGCACACTTCACAGTCCCAGGTCCACATGATAAATGCCTTCAGGGAGGTAAACTCGGTAACCTGAGAGCCCAGGGACAGGGAAGCAACTTGGCACGACAGTGTCAAAAGACCAGAGGAGAAAAGAAGAGTTTACCTAGCAGAGGGAACGGCATACGCAAAAATAATGAACGCAGAGAGCCTGGCAGCAGCTGAGCCTCAAGAGAGATCGTGCGTGTCGGCCCACACGGGGGACAGGTAGCACAAATGAAGATCTGCCCGCGCCATTTTCACCAGACCCCTTCTCCCACCCCAGCCCCCGAAAGTTCCCATAGTCGGGCCAATGTGGAATCAGTTCCTGTGATGCTTGCTCCATACGTCTCGAGAGTTCCAACAAGGTCTGGGTGATTTTATATTCCTGAAAACAGAATCCTTAATTTTCAAACACAATGATCACTTCAAGTGTAATAACCATTATAATAATAACCTCTTATACTTGCATAGTGCTTTATAGTTTATAAAACACTTTCATGTATCTCTTATAATCTTCCACCAACGACCCTTCGAGAAAGATAGAGTAGGCACTATTAGTATTTTTGCTTTCTGGATGAGAAAATTAAATCCCAAGATCCCAGCTACCTAAAGAACAGAACTAGGACTCAAGTTCAAGACTTCCTGATAGCAAAGGGCATGCTTGCTGACTCATTCACTCATTCAGTGCATCATGGAGTATTTGTTGAGCTCCTATTGTGTATTGAGAAACCCTTCAGACTCAGAGCATAGATAGCATGGTGGGATGTTAAGATGACTGGAAGCCTCAATGAAGAGACAGAACTTTGGCACCAAGGGGAAAACATCAGGGCAAAAAGCAAAGCACTGAAACTCAGGAACAGAGGATAACATAAAGGACTATCTTCAAATACTGCCCCCCCCCACATGCTTCCCAGCGTGGACTGCAGACTCCTTCACCTCACAGCCCCACTCCTAGCTGGGCAACAGACCAGAGCCAGCAGCCGGAGGCTGCCTGTGGGGCTTCAGCTTCACCCATCTCCCAGCACACACACAGGTTATCCCAGTGCAACAACCCAGGCATTCCAGCATGGGGAGAGCCCAGGATGTGACACACATCCAGGGCAGCTTAGGTTATAGTCAGGATGGATAGAGAGGATGGGATGGGTAGGATGGGATGGATGGAGAGATAGATGGATGGATGGATAGATGAATGTGTGGATGGATGAATGGATGGAAAGATGGATGAATGGATGGATGGATGAACAGATGGATGGATGGATGGATGGATGGATGGATGGATGGGTTGGATGGGTAGATGCATGGGCTGGCTGGCTGGATAGATGAGGAGGGAAGGCTGGGAAGCATAGGAGCTTTCACCTATCTAGAGCCTGCTGGGACCCTGCCATTCGGCCCAGTTACAGGCAAGCACTGCCTTACTCTCTGATGAGGACAGATAAGCCTCAGTGCCCTCTGCAAAAACAATATCCACCTCACAGGATCCATGTCAAAATGTACATCAAGAGATGCTGATGTACCTACTGCAGGGCCTGGCACACAGAGGGAATTAGGATCTTCCCACCCAGGAACTAAAGGTAATGGGTGAGCAAGTAACTCTTCAAAGCCCCTACAGAAGTCCATCTCCTGTCTCTGCACCAACATCACTCATCCTGGGGTTTGGAGGACTTAATGGTGAAAACCTCTCCATCACTCCACCCTCTTCCCCTTAGCTCATTCATTCATTTTTCCATTCAACCAAACCTGTAGGGGGCTACTGTGGCCAGGCATGATTCTAGGTACTGGGATCACGAGAAGAATAAGATTCAGTTATTAACTTGGCTAGACAGACAGATACCTATGTTTGAGGTCCTGTGACAACATACAGGATGTGGAAGGACAGCACCCTTTCAGGAAAGGCAGGAAGCCCTGTCAATGGTAGTCAGAGAGGAGATGCGTAAGCTGGGCATTGCAGGAGGAACAGGTCTATCCAGGCCGAGGAGATTCCAGATGGAGGGAGCAGCAAGTGCAGAGGCACTGAGGTGCAAAGTTACACAGAGTATTTGGGGGAAACTGAACAACCTGGCATTCTTGGTACCAGGAGTAGGAGTGTCTGTAAGTGACAGGGAGGAGGGAGCTGCGAGGCGGGCAGGAGAGGAAGCGGCAGGTAGACAGAGCTGAGTTGTGCGGCCCATGGCCAGCCAGGCCCGGGAAGCCGCAGACTGTAAAGAATCCCTGGGGATGCGGGAGCTCAGGTGTGACGCGGGCACATGCTCACAACGGCATTTATTAAGCTCCAGCTGTTGCAGGCCCAGAGCTAGGCTCCTTCATATTCTGGGGGCTAACCCTGGCTGGCTCTGTCAAACATGAATTTGACAAGGTTTTCTCCTCTTTGATTCATTCAATTATCCCTGGAGAAATGGCCAATTTGGCTAATCTTCCTCTCTGAAGAGCCAGGCTGGCTGGCTAACAGCGGAGGCCAGGGGAGGGTTCCCACATCGCCACCATCACCAACCGCAGCTAGAGCTGCTAGAATCAGTGCCTGGAAGGCTCACAGAAGCTCCTGAGGATTGGGAAGAACTTGAGAAGGGATAATGGTGGAGGTGACAGGAGCCACAGAGGAAGCAGACAGCAGGGAAATCCCTCAGGCTGGACAAAGATTTCTAAGTACCCATATATCCAGAGAGTAGGAGAGAAAGGCCAGGTGGGTGGTGGCAGCCACTTTGTACTTCCAAACCCTGCTGGAAGCTTCTCCAGGCCTGCTCGCAGCAGGGACGTTTACCCTCCCTCCCTTCCTTTTCTCCCCTCCCTCTGTCCCTCTTCCCAGCTCCTCTCCAGAAAGGTTTATGGAGAAGACTCCAGATAGCCCTGTCTCCTGCAGGCATAGTCACACCAACCGAAAGGAGATTTAATTAGCAAAATCTCGTTAGGCAAACGAAATTATCCGTAAGACAATACTCCTCTGGACAGGGGGTATGATTAAACAAAGCCATTAATTGAGAGAGTCGCTTTGGCAGCCCCCCGGAAGCGTTCATCTCTGGGCCTGGCTCCACAGTACCTCTTCGGGCCAGTGGAACAGACCAGGCCCCCTCTACCCACCACACCCCCTCCCCACTCCATCTCTGCTCTACCAGGACCCTTCCAGTTGGGGCTGCAGACCTCGTAGCTCATCAGCGGCCTCTCTGTCGCCAGATTCCTGCTAAAGTGCCTTGATTGCATAATGTCTATTTGCATAATGTAAATTGCAATCTCCTAGCTTGGGAGGCAGGAATCACAGAACAGCCATTATTTTTTACCACTCCACAAAAATTCTACATTTAGAAAGCAGATTTGCAGCTCAGAAAGCCGTATAAATCTGAATCCGCCACCAACGCCATTAAATCACACCAATTAAGCTGGACCAACGAAGAGCCCCCTGTCACTGTTCTCTGCACACTCAAGGACTCCCAGCCCAGATGGAGGCCACGGAAAGCCGGAGGCTGTTGGCGGCGGGGCTGGAGCCGAGTTGCAAAGGCAGGATGTTCTATCTTGTAAACTTTCAGACACACGCCCCGAGCACAGGTGCCCATCAAGACTTGGTGGGCAGAGGACAAAGAGGGGATAGAAGCTGGCTACGTTATTTCTAAGCTCATAGCCTGATTTCTTCTGGGCACATTGTTTGAAGACTCTTCATTTATAGAGCAGGACACCTAGGTGGGGAAGAAGCCAGTTTTACCTTCCTCAAAGACAGAGGAGAGATTCCAGGAATTTCACACAAGGGTGCAAAGTCCAGACCTTCAGCATCTCTTTAACGACCTTTTTCTGTCTTTTCCCAAGTCCCCTCCAGCCAAGTAAAAGAAAACCAAGGGCAAATTCTGCTCAGACTGGGCTGGGCTGGGCCAGATTCTGAGCTCCCTCTAAGAGCTGTTTCCTAGGGGTCACTAGAGAGAGACAGGCCAGTCGAAAGGTCCCTAGAGAGGAGCCTTTCCTCTGAGAACCGCTTCCCCATAGCCACATACCTGGTTACTCTTTTGCCTCTTTATTGCTCATTCAATATTCATCCGTCAAAGGGCAAGATGCTAATGTGTATTATTAAAATATCAATAGTTTATGAGTGAACTTTTATGGAGAGTACAGTTAAAGGAAAGATGCTTGACCATTTCCGTCAGAAGCAATGGAAAGGAACAGTCTTTCCAACTCCACTTTTTTCCCTATGTACTGTGGGGAGGGGATGGCTGAACCATTACAGTGTATGTAATGTGTGCCAGGAATGGCCCTAAAGCTCGTATATGCTGAATTTCATTTAGTCCCCAAGCCTCCCTGGGACACGTGTACAATCCCATTTCCATTCCAGAGACGAGGAATCTAAAGACCAAGGAGATGTGTCCAGAATCAGAGAGGTTTTAAGTCATAGGGCTTAAACTTGAACCCCAGCTTTGGGCTTCACACCCGATGCTCCACCCCCAAATTGAGGCCTTGAAAATACAAATGGTCTTTTAGGTTCTTATCTGTTTCCTTCACCTGCCCAAATTAAACATTGTTTCCTGACACAAGTTTCATGAAAGGGGAAAGGAGAAAAGAGGAAATCATTCCATGCTTTCACACAGACCCATGTCCACAGAGTCGGTCTCCACTTTAGAGATGTCTAAGCCAGTTCAGTTTTCAGTCCAATCCCAAAGAAAGGCAATGCCAAAGAATTTTCAAACTGCCACACAATTACATTCATCTCACACGCTAGCAAAGTAATGCTCAAAATTTTCCAAGTGAGGCTTGAACAGTACATGAACCAAGAGCTTCTAGATATTCAAGCTGGATTTAGAAAAGGCAGAGGAACCAGAGATCAAATTGCCAACATCCGCTGGATCATGGAAAAAGCAAGAGAGTTCCAGAAAAACATCTACTTCTGCTTTATTGACTATACTAAAGCCTTTGACTGTGCAGATCACAACAAACTGTGGAAAATTCTTTAAGAGATGGGAATACCAGACTACCTGACCAGCCGCCTGAGAAATCTGTATGTAGGTCAAGAAGCAACAGTTAGAAATAAACATGGAACAACAGACTGGTTCCAAATCGGGAAAGGAGTATGTCAAGGCTGTATACTGTCACCCTGGTTATTCAACTTATATGCAGAGTACATCATGCGAAATGCTGGACTGGATGAAGCACGAGCTGGAATCAAGACCTTTTTCTTCAACGTTGAGGGACTGGTCTGCCCAATACACAGAGGTACTTTCTGAATCGACCCTTCTGGGCACTGATGTAGGAATTAATCATATGCTTCCCAGGGCCCCTGTATTTTGTCTTATATTATAGTTTTATTACATCTGTCTCCCTCCCAGACCATAAGTTCCTTATGGGCAGGAACAGTACCTTGCTTATTTATTCATTCATCCAGTCATCCATTTATTCCATTTATTATTAAGTTAATAATAACTGAGTACATCATGCAGAGTACAATACGCAGAGGACATCATGAGAGGCGCTGGGCTGCACGAAGCACAAGCTGGAATCAAGATTGCCGGGAGAAATATCAATAACCTCAGATATGCAGATGACCACCCTTATGGCAGAAAGCAAAGAGGAACTGCAGAGCCTCTTGATGAAGGTGAAGGAGGAGAGTGAAAAAATGGCTTAAAACTCAACATTCAAAAAACTAAGATCATGGCATCCGGTCCCATCACTCCATGGCAAATAGACGGAGAAACAATGGAAACAGTGACAGACTTTATTTTCTTGGGCTCCAAAATCACTGCAGATGATGACTGCAGCTGTGAAATTAAAAGGCACTTGCCCCTTGAAAGAAAAGCTATGACCTAGACAGTATATTAAAAGGCAGAGACATTACTTTGCCAACAAAGGTCCAGCTAGTCAAAGCTATGGTTTTTCCAGTAGTCATGTATGGATGTGAAAGTTGGATTATAAAGAAAGCTGAGTGCTGAAGAATTGATGCTTTTGAACTGTGGTGTTGGAGAAGACTCTTGAGAGTCCCTTGGACTGCAAGGAGATCCAACCAGTCCATCCTAAAGGAAATCAGTCTTGAATATTCATGGGAAGGACGAATGCTGAGGCTCGAATACTTTGGCCACCTGATGTGAAGAACTGATTCATTTGAAAAGACCCTGATGCTGGGAAAGATTGAAGACGGGAGGAGAAGGGGCCGACAGAGGATGAGATGGTTGGATGGCATCACCAAGTCGATGGACATGAGTTTGAGCAAGCTCCGGGAGTTGGTGATGGACAGGGAAGACTGGCATGCTGCAGTCCATGGAGACACAAACAGTTGGACACGACTGAGCAACTGAACTGAACTGAAGCCAGTTCCTATGAAATTAAAAGACACTTGCTCCTTGGAAGAAAAGCTATGACAAACATAGAAAGCATATTAAAAAAACAGAGACATCGCTTTCCAACAAAGATCCCTATAGTCAAAGCTATGGTTTTTCCAGTAGTAATGTACAGATGTGAGAACTGGACCATAAAGAAGGCTGAGCACCAAAGAATTGATGCTTTCAAATTGTGGTGCTAGAGAAGACTCTTGAGAGTTCCTTGGACTGCAATGAGATCAAACAAGCCAGTCTTAAAGAAAATCAATCCTGAATAGTCATTGAAAGGACTGATGGTGAAGCTGAAGCTCCAAAATTTTGGCTACCTGATGGAAAAAACTAACTCATTGGAAAAGACCCTGATGCTGGGGAAGATCGAGGGCAGGGGGAGAAGCGGGTGACAGAGGATGAGATGGTTGGATGGCATCATTGACTCAATGGACATGAGTTTGAGCAAACTCATTGAGGAGATGGTGAAGGACAGGGAAGCCTGGTATGCTGCAGTCCATGGGATCACAAACAGCTGGACACAACTTAGTGACTGAACAACAACAAAGCCCGTTCCCAGAACCTTTTCTGCATGTTTAGAAGGTAAGGAAGAACTGAGGGTCAGTGGAGGTGAGGTCATCAGACTTCCCCGTTTTATGGGAGAGTAAACTGGGTTTCTTGGAGCCTTGGGATAAAGTGATTAAGGCTCTAGAATAGAGTCTTAAGTTTGATTTCAGGTCTGTGGCTAACCTACTGTATCCCTGACTAGGGTTCCTCTCTGGTGTCTGGACCTCTGCCCCCTTTCTGAAGGTACTACTGAGATAATAACAGTGTCTCATAAAACAGTGTGAGGGTTTTAAGGAGAACATGCCCATTATGTGCTGATCAGAGTGTCTAGCATATAGTAAGTGCTCAACTAACATGGTTATTAATATTAATATTTAGCCAACTTGTGGAAGACTTCAGACGCTCCCTCCAAACATTTTCATCAATACCATGCCCCTTTGCCCCTCTCTTCCCTATCCCTTCCCTTTTGTCACTAGCCATTCTCATATGTCTGCAAAAACGAACTGGTTCTCCTTCAAACTTTTGGCTGCTTGAGTTCTGTTTGTAACCCCTTAAGTTGGGACAGGGCATCCAGAGGACTCAGATCCTCTTTCAAAACTTGGCTGCAACTGGCTCAGGAAAACGGCAAAGGACAGGGAGTCTGGGCCTCAAGGGTTCCGCCTCCCACAGGGTATAGTGTGTGTGTGTATGTGTGTGTGTGTGTGTATGAGTGAGTATGTGTGAGTGAACGTGTGTGAGAGTGTTATGTGTGTGAGTGTGTGTGTAAGTGAGTGTGTGTGTGTGAGTGACTGTGTGTGAGTGTTGTGTTTGTGTGAGTGTGTGAGTGAATGTGTGTGAGAGTGTTGTGTGTGTGAGTGAGTGTATGAAGGTGTGGGGACAAAGCAGACTGTGGCCTGCCCGGGGCCCCATCCAGGGATGGACCTCTTCGTCCAATCTTTGGCCAAAGCTGAGTCTCCCAGCTTGGAAAGCCATGGAGTGGGGGGTGGGGGTAAGAGCTACACCCCAGGGAATGAAGGGCTCAAGGCTTGTGGAGTCTGTGTCACAGACCTGGCACTTCAAGCTGTGGGCGGCAAACTGGAGTCCCTCTTGCTGAGAAGGACCATTGGGTAGAGGTTTCTACCAACTGCAGAGCCTCAACACCAGCATGTCCTCAAGGAATCCTGCCAGAGGGAGGAGCCTAGCCTTTCAGGGGGGCTTCAAGCACAGACATTGTGTGAGTTAAGAGAGTTTGATTCTTGAAAGCAGGGATTTCCTTAGCCTGCCTCAGGAGGCTGTGCTTTGCCACACCTGATGAACACTAGCTGTGGGCGTGTCCTCGCCAAAGACAGCTGCAATGACATATTACCCTCCTCCACATTCTTCATTGAACGTGCTGTGGCTATTCCTCCTTTGAGACGGGATTAGGGGGTGTCCACATCCTGTTCTTTAAACCCAGGTGAGCCTTTGTGTCTGCCCCAAACAGAGGAACGTGTGGAAGTGATAGCAATGCTGCCAGACTTGGGCGGGCAGCCCCGCCCAGCTCCTGGCTCCTCTCGGGGGGTGCTCCCTCAGGGCACCCAGGTTATGAGGATGTCCAGGCCACATGGAGAGGGCACACGGGTCTGATGTCAGCCAACACCTCAGCTGACAGTTGGTATCCACCCGCAGAGTGACAAGCGAACGAGCTTTCCGATGATTCCAGCACTCATCTTCTGGCCCTGAAGAGACCCCAGGCCCGTGGACCAGAGACAGTACCTCCCACCCCCGTGCCCTGCTTGGACTCCTGACTCACAGAATAAATGAGCTCAATAGATGTTGTTAAGTCACTGAGTCTTGGGGTGGTTTGTTACATAGCCCTAGGAACTGGAACACCACCCAAATTGTGTTTGACTTTTCCTTTTCAAATCCAGCCCTCACTTCAGACTTTGAGACCCTTCCCTTCTCTGCAGGCTCCCCTGCCTGGGGCAGCCTGAGCAAAAACCCTGCTCCCTGAAAGATCCTTTGAATCATCCCATTTCGGCATCCTGGGACCTGCAGATCCTGGCTCTGCCTCTGTGCTCTGGGTGGGTCCCAGAGTGTCCCCGAGAGGGCGCTCCCCCAAGGCTGGGTGGTCCCAGGCCGGGCACCAGCTGACCTCATGGATCCAGGCAGAATGTGTGCAGACCTAGTTCCCTTACTTGCCCGCTCTCACGAAGTTCACGCTTGGCTTGCTCCTCTCACACTTGACTTGACTTATGGGGTCCCTCTAACCTCCGCCGCCAGCAGACATCGATTCTCACAAAGGTCATTATCTTCCTACCCTGGCTCCCCCCTCCTGCCCCCTCGGCTCCTTCTCTGAGGTAGGTTTTCCTGGAACAGGAGGGAGGGAGGCACCCTTTCCCACCCCCAGGCCTGCGGATCGACCCCTCCGAGTGGGGGCTTGAGAGGGGCTGCCCTGGGAGCCGCACCCGTCAATCACGGAGGCACCGGCACGGCCTCGCAGGCCATTAGGCGGAGGGCCGGCGCCCTGCTCACTCACCAGGCAGCCATCGGCAGGATGTTAGACGATCGCGGGGCAGCCATTCTTATGATTTATTCAAATACTCATTACAGTCAATCTATTTTTACACAGAGGTGAAGATGTGCGCTGATAACGGTTAATCATTTATAATTCCATGGACTGGTTGGGAGCCAATGTACTATCAAAGTCGCAGCCGCTGGGGCCCTGGGAGCCCCCGAAGCAGAGTGGGGAGGTTGCCCAGCTACAGGCCCTACCACCTGACACTGCCTGAGCAGGGCCGGGATGGAGGGCACAGCTGGAAATAAGGACCAGGGGACCCCAGACCAGTCTCCAGGAGCTCAGCCGCATGAGGGCACTGTGCGGGTAGAGAGATGCCCAGCAGACGGATAAGGCAAAGAAACCCAAAGATGGAGAAACCACCTCTAGCTGGATTACCAAAGAACGTTCCACTGGGCAGACTGGACAGAGGCCAGGACCTACGGATTAGAAGACTTCTGCCAAGTGGGAGAATCTGATGAGCAAATACCCACACATATAAGGTGCAGTGGTCCCTGGGCTGACCGGAGGGAAGCGACCAGCAGTATTTCCTTTTTCCTCTCTGGTGTTTCTCTAGAAACAACCAGACATAAAAGCAAGTGCGAGCTCTGAACTTGGCCCAGTTCCTCCTCCCGCAGCCTCCTGCTCTTAGCTTGCAGACCATAGTGGCTAGGGTCTGGCCTGGCCTTACAAACTCAAGAATCTCTCTCTCCAACACTCATGACACACAGAACACATCAGACCCACCGTAATGCACAATCAATACAATCTAATTAAATAGGATGTCCTGTTACAGGGCCTCTTTGTCACATTCAGGCCTTATCTAATTACAGGTCCACCGTATTTCATGTCCTGACCGGCTCATTGTCGAGCACGTCCCTCGCACAAGCATGGTTGTGGACGATCAGGTTCAGGGTTGGTCTTTAACCCATAACCTTATTGAGTTAGCTCAGAAAATGCCAATCAAAGTTACTCACAGTTCACAGTCCCTTTGCTGGTGAGCGGCATGGAGGTCGGCCTCAGAGTCCCACTCCAGTTTCAACCTGACAGTGAGAAAAGACATCTTTACAGACTGTGTGTGATTCAACACCTCCCCTCTAGGAGTCCCAGAGAAAAAGAAGCTCATGGCTGTGGGGCGCCCTGAGCTGAGCAAGGCAATGCTCATTTACCAATGCCTCTTGTCTGACCAAAGACCCCGGCAGAGGGGGACAGAATGGAGGAGCCCCTGGGAAAGCTTGAAATCCATATGGGGGAGCGGCCCAGACAAGCAAACACCACCACCAGTGCTGTGGTTTATGGCAGGATTACGGAAAGTGAAGAGTCCCATTGGGTAAAAAGGGAGATATTCGTGGGGAACAGTGATGGGGTGTGACTGATAAGATCAGAAAACATGATTGCTGTATCTTGGGATAAAGCAACAACAATAAAAAGAAGAAAAACCCAGCACAGGGACTTCCCTGGTGGCCCAATGGTTAAGAATCCACCTTGTAATGCAGGGGACTTAGGTTCAATCCCTAGTCAAGCAACTAAGATCCCTTATGCCTTGGAGCCACTAAGCCTGAGTGCCCCAACTCCTGAGCCCAAGTACTAGAGAGTCTGTGCACTGCAACGAAAAATCCCACACGGAGCAGTGAAGATCCTGCATGTTGCAACTAAGACCCAGTACAGTACATTTTAAAAAGAGAGAGAGAAAAAAAAAGAAAGCCAGCACATATTTATACCATCTACACTCACCCAGCCCAGCAGGAATAAAATCCATGAGTCCCATGATAAAAGTGCTGCCACGTCATTGGTGAAACAAGAATATCCATCAGATAAGATGAGAACATACATAAAGCGTGCTGAACTGTGTGGCAGAGACTATAACTCCCTCTCTCTCCACAGAAACGGGGACTGTGAGAGCTGGAGGCTTCAGGGAAGCTTTCAGGGAGAGGGAGAACTTGACCGGGATCTTGGAGGACTGGTCAGGCAAGAGTCAGCTGGTGGAAGAAGACAGGGGGCATTCCAAGAAAGGGAGCAATCTGAGCAAGAATGATGGAGGGGAAAGCATGGAGTATCCAGGGACGAGGCAGAGGCTGCCCGCCTGAGACACTGGAGGAGGAATTAATGCTGAGTCAGCCACCTGGGGCCAGAGCATCCCAGCTCGAGTGGCAGGTAGAGAGGTCAGGCTTGGGCTGGGAGCTCCTGGAGCCATGGAAGGTTTTCCTGCAAAGAAATGTCAAGAAGTAGAGGACCCTCCCTACCCCCACCATCTGTAGTATTTTCCTTTTAATTAAGACGAGAGGCTTCCTGGAAAAGGTGGAGTTTCAGACAGGACATTCAGGAATGGAGTGTGATACAATGCACTCCCGGAAAAGATGTCCCTCTTGTTCATGATGATGTCACTCAAGATCAGGCACTTCCTGGGGCTGTCTACTAACATCTCCAGGACCAAGACTGCTGACTCATGGAGGTGCCTCAGAGACAAGACCAGACCACTGATGGCATGTGGCTGAGGACGAGGACTGCATTTATGAATCTGTTTAGCCCCCAACGTGACAGGTTCTCACCAAGTGTCTGCTGCAATGTTCAGAGGTGGACTCTGTTCATTCTAACCAGAACCAGACAACCAGCTCCTAGCTGGCAATGGGCTCCAACTTGTAATCTTCTACACTATTGACACATTGCTACTGAGCATATATGAACTCAAGACAGGAAGTTTCTTGATTGAACTGCATGCAGTGAGGATTTATCCCTGCCTCCTGGGACTGACTGTTGAGACACCAGAGACTTGGAAAAAAATAGGTTGGACTTGCGGTGTGCACATGCTGCTCAGCTGGACAGGACAGCCACTCTGTTCGGGAGATGGATTCTGATGGGCATGTGTTACAAAGCTTTGAACAAGTTGAAAGGATGGGCCAAAACTGAAAAGTCAATTTTTCCCATGATCAGTTTTTATCTCTTGCACAATAACATCATGACAACCATAAATGAAATAAATTTGAAAATAAAAAAATTCTTATTACAATCCTGTCACTCTAAACCATTAAATTTTATACACTATGTCCATATGCAAATCCATTTTAGTTTTTTACTGAGTTGCAGAAAAAGATTTGACCAGAATAAATATACCAAATCCTACTCTTAACATTCAAAAGTCAATTGCCAAAGTCACACATTGGGAATTTCCCCAGTGGTTCCAGGGGTTAAGAATATGCAGGGGACATGAGGTCGATTCCTGATCTGGGAAAATTTCACATGCCAAGGGGCAATGAAGCTTGTGTGCCACAGCCACTGAAGTCCAAGCGCCTGGAGCCCACGTTCCACAACAAGAGAGGCCCTTGCACTGAAACTAGAGAGGAGCCCCTGCTTGGCTCAACTAGAGAGAACCCGTGCTTAGCAACAAAAACCCAGCACAGTCAAAAAACGGAAATCACAGAGTGGGGTGACCTGGTTTTTTAAAAAAGGGCAAGGGTTATTTGAGTTAAATGCAAGTTGAGGTAGAGACCAGTGTGAGGTTGCTGCCAAACCCCTTACATTGATCTCAGTTGCCTTAATTGCTGTATGATAGGCAACCAAGAGACTGGTCCTCTCACTTTAGACTTATCGATCTACATTACTTTTAGATGCAGTTTTGACATCATATGTTAATAACTTTGACAGTGATGAGTAGAAGAGAGGTGAGCAAAGATGTCTAGTGGTCAAAGTACTGGCTAACAGTTTAGTAATTCGAAGCACAGCCTCTGGAATCAGACAGTACAGGTGTCTATCACAGCCCCACCGCTTCCTGGCCGTGGGCCCATGGGTAAGTTACTTAACTTCTCTCTGTCTCAGTTTTTCATATGTTGTTGTTCAGTTGCTAAGTCATGTTTGACTCTTTGCAACTTCACGGACTGTAGCACACCAGGCTCCTTTGTCCTTCACTATCTCCCAGAGTTTGCTCAGATTCATGTCCACTAAGTCAGTGATGCTATCTAACTATCTCATCCTCACCACATCCTTTTCCTTTTCCCTTCAGTTTTTCACAGCATCAGGGTCATTTTCAATGAGTCAGCTCTTTGCATCAAGTAGTCAAGTATTGGAACTTCAGCATCAGACTTTCCAATGAATATTCACAGTTGATTTCCTTCAGGATTGACTAGTTTGATCTCTTTGTAGTCCAAAGGGGCTCTCAAGAGTCTTCTCCAGTACCACAATTCAGAAGCATCAATTCTTCAGCCTTCTTTATGGTCCAATTCTCACATACATAAATGACTACCGGAAAAATCATAGCTTTGATTATACAGATCTTTGTTGGTAAAGTGATGTCTCTGCTTTCTAATATGCTGTTTAGGTTTGTCATGGGCTTCCCTGGTAGCTCAGCTGGTAAAGAATCTGCCTGAAATGCAGGAGACCCCAGTTCGATTCCTGGGCCAGGAAGATCCCCAGGAGAAGGGATAGGCTACCCACTCCAGAATTGTTGGGCTTCCCTGTTGGCTTAGATGGTAAAGAATCCACCAGCAATGCAGGAGACCTGGATTTGATCCCTGGGTTGGGAAGATCCCCTGGAGGAGGGAATGGCAACCCACTCCAGTATGCTTGCCTGGAGAATCCCCATGGACAGAGGAGCCTGGCAGGCTACAGTCTATGGGGTCACAAAGAGTCAGACATGACAGAGCATCTAAGCACACCACAGCACAAGTTTCTCATAGCTTTCCTTCCAAGGAGCAAACATCCTTTAATTTCATGGTTGCAGTCACTGTTTGCAGTAATTTTGGAGTCCAAGAAAATAAAATCTGTCACTGCTTCCATTTCCTCCCTTCTATGTGTCATGAAGTGATGGGACCAGATGCCATGATCTTCGTTTTTTAATGTTGAGTTTCAAGTTTTTTCACTGTCCTCTTTCACCTTCATCAAGAGGTTCTTCAGTTCCTCTTCACTTTCTGCCATTAGAGTGGTATCATCTGAGTGTCTGAGATTGCTGATATTTCTCCCAGCAATCTTTATTTCAGCTTGTGATTCATCAGTCCAGCATTTTGTATGATGTACTCTGCACATAAGATAAATAAGCAGGGTGACAATATATAGCCTTGACGTACTCTTTTCCCAATTTTGAACCAATCCACTGTTCCATGTCCAGTTCTAACTGTTGCTTCTTGACCCACATACAGGTTTCTCAAGAGGCAGATAAGGTGGTCTGGTATTTCCATCTCTTTAAGAATTTTCCAGTTTGTTGTGATCCACATAATCAAAGCCTTTAGCATATTTAATGAAGCAGAAGTAGATGTTTCCCTGGAATTCCCATGCTTTCTCCATGAATGTTGGCAATTTGGTCTCTGTGCCCTCTGCCTTTCCTAAACCCAGCTTACACATCTGGAAGTTCTCACGTCACATACTATTGTAGCCTAGCTTGAAGAATTTTAGGCATAACCTAGCTAGCATGTGAAATGAGCACAATTATATGAAGCTTCAACATTCTTTTGGATTGCCCTTCTTTGGGACTGGAATGAAAACTGACCTTTTCCAGTCCTGTGGCCACTGCTGAGTTTTCTAAATGTGCTGGCATATTGAGTGCAGCACTGTAACAGCATCATCTTTTAGGAGTTTTAAATAGCTCAGCTAGAATTTCATCACCTTCAGTAGCTTTATTTGTAGTAATGCTTCCTAAGGCCCACTTGACCTCACGTTCCAGGATGTCTGGCTCTAGGTGAGTGACCACAACATCATGGTTATTCGGGTCATTAAGACCTTTTTCATATAGTTTTCTGTGTATTCTTGCCACCTCTTCTTAATCTCTTCTGCTTCCGGTAGGTGGCTCCTTTCCTCGCTATTGTGCCCATTCTGGCATGAAATGTTCCTTTGGTATCTATAATTTTGGGGAAGAGATCTCTAGTCTTTCCCATTCTGTTGTTTTCCTCTATTTCTTTGCATTGTTCATTTAAGAAGGCCTTCTTATCTCTCCTTGCTATTCTTTGGAACTCTTCATTCAGTTGGGTATATCTTTCCCTTTCTCACTTGCCTTTTGCTTCTCTTCTTTTCTTTGCTATTTGTAAAGCCTCCTCAGACAACCACTTTGCCTTCTTGCATTTCTTTTTCATTGGTATGGTTTTATTGTTTACTACCTTCTGTACAATGTTAAGGAACTTTTGTCCATAGTTCTCAGTTCCCATCTGTAAAATGGCGCTGATGAAGGTTCTGTTTGCCTTTGAGGTTGGCTCTAAGGGTTGAATGAATCCATATACTGTAAAGTGCCTAGAACAGTGCCTTGCACAGAATAAGCACGCATTGCATATTACCTGTCATTGTTGTGATTTTAATTATCAGGAGCAATGAGGTAGAAGATATGGGAGAAGAAGCTAGAGGTGGACCTCCATTTGCCCCTCTTTAACATGACCCATTGGTCCTAGTTCTATTGACAACAATCTCTCTCCCACATGGAGTCCTCCAGATATTTGAAGAGGGGTGGTGTTGCTCCACAGGGTAGACTTAGGGCTAACTGACAGATATTAGAGGAGGCCAATGTGCAGTTCAATATATAAAGACTTCTCTAGTCCGAAGAACCATCCAACAGGGAGTTAGAAAGTGAGCTTCCAACTCAGGAAAGAGGATCCTGTGTTGGGTAAGAAGATGCCCCTGAGCATGGTCTCCCAGACGTGGCTCCCCTCACCCATAAAACACTAAAAAGAAAATGTTGGGAGACTGGGAGGAGTGACAAACATGCATATTGATAAAATATTAAAAGTGTCTTCTTTTATCATTGTTTTATAAAGTAAATCAACCCTTCAAAGTAAGGCGAGCACAAAGGGCCACTCACTGAACTCTGAAATGAATGGGGCGTCATAAACAGCAGCACCCCTGCCCCACCACCGTCATGCCTGCCACCTCTTTCTGTCTCTCTTTCGGTCTCCATGCGTCCATCTCTCTCTCTCACATCCAACACACACGCACACATACGTGCACACACAACCTCTCCACATTGTCCTTGATTGCCACTCCTCACTCTGCACCAGCGGAAAAGTCTTCCTGTCTGGCACTGACCCAGAGACGCCTGCTTGGGGAGCCGTGTGCATGTCATTTTAGGGCCTTCCAAGGCCAGCAGCCTCTCTCCCTGGAATGCCACCTCAAAGGCCTTGTGACAAGCAGCCCTGCCATTACACAACCGGAATCTAAACTCAGGCCTGCCTTACTCACTAATGAAGATAGATGTGAATCATAAATGGGATTTATAAATATGTGGACATTCATGAAATGGTAAATGAGGAGGGAGCTGAAGAACATTCATCATTAAGAGGTTGAGGGGGACAGAAGAAAGCTTCCCACAGGAGGGGGCACCCTAGAACTTGACTCTGCACGCCCAAGGAGAGCTGAGCCAGCTCCTATGAAGCATCCTGGGTAAGAGAGAAGGCTGGAGGGAGATGAGCTTGGAACTTAGCAAGACGGGGCTGGGGGGTGGTCTAACAGAGGGCACTAGACCAAGGGCATCATGGGTTCACGCCCTGACCCCAACATTAACTTACTGTGTGGTCTTGAACATGGAACTTTAACCAGTGCCTGCTTCAGTTTCCCCATCTGCAAAATGATATAGTGCTTGACTAGATGATTCTGGAAGCGTGTGACTTCTACACATCTCTGATGTTGCCCAGAGTCACCCCTTCCCCCACCGCCCCATGGAGGCCCTGAAGCAGCTTAGTCTATGACAGTGGTTAGGAGTAGAGACGTAGGAGGCAGCAGTTCTGGGTTTAGCATGGGTCCATCACCTCCCTAACCTTGATCTCTACAAACATCAATGTCTGCATCTTTAAAAGGGGAATAAGAGCAGCGCCTTTAAATGAGGTGATGCCCCAAGAGCGTTTTGTGCAATGCCTGGAACATACTCATAACGAACGGGGCTGCTGTTGCTGCTCTTCAGCATGAGGAGGTGAGGGCTGGCAGCAGCTCGATGAGGAAAGGGAGGCAAATCAAGAAGCCTGCGGGCCTCTGCCTTCATCCCACCACCCATGACAAGCCACTCTGTTCTTCCCCCGACCAGGCCTTTAGGAGGAGGACAAATTGTGACATGACAATCTGTTCTCAGGCACCCGGAGTCTCTCTGGATGGTCCCCATCTCAAAACTCCCCAAAGAGAAACGAAACTTAAAAAAGACGCTCCGAGGCTTCCCTGGTGGCTCAGTGGTAAGGCGTCCGCCTGCTAATGCAGGAGACTTGGGCTCGATCCCTGGTCTGGGAAAATCCCACAGGCTGTGGAGCAACTAAGCCTGTGCACCGCAACTACTGAGCATGCGCGCTAGCGCCCGGGAGCCCCAACCGCCACGCGCGTGCGCTAGACCCTGGGAGCTCCAACGTGGAGCCTGTGCTCTGTGCTCTAGACCCTGGGAGCTCCAACCGCCAAGCATGTGCTCTAGAGCCCGGGAGCCCCAACCACCGAGCCTGGGCACTAGCGCCTGGGAGCCCCAACCGCCGAGCCTGTGCGCTAGAGCCCGGGAGCCCCAGCCGCCGCGCGCGTGCACTAGACCCTGGGAGCCCCAACCGCTGACGCCCTCACTCTACAGCCCATATTCTGCAACAAGAGAAGCCACCGCAATGAGAATCCCACATACCAGAACTAAAGAGTAGCCCCTGATTGGCACAACTAGAGAAAGCGCACACAGCAGTGAAGACCCAGCGCAGCCAAATATAAATAAATAAGACCCTCTGAGACAGAGTAACCTGCAGGGTCACAGTGGGTCCTGCGTCTCCTGCCTCATCACCCTGAGAACCCTCTCTACTCCACCTCCACTCCCCTCACACACCCCCAGGAAAGCTTGCTGTGGTTTATGTTAATGCCAGAGTGAGGCTGTCAGTCAGTCACAGCATCGCAGGCCCTGAGCACCAGCCTCTCAATGACACAGCTGAGGAAACGAACACCGAGAGACTCGGCTGGCACTAAGTGCTTGGCTCTGAGAAGCGTATCCGTCCAGCCCTGAGGGTGCTGCACAGGTCTCCTCAGAGCCGGCTGAGAACAGGCTCATTTCCCGCCGTCCTCAGCCCCCTGGGCTGCATGCAGGTCTGGGCGCGCAGCTGCAGAGAGGACCAGGGAAATTCCCTCAGTCATGCCCTCCGGCATCAGCCTGAGACTCTAAGCCAGGTCCTACACCTGTAAAGAGGGCACCCTCGGGGATGAGAAAACACCAAGACACAAGACATACTTATTCGCCATCAGGAACATCACTGCTCTTCTTCCTGGCCCATCATCACCTGCCTTAGGCTTCCTTCTCTCTCCTGGGCCCCTAATCCATCTCTGGGCCTCCAGCCTCATCCCCTTTTGGCCTGCCTACCACTTCCCCCAAGCCCAGGATCTCCCTGAAACACAAATTCCGTCATGTCTGTTCCTCCTCCAAACCCTCCAAGGACAGCTCAGCGTCTGGCAGAGGTCACCCACCGGCAGCCCTGAGCCAGCCTTTTGCCTGCTTGATGTTTTCGTAAACACTGACAACATCTAAAAAGCTGAAAGTTTCACATTTGAAAATCCAGATCCTAGGTTTTTCTCCCAAATTCGGGATGAACGCCGAACTTGAATCTTCATGTGGCAGTTGCTGGATGACACCAAGTGTCAGAGGCCCCCTTTTGAGGCGTGGGTCCCCCTGTTTGTCTTACAGAGAGAAGGCAGGTGTCGCTTGCAAGAAGCCCACAGGGCCGGGCACCTGGAGGCTGACTCATGCTGCCAGCTGAGGGCTCAAGGTGACAGGAGGTGGCTCATTGCGTTCTTAGCCACGCTGTTCCCAGCCAGGCCCACAAGCATTCCTCCTTCTCTCTCCCCTGAATCACTGCTTCACCTCTGGCCAGGAGACAGCCGGAGAAGGTCCTAGGGCAGTTTCTAGGAATGCCAGGACTACAGGGCCCCACCCCTGAGTCCAGCCTCTCCCCACCCCCAACTCAGTGGAGGCTGCACCCCCTCCCTTTATTTCTATCCCACTGTTCCTATCAAAGCCCTAACAGCACATATTTTGTTAATTGTACAAACCTAATGGGGGAATGCATTGGCAAAAAAGGGTAATGGCCATCAGACCAGCAATAAAACAAAATTAATGGCCCATAGGAAGAAATCATGTCCACTTAATCCCGGCTCTGAAACTCTAATAGAATAATGGAATACCAGCGGAGGGGTTTTTCTCTCCATGCAGATTGCTTACACCATGTTAATCACTTGCAAAGCAGGCCACATACCACTCCGGCTCACATGACCCTCCAGGGAAAGTAGCAGACCAGAAACATTTAGTGCCAGGCTCATTACTGACATGCCCCACCAGCAGCGACAACTTCCCCCCTTCCCCACCTCCCCAGGTGACTCTGGGACAGCAAGTGGGGGTGTTGTTGAGAGCCATCGGGTGTGGTGGGCCGGAAAGCGAGACACACGACCCCTATCAATAGCAGACCTTTATTGAGTGCTTACTGTGTGCCAGACACTGGGCTGGTTGAGCACTTTCCAGGTACTGTATTATGTATTATATCTTCATCTTCTGTAGCTACAGAGGCCAGCAAGATAGCCATTAGCTACTTCTGGCTTTTTATTTTTTAAGTTTTTTTTTAATTAAAAAAATTATTTTGGGCTATGCTGGATCTTTATCGCTATGTACGAGCTTTCTCTAGTTGTGGTGAGCAGCGGCTACTCTCTAGTTACGGTGCTTGGGCTTCTCGTTGCAGGGGCTTCTCTTGTTGCAGAATCTTCCCTACTGTAGCTCAGACAGTAAAGAATCTGCCTGCAGTGCAGGAGACCTGGGTCCGATCCCTGGGTCAGGAAGATCCTCTGGAGAAGGAAATGGCAGCCCACTCCAGTACTCTTGCCTGGAGAATTCCAAGGACAGAGGAGCCTGGTGGGCCACAGTCCATGGGATCACAAAGTCGTGTCCATGGGACACGACTGAGCAACTAACACTACTGCTGCTACTCTTGTTGCAGAGCATGGGCTCTAGGGCATGTGGACTCGTTAGTTTCAGTTCCCAGGATCTAGAGCACGGGCTCAGTAGTTATGGCATATGGGCTAATTTGCTCTGCCGCATGTGGGATCTTCCCAGATCAGGGATAAAACCAGTGTCTCCTGCACTGGCAGATAGATTCTTTACCACCGAGCCACCAGGGAAAGCCCTATTTCTACTTTTTTTAAGGTAAGCTTCTTTTTTGTTTGGCTGTACCACGAGGCATGTGGGATCTTAGTTCCCCAACCATGGATGAACTCGTGCCTCCTGTATTGGGAGCGTGGAGTCTTAACCACAGGACCATCTGCCAAGGGAGTCCCTACATCTGGCTTTCAAAATACAAATCCTAATTCATGAAAATTAAATAAAATCTGAAATCTAGTCTTCAGCCTCACTGGCCGCATTTCAAGTGCCCGACAGCCATGTGTGGCTGTTGTACTGGGAGGCCCAGAAAGACCACGCTCCCATCGTCATAGGCAGACAGTGCCGCTCTAGTATATGAAAGTCAATTGTCTTGCTCATCAAACTGATTCTGAAATCAAGGCACAGAGAGGTGAGGCAAGCAGCCCAAGGTCATGGCTGAGCTGGGTTCGAGCCCAGGTCTCATTCAGCCTAGCTCCAGAATCCCCACCTCCCACACAATTTCTTGAAAAAACGAGCGGTTGATGTGGCTAGGAAACCCTTTGATGGTTAGCTGTAGAAAGACTCTTCTGTCTGCCGCAGGCCCTCAGATCCCTAGAGAGCAAACAGACCCCAGGACTCCACTTGGGGGCCAGCACTATGGGGTCTCAAATCCCGGCAGGTCATCTGGAGAAGGAAGGCTTCATACTTCATCTAGCCCAACCTCCCTCAATTTATGGATGAAGAAACCGATGCACAGAAAAGTTAAGTGGCTTGTCCAAAGTCAGACAGCTGATTAGTGACAGAGTTAGGACTACAGTTCAGATTTCCTGACAACCATGCCTCACTGGCCAAGGAATAGGACAGAGCCAGCCTCTGAGAGAAGGAGAGAGAAGGAGGCAGTGTCTCTGCAGCCTTCCGGGGGAGCCCTGGCCAGCTCAGAAGATGCTGGGAGGCACCTGAGGGGACTGGGCTCTGTGGAGAAGCAGCAGAGGAAGAAAGAGGGGCAGCCATGGGCCTAGAAACTGCAGCGATTCAAAGCACGACACTGCATGGCTACTGCTGCTAAGTGGCTTCAGTCGTGTCTGACTCTGTGCGACCCCATAGAGCAGCCCACTAAGCTCCTCTGTCCCTGGGATTCTCCAGGCAACAGTACTGGAGTGGGGTGCCATTGCCTTCTACGGCATGGCTACTAACTTTGGAAAAAAGAGTATGTCAAGATCTATTGCGATTAAAAATACACAGATGCTTCTCCTCAGCAGCCCCAGTCTGACAATGTATCCTATAGAAAGGAAAGTACCAGAGATTTCCCTGGAGGTCTAGTGGTTAAGACTCCAAGCTTCCAGTGCACGGAGTGTGGGCTTGATATCTGGTCGGGGAACTAAGATCCCACATGCCAAATGGCACAATCAAGAAATAAAAATAAATAAATACAATTAAAAAAAAAAAAAAAAGAAAGTACCCATGCATGAGGATAATGCAGCAGCAATTTGTAGTGGGAAGAAGTGAAAAAGAAGCTAGATATCCACCAGGTGGGGAATGTTCAAATAACCTGCAATGCAGCTATACTATCATTAAATGCTGCTACTCAAAAGGCCAGGGCTTCCGTGGTAGCTCAGCTGGTAAAGAATCCTCCTGCAGCGAGGGAGGCCTGGGTTTGATCCCTGGGTTGGGAAGATCCATGAAGGAAGGCATGGCAACCCACTCCAGTATTCTCACCTGGAGAATTCCATGGACAGAAGAGCCTGGCAGACTACAGTCCATGGAGTTGCACAGAGTTGAATATGACTGAGCACAGCACAGTGCATTCAAAAGAGCAAGTTAGCTCTACATCTTTTGCCACAGAGATGGACATAATGTTCCAAGTAAGAAAACTGAGTAGCAGAATGATGTGTGTGGTGTGAATCCATTTCTGTAAAAATAGAGAAAAACTCCAGATTGAGTGCATCCATGTGCATGAGTCTGTGTGAGCACAGAGATGGAAGGAACAGCCCGCGTGTTCACGCCAGTGCTGATGTGGGACAAGGAACAGAGGGGTGAAGGACCACCGCCGTTCGGACACCTTTGCCTGGTTTCAGGTTGCAGCGAGCACTGCCACTTTTGTAATTTTTGAAAAGAAACTCTATTTTTTTTTTTTTGAAAATTGCTCAGTCATGTCCTACTCTTTACGACCCCATGGACTATATAGTCCATGGAATTCTCCAGGCCAGAATACTGGAGTGGGTAGCCTTTCCCTTCTCCAGAGGATCTTCCCAACCCAGGGATCAAACCCAGGTCTCCTGCATTGCAGGCATATTCTTTACCAGCTGAGCCACAAGGGAAGCCCAAGAATACTGGAGTGGGTAGCCTATCCCTTCACCAGGGGATCTTCCCAACCCAGGAATCAAACCAGGGTCTCTTGCATTGCAGGTGGATTCTTTACCAACTGAGCTATCAATAAGGAAAAGAAGATAACTGAAAAAAAAAACAAAACAAAGAAAAACTGGCTGGACTTGGGAGGCAGTCAAATCCAACTTCAAACCTGCCTTACTGAGACTTCCCTGGTGGTCCAGTGGCTAAGACTCCAAGCTCCCAATGCAGGGGGCCCAGGTTCAATTCCTGGTCAGGGAACTAGATCCCACATTCTGCAACTCAGACCCAGAGCAGCCAAATAAATAAATTACAAAAAAACAAAAACCTGCCTTACTAGCTGCATTGTGTTGCTCAAGTTACTTAACCTCTGTCCATCTTTGTTTGTTTCCTCACCTGGAAACTAATGATAATAATATCATAGCATGGTTGGCGGTGGGTGGAGGGGTGGTGGAGATTGATAAGAAAATGAATTTAAAGCTACTCAATACCCTGGAATTTTTTAATCAACGTTGAGGGACTGGTCTGCCCAATACACAGAGGTACTTTCTGAATCGAGCCTGCTGGGCACTGATGTAGGAATTAATCATATGCTTCCCAGGGCCCCTGTATTTGTCTTCTATTACAGTTCTATTATATCTGTCTCCTTCCCAGACCATAAGTTCCTTGTGGGCAGGAACAGTACCTTGTTTATTTATTCATTCATCCAGTCATCCATTTATTAGCAAGTTAATAATAACTGAGTACATCATGCAGAGTACAATACGCAGAGTACATCATGAGAAGCACTGGGCTGGACGAAGCACAAGCTGGAATCAAGATTGCTGGGAGAAATATCAATAACCTCAGGTATGCAGATGACACCACCCTTATGGCAGAAAGTGAAGAGGAACTAAAGAGCCTCTTGATGAAAGTGAAAGAGGAGAGTGAAAAGTTGGCTTAAAACTCAGCATTAAGAAACTAAGATCATGGCATCCGATCCCATCACTTCATGGGAAATAGATGGAGAAACAATGGAAACAGTGGCAGACTTTATCTTTCTGGGCTCCAAAATCACTGCAGATGGTGACTGCAGCCATGAAATTAAAAGACGCTTACTCCTTGGAAGAAAAGTTATGACCAATCCAACAGTATATTAAAAAGCAGAGACATTACTTTGCCAACAAAGGTCCGTCTAGTCAAGGCTATGGTTTTTCCAGTAGTCACGTATGGGTGTGAGAGTTGGACTGTGAAGAAAGCTGAGCGCCGAAGAATTGATGCTTTTGAACTGTGGTGTTGGAGAAGACTCTTGAGAGTCCCTTGGACTGCAAGGAGAGCCAACCAGTCCATCCTAAAGGAAATCAGTCTTGAATATTCATTGGAAGGACTGATGTTGAAGCTGAAACTTGAATACTTTGGCCACCTGATGCGAAGAGCTGACTCATTGGAAAAGACCCTGATGCTGGGAAAAATTGAAGGCAGGAGGAGACGGGGCTGGCAGAGGATGAGATGGTTGGATGGCATCACTGCTTCAATGTACATGAGTTTGAGTAAACTCCGGGAGTTGGTGATGGACAGGGAGGCCTGGCATGCTGCAGTCCTTGGGGTCGCAAAGAGTCAGACACGACTGAGTGAACTGGACTGAACTATTAATAACTGAATAATTGTGTCTTATTCACCAACACTGTGCCTGACATCAGAGATGCAACAATAAATAGAACAGAAAAGCTCCTGCTTTCATGGAGCTCATATTCTAATAGTTCACATTTTATAATTCACAATTATATAATGTTGAAATGATAAGCACTGAAGAAAAAAGATGCCCAAGACAAGGACTTGCTGTACGGCACAGGGAACTCTGCTCAGTGTTATGTGCCAGGCTGGATGGAAAGGGAGTTTCGGGGAGAATGGATACATGTATTAATGTATGTATGGCTGAGTCCCTTTGCTGTCCACCTGAAACTGTCACAACACTGAAAATAGACTATACGCTAATACAAAATAAAAAGTTTTTTTTTTTTTTAAGGAAAAGAAAAAAAAGCAACAGGCTAGGGAGCAGAAGTGACTGGGGAGGGCATCTTCGAGAGGGAGGATATCAAAGAGCCTCAGAGTTCCCTAAGAAAGTACTTTTCGGGCATATTCCACAGACCCAGTGAGGTTAGTAGTTATGCAAATGATGTTAGTTGAAGAACAAAGTAAAAATAGATTCGATGGAGAACAGAGAATAATTAAGAGTCCTTAAAAGACATTCCTCTACTTCTAAGTTTATACCCCAAAGAATTGAAAGCAGGGGCTCAAAAAGCCAGTTTGTATTCCCATGTTCAGAGCAGCGTCATCCAGAGGAGCCAGAAAGGGAAAGCAACACAAGCGTCCACGGCTGGATGATGGATAAACGAAAGGCGGTCTAGGATGGCTGGACGGCATCACTGACTCGATGGACACGAGTCTGAGTGAACTCCGGGAGCTGGTGATGGACAGGGAGGCCTGGTGTGCTGCGATTCATGGGGTTGCAAAGAGCTGGACACGACTGAGCGACTGAACTGAAGTACTGTGGAGTATGGTTCAACCTGACAAAAGGAAGGACATGAGCTACAGAGTGGATAAACCTGGAGAACATTATGCTTTGTGCAATCATCCAGTCACAAATAACAGGTGCTGCATGGTTCCACTCACATGAGGAACCCAGAGTACTCACATTTACAGAGGGAAAACAGAAAGGGGATAATCAGGGACTGGGGGAGAGAGGTGGAGTTTTGGTTAATAGATAAAGAGTTTCAGGGACTTCCCTGGTGGTCCGGTGGCTAACGCCCTGTGCTCCCCATGCAGGGGGCCTGGGTTCAATCCCTGGTCAGGGAACTAGATCCTACAGGCCACAATTAAGAGAGTTCACACACCCCAACTAAAGAGATTCCACATGCTGTGCCTAAAGACCCTGCATGTCACAATCAAAACTGAAGAACCCATGTGCCACAACTAAGAACCAGTGCAGTCAATAAATAAAGAAATAAATATTTTTTTAAAAAATACAGAGTTTCAGTTATGCAAGATAAAAGAATTTTGTAAATAGATGATGGTGATGGTTCAACAGTATGTGGACCGTGAACTTCCAACTGTTCAAGCTGGATTTAGAAAAGGCAGAGGAACCAGAGATCAAATTGTCAACATCCATTGGATCATCAAAAAAGCAAGAGAGTTTCGGAAAAACGTCTACTTCTGCTTTATTGATTACACTAAAGCCTTTAACTGTGTAGATCACAATAAACTGTGGAAAATTCTTCAAGAGATGGGCATACCAGACCACCTTACTTGCCTTCCAAGAAATCTGTATGTAGGTCAAGAAGCAAGAGTTAAAACCAGACTTGGAACAACAGACTTGTTCCAAATTGGGAAAGGAGTACGTCAAGGCTGTATACTGTCACCCTGCTTATTTAACTTATAGGTAGAGTACATCATGCAAAATGCCAGACTGGATGAAGCACAAGCTGGAATCAAGATTGCCTGGAGAAATATCAATAACCTCAGATATGCAGATGACACCACCCTTATGGAAGAAAGCAAAAAGGAACTGAAGAGCCTCTTGATGAAAGTGAAGGAGGAGAGTGAAAAAGCTGGCTTAAAACTCAAAATTCAAAAAACAAAGATCATGGCATCCGGTCCCATCACTTCATGGTAAACAAATGGGGAAACAATGGAAACAGTGACAGACTTTGTTTTCTTGGGCTCCAAAATCACTGCAGATGGTGACTGCAGCCAGGAGAGGACCCAGAGAGATGGTGGTGCAGGTATACTATATCTTTGTGTTTCCCCCCAGATTTGATTGAACTGTTAATCTGATTTGAAAGTTTGTACATACATTTTTCTAGTTTAATCAGCTATGTGTGTCTGCTTTATGTCCTTTGTATTAATAAATTGTGCTTTTTATATTAAAAAAATAATAAAATAAAAAATAAAAAAAATAAAAATAAAAGATGCTTGCTCCTTGGAAGAAAAGCTATGACCAACCTAGACAGCATATTAAAAAGCAGTGACATTACATTGCCAATAAAGGTCCGTCTAGTCAAAGCCATGGTTTTTCCAGTAGCCATGTACAGATGTGAGAGTTGGACTATAAAGAAAACTGAGGGCTGAAGAACTGATGCTTTTAACTGTGGTGTTGGAGAAGACTCTTGAGAGTCCCTTGGACTGCAAGAAGATCCAACCAGTCCATCCTAAAGGAAATTAGTACTGAATATTCACTGGAAGGACTGATGCTGAAGCTGAAAATTCAAAACTTTGTCTACCTGATTCGAATAACTGACTCATTTGAAAAGACGCTGATGCTGGGAAAGACTGAAGGCAGGAGGAGACGGGGCTGACAGAGGATGAGACGGTTGGATGGCATCACTGCTTCAATGTACATGAGTTTGAATAAACTCCAGGAGTTGGTGATGGACAGGGAGGCCTGGCGTGCTACAGTTCATGGGGTCACAAATGGTCGGACACGACTGAGCAACTGAACTGAACTGATGGTGATGATTGTACAATATGAATGTGCTTGATGCCACTGAATTGTAAGCGTAAAATGGTTAAGATGGTGAGACATATGCTCCGTGTACTTTACTACAATTATGAAAAAGAGGATAAGGGAGTGCAGGGCAGTGAGAGAGATCAGGGCACCCCAAGTCTGTCAGCCACAGTGGGGGAACACAGAGGGACTGGGGCTCCCAGGCCAGTGGGCCACCAGGGGAGGCAACCTTCCTATGGGAACATCTGATTCCAGGGTGCTGAGGCTAGACAGATGAGACAGCTTAGGGTGAAAAAGAAAAGGAACTGTTGGGAGGCTTTGTAGAGGCCTGGGCTTCCCTAGTGGCTTAAATGGTAAAGAATCCACCTGCAATGCAAGAGACCCAGGATCAATCCCTGGGGTCGGGAAGATCCCCTGGAGAAGGACATAGCAACCTGCTGCAGTATTCTAGCCTGGAAAATTCTCACGGGAGGAGCCTGGAGGACTATAGTCCATGGGGTCACAAAGAGTCGGACACTACTGAGTGCATGTCCCCAGAGAGGTTAAGAATCACTGGAGGGGATAATCGCTAGGCTTATAGTCAACTAGAAAATTCTAAGATTCTGAGAAATCTTGGACTAAGTAGCAACAAATCTTTGGGCCTCAAATAAGTCAAGATGCTTATTCCTGCCTTGCCTGCAACAGAGATGTTGTAAAAACGGAGCAAAATGATGATATACTTTGAAAAGTTATAATTATTTCCTTTGTGCAAATGAAGATGATTATTGCTGCTGTTTCACGGAAAGCAGAGGCAGTTCTGGGCCTGGCACACAGGTGGAGGAGGGAGGCCAGCTCGTCCAGGCCCTGAATCCTCAACAAAGGATACACAGTGACTGGATGGGATGCGCTGCAGGGCAACTCTCCTTGATAGGAAATGAAGGCCCTCGATTCTTCTTGTGGAGAGGAGTCTTGGCCAGAGAGAAAAGTAAACACAGCCTCCCTAGGAGGTCCAGCTCCAGACAGAGCAAAGGCATCCTTTGTGCCAACAAGCCCTCTTCTTCCATCTGGCGTTACACTTGGGAGGAAATTTTCAACTGGGCAAGTGGCAGGCTGAGGAGGCAACTGGGAGAAGAGCCCAAGAGGAGGATGACATCTACCACCAGAGAGCAGGACCCAGATTGGAAACCTGAGTCATGACGAAAGCAGGGGCACGGGAACCTGGGGCACCAGGGCAGAGGGAACCTGGGCATAAAGGAAGCTCCAGCCAGGAAGAGCAGCCCAGAGGCAGTGTCAGAACCGCACATGCTCAGACCTGGATGGGACCTTCAGTTCAGTTCAGTTGCTCAGTCGTGTCTGACTCTTTGCAACCCCATGAATCGCGGCACGCCAGGCCTCCCTGTCCATCACCAACTCCCGGAGTTCACCCAGACTCACGTCCATCGAGTCAGTGATGCCATCCAGCCATCTCATCGTCTGTCATCCCCTTCTCCTGCCCCTAATCGCTACGATCATTAAAGTCTTTTCCAATGAGTCAACTCTTCACATGAGGTGGCCAAAGTACTGGAGTTTCAGCTTTAGCATCATTCCTTCCAAAGAAATCCCAGGGCTGATCTCCTTCAGAATGGACTGCTTGGATCTCCTTGCAGTCCAAGGGACTCTCAAGAGTCTTCTCCAACACCACAGTTCAAACGCATCAATTCTTCAGTGCTCAGCCTTCTTCACAGTCCAACTCTCACATCCATACATGACTACTGGAAAAACCATAGCCTTGACTAGATGGACCTTAGTTGGCAAAGTAATGTCTCTGCTTTTTAATATACTGTTGGGTTGGTCATAACTTTTCTTCCAAGGAGTAAGCGTCTTTTAATTTCATGGCTGCAGTCACCAAGTGCAGTGATTTTAGAGCCCCCCAAAATAAAGTCTGACACTATTTCCATTGTTTCCTCATCTATTTCCCATGAAGTGATGGGACCAGATGCCATGATCTTCGTTTTCTGAATGTTGAGCTTTAAGCCAACTTTTTTATTCTCCTCTTTCACTTTCATCAAGAGGCTCTTTAGTTCCTCTTCACTTTCTGCCATAAGGGTGGTGTCATCT
>SJYQ01104465.1:0-55773 GCA_006410935.1 Redunca redunca | reverse complement strand
CTTCATTCCGCATTCCAAGGCCAAATTTGCCTGTTACTCCAGGTGTTTCTTGACTTCCTACTTTTGCATTCCTGTCCCCTATAATGAAAAGGACATCTTTTTTGGGTGTTAGGTCTAAAAGGTCTTGTAGGTCTTCATAGAACGGTTCAACTTCATCTTCTTCAGGGTTACTGGTTGGGGCATAGACTTCGATTACTGTAATATTGCATGGTTTGCCTTGAAAACGAACAGAGATCATTCTGTCGTTTTTGAGATTGCATCCAAGTACTGCATTTTGGACTCTATTGTTGACCATGATGGCTACTCCATTTCTTCTGAGGGATTCCTGCCCGCAGTAGTAGATATAATGGTCATCTGAGTTAAATTCACCCATTCCAGTCCATTTTAGTTCGCTGATTCCTAGAATGTTGACGTTCACTCTTGCCATCTCTTGTTTGACCACTTCCAATTTGCCTTGATTCATGGACCTGACATTCCAGGTTCCTATGCAACATTGATCTTTACAGCATCGGACCTTGCTTCTATTACCAGTCACATCCACAGCTGTGTATTGTTTTTGCTTTGGCTCCATCCCTTCATTCTTTCTGGAGTTATTTCTCCACTGATCTCCAGTAGCATATTGGCACCTACTGACCTGGGGAGTTCCTCTTTCAGTATCCTATTGTTTTGCCTTTTCATAGTGTTTATGGGGTCTTACAGACATCTATTCTGACTCCTCTTTTCACACGTGCAGAAACAGGTTGAGAGAGGGGCAGAGACTTAGCAGGGAAGTAAGGCCAATAGCTCCCTTCATTCCTTTATAAAATGTGCTTTGCATATCAGAGGCTTCCCTCCGTCAGAGATCAATAATAAAGGGTGGGGCTTCCCTGATGGCTCAGGGGTAGGGAATTCGCCTGCCACTGCAGGAGACTCGGGTTTGATCCCTGGACTGGTCGGAGAAGATCCACAAGCCTTGGAGCAACAAAACCTGAGCGTCACAACTATTGAGCCTGTGCTCTAGACCCCGCGTGTCGCAACTACTGAAGGGCATGCCCTAGACCCTGTGCACTGCAACAGAAGAAGCCGCCGCAATGAGAAGCCCGTGCACCACCGGCAAAGAGCAGCCCCTGCTCACCCAACTAGAGACATGCCCACAAAGTAAAGAAGACCCAGCATAGATCTTCTTTAGCATAACTAAATTAACTAATTTTTTTAAAGGGTGGCAGTTTTAAAAATAATGATGATAATAAACGGTGAATCAGCTCCCTGCCCCCAAGGAGCCCAGCGTAATGAGAGAGACAGACTAAAGGGTGAAGGGTCGAGGGTCCCCCACTCCAGGCAGGTGCATCCAGATGGGGTGAGGTGGGGACTCAGCCACTCCCTCTCAGACCAGTCAGTGCTGGAGGGAGTGAGAATATTCCCTCTGAGGTCAAGCCAAGCCAACAGCCCCTTGAATCTCAGAGAAGGGTACCCACCATGGCAGCCATGGAAAGGAGCCTCCAGCCTTGCTATTAGAGGCCATTCTTGGCCAGCCAGCCACTGGTCCCAGGAACCAGACCTCTCCAAACTGCACTTCCAGTCCATCACTTCCTAACTCGCCATGGGGCCTGGTCTTGGATATTGTTTCATCAGTAACATGAGAGGGCTCCAGCTTGTTCAGCTGAGGGTAGGCAGATGCGCTCGGCACAGCTGATGATGCTGAATGGCTCTGGGGTGCTGATTCTCTGCAGAGCGGTGGCTCTGTGGAAGAGAAGCCAGCCACTCTGCTCATGTCCCCACCTGGATCCTCAGATCGCAGCAGGATGCTGAACGAGCATTTGTTCCCAATTGTTCTTAGCCACTAATTTGGCTCCAGGGGATAACACCAATCTGAGAACAAACGGAGTAGGAAAACTGTGCCTTTCCTGAAGGAGGCCCAATTCACCGTCAACAGGGGAGGGTCTGGGAGATTTCCCGAGTTTGTCACACTCACCCTCATCCTCCTGAGCAGGCCTGGCTGCCTCCCTCTCCAGCCCAGAGCCACCTGGCTGCGCTGCCATCTGCCGTGGCTCACTTGCTCAGGGCCCCTCCGAGGTGCCTCCAGCAGATTATTCTGAGGGCAGGTAAATAAAATGAGATTCCTTGCTAGCAGTAACTAGCCAGAACAATCTCTCTCCTGAGCCGCTTACAGTCTTCACCTGCCACCTGCCACCTGCCAGCAAAAGAACCGGTGAGCGTCATAGGCTGGCTCGGGCCACCCTCTCTGGGTGCCGAGAGGACCACCGAGGCCCTCTCCAGGCAGGACTTGCTCAGAAGGCCCTCTGTTGGGCTGCCGCAAGGCCGGCTTGGGATGCCCCTCCCGAGAGACACAAAAGCAGCTCTGTTTCCGGCGAGTGAAGAGCAAGCACCCTCCAGGGGTAAAGGGGAAGGAAGAGCTGGTGAGCAAGGCCCCAGCAGCAGATGCTTTCTCAAGACTGATGGGCAGAAACCCCTGGAAACAAGAGGCCCTGCTCGTCGTGAAATTGCCTCCTTGTGGCTTAAAATAACTAAATCAGAGAACATTCCCTGAGACGCTCTTGAAAGCAAACTGGTAGATAAAATACCTTCACCAACCCCTGCAGCAGACAAGCCAGAGTTTCTATGACAAAGATGCCTTCTTCACCAGCATGTGGCTTAGCTCTTCAGTAACCTCATAAATTCAACATAGTATGAGAACACTGGAAAGTAAACAATGTTAAAAAAAATCTCTGAGCAGTCAAAGCACATGTTGCAAAATCTTTGCACTAAAGTCTATGAACCTGAGTCATAAGAAAACTTCCTGGCTTTGCTTAGAGCTTCTTCACTGATTTCGTTTGTTGTTGTTTTTGTTTAGTCGCTAAGTTGTGTCTGACTCTGCAACCCGATGGACTGCAGCATGCCAGGCTTCTCTGTCCTTCACTATCTCCCAGAGTTTGCTCAAACTCACGTCCATTGAGTTAGTGATGCCATCCAACCATCTCATCCTCTGTGGTCCCCTCTTTTCCTCCTGCCCTCAATCTTTCCCAGCATCAGGGTCTTTTCCAGTGAGTCAGCTCTTCTTATCAGGTGGCCAAAGTGTTAGAACTTTGGCATCAGTCCTTCCAATGAGTATTCAGGCTTGATTTCTTTTAGGATTGACTTATTTGATATCCTTGTTGTCCAGGGGAATCTCAAGAGTCTTCTCCAGTGCCCCGTTCGAAAGCATTAATTCTTTGTATGCATTTTTTATATGCTCAGTTATCTGAACCCTTGAGCCGCAGCTGATTAGAAGCAAAACATGAAGAGGGAGCTTGGGCTTTGCCAGAAGACAGGTTGAGGGGATGGAGGACTGACCAAGGAGAAAGCTAAGGGGAACCTTGTGAATTACCACACAAGTTTCAGTCATGTTCAGGATCATTTTCTCAGGAAGTTAGGAAGGGGTCCACTGATGACGTTTAAAATATCTTTGGAGGACTTTCAGGAGTAAACCTTTAGCCATTCAGAAATCCCAAGTGAGTCTCCTTCTAGATGCTTCCAGGTTGCTGGGTTCTTCCTGTAGGTTGTCTTTTTTTTAAAAAAAACCAAAGGAAAGCTTTACTTCTGCTTGAGATGGACTACTCTTGATCTCGCTCATGTTTTTTAAATCTTTTTCCTAATTTTATGTGAGTATAGTTGCTTCACAATGCTGTGTTATTTTCTGCTGTACAGCAAAATGAACCAGCCATATGTATACATGTGTGCTGTGCTTCGTCGCTCAGTGGTGTCCGACTCTTTGTGACCCCCTGGACTGCAGCCCGCCAGGTGCCTCTGTCCATGGGGATTCTCCAGGCAAGAATACTGGAGAGGGTTGCCATGCCCTCCTCCAGAGGACCTTCCCAACCCAGGGATCGATCCCAGGTCTCCTGCATTGCAGGCAGATTCTTTACCATCTGAGCCACTAGGGCAGCCCAAGAGTACTGAAGTGGGTGGTCTACTCCAGGCTACCCTGGATTTGCAGGCGGATTCTTCATAGATCCCTCTTTTTTGGACTTCCTTCCCATTTAGGTCACCACAGAGCACCGAGGGGAGTTCCCTGTGCTATACAATAGGTCCTCATTAGTCATCCGTCTTATACATTGTATCAACAGTGTACCTACGTCAGTCCCCATCTCCCAAGTCATTCCACCCTAGCCTTTACCCTCTTGGTGCCCATCCATTTGTTCTCTACATCTATGATTCTATTTCTGCTCTGCAAACAAGTTCACCTGTCCCATTATACTAGATTCCACATATGTGCGTTAATGCACACTATTCATTTTTTTCTTTCTAATTTACTTCATTATGTATGACAGTCTCTAGGTCTACCCACGTTTCTGCAAATGGCAAAGTTTCATTCCTTTTTATGGCTGAGTAATATTCCACTACATTACGTACCACATCTTTATCCATTCCTCTGTTGACGGGCATTTAGGTTGCTTCCACGTCCTAGCTATTGTAAACAGTGCTGCAATGAACAGAGCATGTATCTTTTTGAATTATGGTTTTCTCTGGTATATGGATTTCTGGGTCACATGGTAGTTATATTTTTACTTTCTTAAGGAACCTCCATACTGTTCTCCATAGGGGATACACCAATTTATACTCTCACTAACAGTATAGGCCCCTTTTCTCTACATCCTCTCCAGAACTTATTGTTTGTAGATTTTTTTTTTTATGATGGCCATTCTGACCATGAGGTGATACCCATTATAATTTTATTTGCATTTCTCTAATAATTAGTGTTATTGAGCAACTTTTCATGTGTTTGTTGGCCATCTGTATGTCTTTGGAGAAATGCCTAGTTAGGTCTCCCACCCATTTTTTTGATGGTTGTTTGTTTTCTTGATACTGGGCTACATGACCTGTTTGCCTGTGCTGGAGAGTAACCCCTTGTCAGTGGCTTCATTTGCTATAAACCACAGACCTATGGGTCATCTTGAGCTTGTTCAGAGCTGCTTGTATTCATTCCTGGTTGGCTTATTCATTCAGTCAACAGGCATTAACTCTCTGGATGCTGGAGTGGTCCAACAATGCATAAAATGAGATGAAGGTAAGGGTGGCTTTGATACATTACACACACACACACACATACATGCATGCACACCAGGGGCACTTATTATGCCTTAGATGCTCAACAGACACATGTCGTACAGATGTAGAAAACACATCTGTAAAGAGGATAGGCAAGCCAGTCAGACCATCCTTTGACCCAGTCCCTAGCTACTCAAATGAGAATCTTTGTGGGGAGGCACTGTAATATTTCAGGAGTCAACTAAAAATGTCATCTGATCAAAACTTTAAACTGCTCCACCAAGAAAAACAAAAAGACAACACAGCATCGGGTCTGGAAAAACATGGAACAGATTTTCCAGTTCATCTTAGAGAAAGCGGTTGCCCCTCGGTGAGCCTGGCTTCCCCATCAATAAAACAAACAGTTTGGAGCCATCAATGTCTGAAACACTTCCAGCTCCCTAGTGAACAGGATCTGAGTTTTATGCAAGGAATGACCCTCCCTGCTTGATTTCTTTCATTTTCACCAAAGCTTTGGAAGGAAGGATTTTTGACCAACAGTTATGGCCTCCAGCCAATCATCCAAAAACATGTGTGTTTTCTTCAGAGTCCCTTTATATCTCTGCCCCAGGTGACTGACCAGAGAGGACAGCAAGTAACTCTTCATCCTCTCCCCAGTCCCTCAGACAGCAGGCAAGGGGACATGGCGCTGTCATCATTTGGGAGACAGGAAATCTTTATGACACTCATAAGGGGTGGTTGGGAGAGGTTGGAATTCGGGCAATGTGTTCTGAAGAATTCAGGTTAATAATTTATATATGCGTTTCTTTAAAAAAAACAACCATCTTCTGAAACAAATTGCATACAAATTGTGTGACATTTGAAGGAAATTTGCCAATGTTGCTCAGTGAAGCATAATAAATATATGCAGCTAGCTCATAATAATAAGTTACTTAAACTCAGGGCACTAAATGATTTATTAATTGTCTCCTAATCCTTTCCAACTACAATGAAAACCAGGAGTGTGGCCATATTTCACATACCAGTTCATAATGCTTCCGACGCCAAACAACAAGGCTGCCATTAGCCATCTCATCCATTTTTCTCTAGTCCCTGACTCTGCAGATGGGCCTGGAGCAGGGCTTGGAGGAGGGGACTATCACTGTCAGCAAAGGGGTAGATGCACCCCAAAGACATCCCAGCCCACTGACATCTCCCAGGGCTGTCCACTTTGCCTCGAGTTCTCCTCCCTGGGGTCACCTTCCTGCCCATCAGCACTGCTGTCAGTACACGGTGCGCCTGTGTATATTAGTCCTGGAGAACACAGCACTTGTCTCCCGGGATGCCCAGCACCAGGCTCGCAGCCCTGAGTCCTCTCCAGCAGCAGAGAGTGAGCCAAAGCGATCAGGACCAAGATGGGAAATAGAACACCAAGACCTGCCCTTTCTCAAGAACAGGCTGACCCAGTGGGGAATGTGGATTTCTGTTGTCAGGTCCACTTATCGGGCCTCCTCCCCACCCCTAGTGCTCCAGACATTAGCCTCTGCTTCCTGGGAAACTCTGACGGTTGCCTAGAGCCATCTGTAGCCCCAGTTCTCTCTTGGGACTCACACCCACGTGGCTGCGCTGACCGTGTTTCTGGCTGGAGGAACATCACCAGGAAGCTAGAAGTCTAGCCAGATACACTGCTGGTGCATGGACAGCTAGGACAAGGTAGCGTCCCAGGAACTGAGTGACTCGAGAATTGCAGAGATTGAGTTCAAGGGGTGAAATGATTCTCCAGGCCACTGCGCCTCCCTCAACATTGTGTTCTTTTTGTTTAGTCTCTAAGTCGTGTCTGACTCTTTGTGACCCCATGGACTATAGTCCACCAGGCTCCTCTAGCCATAGGATTTCCCAGGCAAGTATACTGGAGTGGTTGCCATTTCCTTCTCCAGAGGAGCTTCCCAACCCAGGGATTGAACCTGCATCTCATGCATTGGCAGGTGGATTCTTTACCACTGAGCCACCTGCGAACCCCACCCCCAACATGCTTCTCTCCAATATTCCCATCTCAGAATCTGCCACCAGGTACTGGCATCTGAGAAGCATCTTCCATCCTGCCGCTGCCCTCTTTCTCACTCCCACACCCAGTCCAGGGGACTTCACTCCCCAAGCACACTTCTCAGACCTATCTCTTCCCATCTCCACTACCACTGCATAATTCAGACCTCAGGGGTGAAAATCATCAGCAGCTCTTACCCAAGTTTTGAGGGATATCCTCAGAGTTTTTTTTCTATTTTTTTAACAGGTAATATGTAACCCGGTTCAAAACTCAAAAAGCACATAAAAGTTTACACTAAAATGTCTTCCTCTCATCCCTGTCTCCCACTTGCTCAAGCAAACACAAATGTAGATTCTTGTTTTCCCCTATTGTGCACACTTTTCTGCATCTTGGTGGATTTTTTCTTTTTACACAATGTATTTTTGGAGGTATTTCCATATCAGTACAAACAAAGCTTCCTTATTCCTTTTTAAAGACATATTATTCCACTGTCAGTATAGTCTATAAAGCAGATAATTGGTCCCCAATTAATGGACACTTGTCTTTTCCAGTATTTCAGTCTTACAAATGATGTTGCAAGGAATAAATAAATAAATACATTTTTTTAAAAGGGACTTCCCTGGTGATCCAGTGGCTAAGACTCTGTGCTGCCAATGCAGGGGGCCCAGATTCCATTCCTGGTCAGGGAACTGGGTCCCACATGCCACAAAAAAAGATCGCAAATGATGCAACAAAGATCAAAGATGCTACATGCTGCAAGTAAGACCCAGAACAGCCACATAAAAAAATATTTTTAAAAAGAATAACTTAGGCCTATGTCATTTCATATATGTGCAAATATATCTTTAGGATCAATTCCCTGATATGAAATGGCTGGTCAATGGGAATATGATTTATAATTCTGATAGCTATTGCCAGATTGCCCTCCAAGCATAGCTGTACTGATTTATACTATAGGTCAGTCTGCTTCCCCCGAGACTTGCCAATACAGTGACAATACACTTTTGGGATTCTTGCCCATTTAAAAGATAAATGAATAATGCTAACTCAGGATGATTTCAGTTTGCATTTCTCTTATTATGTGTAAGATTGAACATCTTATATATGTTAAGAGTCATTTGTATTTCCTTTTCTGTGACCAGTCTGTTAGAATTATTTGCCCAGTTTTACTAATGGGTTCTATTTTGTTGTTGATTTTTAGGAACTCTTTGCATAAGAGGGAGAACAGACCTGTGATTCGAGTTGCAAAACTTTTCTCCCAGTTAGCCATTTGTCTCTTGACTTTGCTTTAGATATTTTGCTGGTGCTTCCTAAAATGTTTAGTTTCAATTCTAAAAGGCCAGCAGCATCCACTCTCCCATTTGTCACAAGCTCTGTGACTCCCCACAGTTTTACAGTTGACTTGCTTCACTGTTTTTAAATGTGAGCCAGGACATCAGTGTGATGTCTGAAACTGCTGCCATCATTGTGTGAGCCAGAGGGAAGCTGGTCTGAAAACAGCTGATATACAGAGGGGGACAGAGAAAGAACCTGGGGGCTTGTCTATGTCCTTGAGTCACTGAGCTTATCCAACCCTAGAGCAGTCCTGCTTCTGAACTTCACAATACATAACAAAATGAATCTCTTCCTGTTTAACCCACTTTGGGTTGGATTTGCCAGTATTAGCAGCCAAAGGCCTTCTGACCGATATACACCTTGAATGTTCTAGCAGAAGTCTGATCCCTTCCAACCCACGCCCACTGTTGCTGAGGCCTGTGTTCTAGAATATTAACCTGACAATGCCCTTGCCTTATCCTAATACATCCCAAGGCTCCCATCACCTGCAAGATGCGATCCAAGTGCCGGAGCACTCTGTCTGTCACCGGCCCCTCCTCCCTTCCTGCTCCTGCTGCCTGACACTTTCTCCCTCTGTGGAGAGACCATCCCTCCTTCTCCTGATCCCCAGGAGAGTCTGTTCTGACATTACCTCCTCCAAGCAAATTGCCCACAAAGTCCCTGTCCCCACCCCATCACCAGCATGAGCAGCCAGAGCTTTCTCCCAAGGCTGCACTCACCTCCTGGTCTATACTTCTTTCTACGTGCCCAAGCCCCCACCCTGCTCATGCCCTGTGAGTTCCTTGAAGGCAGAGAGATATCACGTTTATTCTGCATCTCTAGCTCCGGATTCTGCATGTGGCAGGCATCCGAGCAGTGCCTGCAGACCTGAACAGAGCTCCCTAATTTCATCTCACCTGTCCCACAGATGTCCCCTCCCACCTTCTTCCTACCCAAGTCCACGTCACTGTAGAGAGAAGCTAAAAGAAAGGTACCATCAGAAAGGGAAGCAGATGACCTATTAAACCACCAGATTAAACCAGGCCATTTGCCCTGGGTGTGGGCACCATACTTGGGGACCCGGGATTGCAGTGCATCACCCCCACTGCACCAGGAGGTTGGGGCTGGGGGCTGGGCTCCAGCCACTTAACCAGCTTTATGAGCAGAAAAGTCACCTAAGCCCTCTGTGCCTCCGCCTCCTTATTTAGGAAGGAGAGATGAGATGAAGATGACCCGGCTGTCATCAATCAGCTCACAGAAACTGCTCGGTAACGAGAGCCATGCTGGCTCCCCCTTAGAGCTGAAAGCAGCCCCCGGAGAGTGAGGCAGACCCCGACCCCTCACTAGGAGGCCACTCTTCTAGTTCACACACCATCCTGGTGACCACAGAGCAGAACAATATTTATGGGAACAAGAGGGAGAGGAGAGCACGGCGGCCACTGGGCACTTCTGTGTGTGGCTGTGCCTCGTGGTGCCTGTGTGTCCCCACATGCACATCACAGCCACCCTGCGAGGTGGTGCTTTCTGTCCGATCTAGAGAGCGCAGCTCACGAGAGCCAGACAGCTTGCCAGAGTATCCCCGGCAGGAACCCGGTGCAGCGGGGCTCAGGTCTCAGCACAGCACTGTCCGGCTCTCACACCTGAGTTCTCCTCACTGCCTTGTGCTATCTCCACAGAAGGTGGAATGAGGCCAGCCTGTCGATCCAGGACTTGTGTTCCTGCTGATGAAATCAGAGGTGGTGACCAGGGAGAGGGGAGGAGAAAGGGGACCATGGGTGAGAGACAGGGAGACGCGAAGGTGAAGGAGAAGCTCTTAGAAAAGATTTCTCCCTCGTCACCAGCATGCCTCTGCTTCTGTGTGTATGTAAGACTCTGTGAGTGCCTTTGTGTGTGTCTACGTGAGACCACGTATGACTCTGTGTGAGCACACGTGCACACATGTATATGACTGTGTTATACGTATGACTCTGCACATGTGTGTGCATGCCTGTGTGTGTATCTGTGTATGTAAGACTCCGTGTGTGCTTTTGTGTGTCTATGTGAGACCGTGAGTATGATTCTGTGTGTGCATACATGCACGTGTGTATATGACTGCGTGTTATAAGTGTACATGACTGTGTTAAAAGTGAATTCCACTCTGCACATGTGTATGTGCATGCCTGTGTGTGTATAAGACTCTGTATGTGCCTTTGGGTGTGTCTATGTGGGATCACATGTATGATTCTGTGAGTACATACATGCACACGTATATATGACTGTGTTATACATGAGTGTGACTCTGCAAATGTGTGTCTGCATGTGCATGCCTGTGTGTGTATTGAGGAAGGCTGAGGGGAGCCCGCACAGACTGGCCCCCTAATTCCTTCCATGCCAATTCACACTCAGGCCACAGCAAGCCCAAACCTGCCCCTGGTCCCCATGAACTCTGCATGGGGGCAGCAGCGGGAAGCTTCACTTGTTAACTCGCCTCTTCACAATGTCCCCATGTCCCCGGCAGTGGCAACCAGCCGTGCGACAGCAACCAGCCATTAGCCCAGGGGTGGCCCAGCCAGGCTGCCAAAGGGACAGAGGAGGCAGGGAGCGCCTTCTCTGGACGGACCTTCCCCAGCCTGGACGCATCACGGTCTCTGGTCAGAGAGGACTCTGGGGAGGCCCTTCTGCCCACAGGCCTCTCAATTTTCAAAGATGTTCAGAGCACAGAGTAAGACACACTCCTCTTTCCAATCCATCAATCAGCGGCCTGGTCTCCAACTGGGAAATGGGGGAGGGGTCCCAGGAGAGGAGGTGGCCTTGGTTCCCGGCCAGCTCTCTCAGGACCCCTTGGCACCCACCAGCACTGCCCCCAAGTTTCTGTTCCCTTCTGCCCTTCATTCCATCTGACGCTGTCTGTAGGAGAGAAACATGTCCAAGGTCATCTGGCCTGTTGGGAGCAGACAGACTCGGAATCCCAGCTCTCCCCCTCCCTGGCCACCGCTGCCCGAGTCCTCTGAGCTCAGTCTGATGACAGTCACAATTAAGGATTTTCTCTCTGAGAAGGGGGAAAGAAGACAGTTTGATAGGGCCTGGACCCAAAGCCAATCCTTACCCTTTCCCCAAACTCCAGGGGGAGAAAAGGAAAAAAAAAAAACCATCCCAGCAGATGAGGCAGAGAGCCTCACTGTCTGTATCTCCAAACCCTGCGAGGACCGGTGCCCCCAAACCAGCTCAGAGAGAAGCCAACACAGCTGATTTAAGTCAAAAGGCCCTGCTTTAGCCATTCCCCCCAACTTCTTTGGAAATCAAGATGCAGAAACTTAACAACTAAGCCTGGAGAGGAAGAATAACAACGCTCTTATAACAACTGGTCTTATGATGTCTTCAGAGATCTTTCACCTCTGTCCTCTGGGTCTGTGAATTACAGGCTCAGGGACAACAGTTTACTTCCTGGCTCAGACCCTGCTTTTCTACAGGGCAAATTCTGCCCATTTTACAGGCAAGGAAAGTAAGGCCTGGAGGATTCGGGATCTGCCCCACTGGACCACAAACAGTGCCGTGTCTGCGGAGATCCTAACCCACAGTCCAGGGCTCTTTGCATGGCCCCCAGCTTTTCTCTGATTCTTTGTAACCTTGATCAGAAAACCAATTATCACCACACCAGCTCCCAAGCCCTGTCTTCCCGGCGGAAGGAAAATAGTCCCCTAGTAGCAAGCTGATATTTGGACAATCTGCGAGCCTCCCAACTGCTCCGGAAGACCCAGCCTTCCCCTTCCAGGACTTAGCATCCTCGCTGCCAAAACAGGGGGAGAGAGCTTCCAACAAAAGTTTGTTTTCATGGAGATTTTATTTCCTTCGCAGAGGCTCTCCCTTCACAGATTTCTCTTTGTTGGAGTTTGCATTCAGAAGTCACCAGATACACAGCCCCCTGACCCTTCAAGCCCTCGGGGGATCTCACGCCTTTATCTCTCCTCCCAGTCCCCAGGCTGCCTGCTCCCCTCTGAAAAGACCCTTTGAGCCCCTCTGGAGAGAGAGGGGCTCTTCAGATGGACCGAAGCTTCAGTGGGACTGAGTCCTGCGTGTCAAGGATGGGGGAGTCGGGAGAGAAAGAGAGAGAGGGAGAGGAGGAGGAAGAGGAAGAGGGAGGAGGGAGAGGAGGAGGGGGAGGAAGAGGGAGGAGGGAGAGGAAGAGAGAGAGGGAGAGGAGGAGGGGGAGGAAGAGGGAGGAGGGAGAGAAAGAGAGAGAGGGAGAGGAGGAGGGGGAGGAAGGGGCAGGAGGGAGAAAATGGAGCGGGGAGATAGAGGCAGGGGCGCTGCCTGTCTCAGACTGTCAGCAACTAATCACAGCCCTGTATCCATCGGGCGGTGGCTGGGCTCCCCGACAGCGGAGTATGTGGATCTCCCAGACTGTCCGCAGGCCTTGGCTCAACTTGCACCAAGGCAGGGACAGCTCCGGTGAAACTCGGAAGAGGATGACATTTGTCCTAGCTGGGCAAGCCTTTCTTATTTGCCCTTTTGGGGATCAGCCACCCTCCAGGGCACACAATTTAGAGATTCTGCTCTGGCCATCTCTCTGAACCAAGAAGAAAGGGGCTGACAACATGAATCCATGCTTCATGGGCAACCCTCCCGGTGGGTGCGGTCAAGAGAGAGGAAAGAGAGAGGGAGTGAAAGCAGGAGGAAGAGAGAACCAGGAGGGTAAACGCTTAGCTCTGGGAACCAAATTGCTCAAGGTAGAATCACAGGTTCAAGATGCGGGTGGGATGCAGAAGCAGCAGTGAGCCGCGGCCACTGATGGAGGCCAGCCATCCTCAACGGCCTCCTCCGGGAGGGGTGATGTCACATGCATGGGCAGGAAGGCCAGGAGGAGCTGCGTCTGATTCTCCACTTACGACTTGCTCACTTTGTGATCATGGACAACTTATTCCATCTCTGTGAGTCTCCTCTCCATTGCTCAAATGGGGACAACGGCATTTCAAGGGCGGTGGGAGGACAGATAGCAGACCCCTAAAGCCAAGCAGGGGACCCCAGCACAAAGCCCCCACCACTGTGAGGACTGGGGTCGAGCTGGACAATCCACCCTTCTCTTCAGGACTCCTCTGTGCCCTGCTTCACCCTTGTCCCAGATTCCCTGCGGTCAGCAGCGGAATTTTATTTTGTTCTTTTATGTGTTTTTTTATTTTTGACCATGCCACACAGCAAGTGGGATCTTAGTTCCCTGACCAGGGATCAAACCCACATCCCCTGCACTGGAAGTGCAGCGTCTTAACCACTGGGCCACCAGGGAAATCCCCAGACAGCAGAATTTTAAATGTTTAAGTGTCTATATTAGTTTTTGTTAAGGGCACAATGAAAAGAATTTACAGAGCACTTTTCAAAACCATGGGCTTCCCTGGTGGCTCGGTGGTAAAGAATCCGCCTGCCAAGCAGGAGACATAGGTTCAGTCCCTGGGTTGGGGAGATCCCCTGGAGAAGGAAATGGCAACCCACTCCAGTATTTTTGCCTGGATAATCCCATGGACAGAGGAGCCTGGTGGGCTACAGTCCCTGGGGTTGCAAAGAGTCAGACGTGACTGAGCGACTAAACAGCAACTACACTTCCTTTTCCTTTTCCAAACTAGTATCTCATTTCTTCCTCAAATGGTCCTATTCTCATGTAATAAATGAGAGATAACTGGGAGTCAGAGATATGACGTGCCTTTCCAAAGCCACGCAATATGTCAGCAGCACAGGTATGACCAGCCCAAGCCCAGGTGGTGTCCAAGGCAGACATGACTAAGAAATGCCACGCTGTACAAGATAGGGAGCAGGGACTAAGGGGAGGGTGGATCTTGGGGCTTCTACCAGAAGGGAAACCACAAAGGATGACAACTTTTGGAAGATGGAGGATTCTAAGCAAAACTTTAAAGCCTGGATTGGAAAAACCAGAATCTGCGAGCAATGCAGAGGGACGTCTGTTGGACAAGGAGACAAGAGAGAACAGCTTCACACCATTTCCATGGCCTGAACGGGAGTCCAGGGAAAGCTGTCCACTATATCTGGGACATGAAGACCCGTGAGAGGGGCCCCTGGGCCAGACTGGGGTGCAGGAGACTGACTAGGTGGTAGAACCCAAATCAGTTAAAGTCCACTTCCCAAGGCCAAGAGAGTACTAAGTGTGGACCCATAATTACCCACCTGCCCATAGGACAGATGAGCCTGGTGGGCTATAGTCCATAGAGTAGTAAAGAGCTGGGCACGACTGAGTGGCTTAACACACGCGCACACACACACTGTAGAACATGTGTCAGAGATCGCCACCATATGGTACTGAACAGCACTGGGGAGGAACCAGAGAAAGCTTTGGGTCCTGGTCTAATTTCAGACCCACCAAGAGGACCTTCAGCCTCGGGGCTGGCTTGCTGGCTCCTATTTCCTCTCCATACATGCCTTCAAGGAGGCTAGGGACATCAAAGGTGGGTATGACATTCCTTCTCTCCCCTCTCTCTTCCCCTCCTGTTCAGTGGGGTTCCCTGACAGCACTGAGCTCTGACCAGCTCTTTACAAACTCCTCCTTAACCTCCTGACTGGTTTAGACCCACCCCCAGGGCCAGGCCAGGTGGAGTCACACTTGGACTAGAAGGATGACTCCTGGTGGATGGTCCAGTCAAGGATTCTGGGGTCTCAGATCCATAATTACCAGCTCCAGAATATACAAGACTGCTTCCTCCAGAACACACAAGACTGCCTACACTCTTTTAGACTGATCTCCCGCTTAACTAGCTGCAAAGGAACTCTTTTAGAAGGAAGATGAGGAGTCCCTCCTGGGTCTGGGGAGGTCGCCAGTCTTATTGTGAAGCAATTTCAAACCGTCTCCTTTTGCTTTCAAATGTACTTAATCAACACCAAAAGGATTGTGAGGGCTGGAGCTCCTACAGGTAGACCGAACAGAGAAGTATAATGTTCATAAATCATTTAGCATGCAATCCAAACAAGAGTGTGTCTTTTTTTCTTAAAGTAAAAGGCCAGGTCAAAGAAGTGGAGCTGTATAGGAAACCAAAACCACTGTAACTTGTCCCAGATATAGAGTGTCCTCAGGTGGGGTTTGTTTTATTTTCATCTGTGATCTGACCCTCAATACTCTTTTCCCAGCCTGAGTCCCTCCCCCATCCTAGAGGCTGAAACCAGCAAAGGGGTCAACATCACAGAGAGACAGCTGATATAAACAGCTGCACCCCACCTCCCCTGCAGGCCAAATTGGGCACTGACAGTCTCTCCTCAACAGCTGACTCCAGCCTGGGCAGCTGGGCCTGTGGTGGGAGCTCTGAGAGGAAGGGAGCAGGCCCATGGGACCCAGGCAGCATTCTTCATGCCTCAACTCAAGTGTCACCTTCTCAGAGGGGCTGTCCTGCCTCCAGCATAGACATAGATGTCCCAGCCACTCCACCCACTAGACCTGTTTTGTTTCCCCTGATGAGCAAATATTACTGATTTACATTATATTAGATAGATTTTTAAAATTTTATTTTGGCCATGCCATGCACCATGCAAGATCTTAGTCCCCCAACTGGGGATCCAACCTGTGCTGCCTGCAGTGAGAGCATGGAGTCCTCACCACTGAGCCAGCAAAGAACTCTCAAGATAGATGCTTACTGTGCATCTCCCCCAGCAGGACTTAAGTCTGAAGAGCATAGAAAATTAATGTGTTTTGTTGACAGTTGAACTCTAGCACCTAGAACACTACTTGGCACATGGTAAGTACTCAATATATATTTGTTGAATGGATGGATGGATGGATGGATGAATGAATGGGTGGGTAGGTGGGTGGGTGGGTGAACAGATAGGTAAGTAAATAGATAGATGAAAATATAGTTCCTTGCCCAGGGAACATTCCATATAGAGAAACGCTTATCTACTCCAAAGTAGGAAGACGGTAGTCAAAAGATGCAAGTCTGCTGTTGATTTCTAATTCTGACTGTCATTTTGATCCAGAATAAAATAAACCCGCTCATTAGCCTCACTTTCTCCATCTGCAGAATAGGTATCCCTCCAATGCAAGGAAAAAGAAGAGTGAGAAATTAAAGAGAATTAACGCTTACTTGAGCTTCCCTGGGGGCTCAATGGTAAAGAATCTGCCTGCCAATGTAGGAGACCTGGGTTCGATCCCTGGATCAAAGGGAAGATCCCCTGGAGAAGGAAATGGCAACCCACTCCAGTATTTTTGCCTGGATCACTTCATGGCAAATAGATGGGGAAACGGTGGAAACAGTGGCTGACTTTATTTTTCTGGGCTCCAAAATCATTGCAGATGGTGACTGCAGCCATGAAATTAAAAGACACTTACTCCTTGGAAGGAAAGTTATGACCAACCCAGACAGCATATTAAAAAGCAGAGACATTACTTTGCCAACAAAGGTCCGTCTTGTCAAGGCTATGGTTTTTCCAGTGATCATGTATGGATGTGAGAGTTGGACTATAAAGAAAGCTGAGCGCCGAAGAATTGATGCTTTTGAACTGTGGTGTTGAAGACTCTTGAGAATCCCTTGGACTGCAAGAAGATCCAACCAGTCCCTCCTAAAGGAGATCGGTCCTGGATGTTCATTGGAAGGACTGATGTTGAAGCTGAAATTCCAATACTTTGGCCACCTGATGCAAAGAGCTGACTCATTGGAAAAGACCCTGATGCTGGGAAAGATTGAGGGCAGGAGGAGAAGGGGACGATAGAGGATGAGATGGTTGGATGGCATCACCAACTCAATGGACATGGGTTTGGGTGGACTCCGGGAGTTGGTGATGGACAGGGAGGCCTGGCATGCTGCGGTTCATGGGGTCACAAAAGGTCGGACATGACTGAGTGACTGAACTGAACTGAACTTAATCCCATGGACAGAGGATCCTGGTGGGCTATAGCCCATGGGGTTGCAAGAGTCAGACATTACTTAGCAACTAAACACACACACACACACACACACACACACACACAATGTTTACTGATGGTCTCCTTCCAGTGCCCTGTGCTAGGCACCTGACTGACAAAAGTCACCCCATTTAATTCTCACAACCACCTGTGAGATTGATACTGTGATCACCTGATCCTAGATAAAGACACTGTCAGAAATATAAAGTAACTCACCCAAACTTGTACACTTAGGCAGTGATAGAAAGGGGATTCCAACCCAGGCCTGTCGATCCCCAGGCCATGTCTACATCACACACAGCAGAGTTTATCCATGACCCATGTGGAGGGTGCATCCACCCAGAGGAAAATCCATGCTGTGCCCAGTGGAATTTGGAGATCCTGAACTTTGCCCTTTTCTAGAAATCAGCATGGGGACTGAGGTGACCAACTTGTCCCAGTTTCCCTGAGACTTTCCAGGTTTCCATATGCAGGACTCCTATCCCAGTTCCAGGGCCTCAGTTCCAGGCCAACAGGAACAGCCAGCCTCCCCTGGTGGGAGACAGCCACAGCTAGAGACCCTGAAAACTCTGAACCCAAGAGCAGGGGGCTTCCTGCGAAGGACCACGGCCCCCATGTGCTCCCACTGCAGCGATGGGAGGGCCCAGCTGGGTCTGGTCCACCTGGCTGTACATCCTCCAGCACCTCGCCTGCAACTGATTCTCCACACGCAAGTCCGAGCCCATGTTGGTGCAGGGGGAGAACAGCAAACTGCAAGGGGTCCTGCCCCCCCGCCATTGCCCCAAATGCAGACTTTGGCCTCAGAACAAGAACAGCGTGGGCTCCTTCCCTAAAAGATTGCAACCGCCGGGACGAGATGACCTGCTGAAGGCAAGGAGGGCAGATTCCTGGAATTCCAGCCAAGGAGCTGGGCAGTAAGAGCAGAATTTAGGACAGCCCAGAAGTTAGCAAGAAGCACGGCAGGGCCCACGGGGTGGAGCGTCCTGGCTTCCCAGACCACAGGCACAAACTCGAGTGTGAGGTCACCTCTGTGAAATGCTCTTTCAGTACAAGAGACCACCCCTCTGCTCCCTGGCAGGCTTTGGTGGAAACTTTACTGCATGTTTTCATTCCCCTGCCTCCAGAGGGGTCCATCCTCCAGCCTCCCTCCTCCACCTGGCTTCCCCTCCATCCAGAGTAGGGGCGGGTCACTCCTTCTCCTGGGCCCTACAATAAGAAAAGGATGGGCAAGAAGGTCACAGGAGGCCAAGGGCAGGTGAGGGTAGGAGTGCAGAAAGACGCTGGGGCGCATGTAGGGTTGCATAGGACACACTCCGTCGAGATTAATCTGTTCAGGGCCTCAGGAGGGGGCCCTCCACCCCTCCGTTCATTTGTTCTTTCACAACAAAGGTGGCTCTGACCTGCATCTTCTAGGCCAAAGCAGTGGGCCCACAACCCACTCATCACCTCGCCCATCCTCTAGCCAGTCCAGCTCATCCCTGTGCTCATGGGCACTTTACTTCACAAATGCCCGAGTTTTCCAGCCGGGCATTTTCAGCGTCCACCAGCTCTGGAACTCTGAGTTTGCCTAACAGCCTTCCTTTCTTCTCAGCATATATCTTTAATCTCCCTTTCCTTTCCTCCCCTCTGAAAAGCAGACCCCACTTCCTCCTTCCTAAAGCCTCACCTGTGCTCTGACCCTTCGTCCCACAGTGCCCATCTCTTGTGAGTGTGTGTGTATTCATGTGTCTACGGTCTCTCCCTCTGCTCAGGCTATGCCCCTGGACCTGTGTACATACAGAGTCTCCCAGATCCAGCTATCATGTGACAGGCATGTGTGTGTTAGTCATGTCCGACTCTTTGCGGCCCCATGGACTGTAGCCCACTAGGCTCCTCTGTCCATGGGATTCTCCAAGCAAGAATACTGGATTGGGTTGCCATGCCCTTCTCCAGGGGATATTTCCAACCCAGGGATTGAATCTGAATCTTCTGCATTCCAGGCAAATTCTTTACTGTCTGAGCCATCAGGGAAGCCCTGTTACAGGCATGACAGCCCCACAGACCCATCACCGTCACAGAAATGAAAGCATGGTAGGAAAAATGATGGCCCAGAAGGCAGGACTCCCCCCAAGAAAACATATTGGCCCCAGTGTCCCCAGAGACTCCATTTTTTCATCTGCAACGTGGGTGCAATGGCCCCTGTCTGATTCCCCATCCAAGGGTCCTCTGGCAAAGCCAGGCTGACAGCTGGCCATGCCCCGCGCACACTGGCTTGCCCCGCTTCCTCACCCCCATTCATGGCTCTTCTCCCTCTGTACCCTCTTCCCTGGTGATCTCATTCGCTTTCATGGTTTTGACCACCAGGCATGGCTCATGGTTTCCACACCTCTATCGCAGTCACATCCTCTAAGTGTGCATTCAACCTCCTGATAGACCACATCTCCAACTAAGTATCCCACAGATGCTGGAACTCAGAATGTTTTCTCTTTTGAAAGAAGAATGAAGGAAGAAGGGAGGAAGAAAGGGAGGGGAGGAGGGGAAAAGGAAGGGAGAGAAGAAGGGAGGGAAGACTCCCAGCCCAGAAGACCCTTGGCTCCTCCTGGATTTCCTGGCACAGTTGCTGGAAGCACCGTGCACCCAGTGGTGTTGTTGTTCAGCCACTCAGTCATGTCTGACTCTTTGCGACCCCATGGACTGCAGCACTCCAGGTTTCCCATCCTTCATTATCTCCAGAGTTTGCTCAAATTCATGTCCATTGAGTCGGTGATGCTATCTAACCATCTTCTCCACTCAGAACGTAAAGTGAAAACTCAGAAGTCTCCTGGAGCCCTCCCTTCCCCTTATTCTCACAAAGCTCTGGGGTCTGGCCCCCACCCTCTGGCCACAGCGCCCCTGTCTCCATCCAGCCCCCCTCACTGCATGCCTGGAGTGCTGAGCTAAGTTTCTAACTGGCTTCCTGACATCTAGTCTTGCCCACATTGATCCAGTCTTCTCAGGACGGCCAACATGATCTTTCTAAAACACAAATCTGCCCGAGGCACTTGCCAGCCTAAAATCCCTTAATACCAATGATGGCTACAACTTATTGAGTATTCTCTTTGACCCAAGACTGCTCTCTTAGCACTCTGTGGCGACTGACCCACTCAGTCCTCATAAGAGCTCAAGGCAGTCAGTACTATTTTTACACTTTTTTTTTTTTACAGATTAGGAAATTGAGGCACAAAGAGATGATCGTTCAGCCAAGGTCACACAGATGATGAGACAGAGCTGGACCTGTTTCTCCAATGCTATTTCATGTTGCTCCCTCAAGGGTTCCCCACAGACTAGATGAAAACACCAAGTTCCTTAGCTGGCATTTGAGGCTCTCCAGGACAACGGAGACTTCCTCCTGCCCCAGAAACCCTGAGATGCTCGCTTGGTACATCCTCTGTTGGCTGGTTTTGTGTCTGAGCCTCCATGCACTTGACATCCTGGCTTGACTCCCCCCTCTCGCATTTGGCCACATTTGGACAAACTCCCCCTCAGGTCAGTTTAGATGTCACAAGGGATGGACCCCTTCAGTCCCCGTGATGGCCATCAGCCTGAGCCAGGTGTCCCTCCTTGGTGCTCCACAGCCCCCGTCTCCGCCCTTGAACTTCTGTCCACAGTTCTCCCCTGGATTGTAGACACCTCGGGGGTGAGGACTAGGTCTTATTCCCCTCGTCTCTGCAGAACACAGCATGGTGCCTGGAACGTAGTAGCAGATGCCCCGTAAGTATTTGCTGAGATAAACTCAATTCTGCCTTCCTCAGCTTACCCCATCCCACGCCAGTCATTCCAGATCACCTCGGCGCACAGCAGTTTCCTTGTTCTAGAATTCCCTCAGCACAGAGAATCTGTGCCACTCATTCGGTGATTAATCCATCCCGTCCCATCTCTGACACCTCCTGCGCTGCCATCTTCATTATTATTTAACTCCTACATTGTTGCTTTTCTTCTCATGAACCACCTCCCCAGTTAGAGGATAAACTTGGAGATGGAAGTTAGGGGCTAGATTTCACTTCCTAAATGCTTCCTGGTGGCTCACCAGTAAAGAATCCGCCTGCAATTCAGGAGACCCAGGCTTGAGCGCTGGATCGGGAAGATCCCCTGAAGAAGGAAATGGCAACCCACTCCAGTATTCTTGCCTGGAGAAACCCATGGACAGAGGAGCCTGGTGGGATAACAGTCCATGGAGTTACCAAGACTTGGACATGACTGAGGGATTAAACAACAGACAACAAATGCCTTGTACATCTTCAGTGCTCAGTAAATGCGCGATGATGTAACTGAATGTAGCCTGAGGAAGCCAAGGCTGGGCTTAGGGCAATGAGAGAAGAGGGGAGAGACCCTGACTTTAAAGTAAGGGCTGCTTCAAGGGGCCAGAAATCGGGGGCTCAGAGGGGCATAACCTCTGCTCATCCTCATCCCTAGCAAGAGAGTCAGCTGCTGGCTTTGAAATCGATTTTTAATTGAATGTAATAAAACACTGAATTAAATTTTTAGATCAGGAGTCACAGTGCATGCATAAAAGCCAAAAATATCACTCTCTGCCATCCATCAAGAAGCAGCCATCCTGGCCTGCTGGGCCCCAAAGCCCAGTCCCCCTCAGTTGAGCTAAGAAGCATGCAGAGCCCCTGCAGGCCAAGTGGTAAACGGGAGAGCCCACCTGGAACCTCAGGGTTCCAGGCCTTCAACAAGGGCTCACTCCTCCCCTTCCTCTCCAGAAGCAACTCTGTGCCCAGCAACACAGTTTCATTAAAAATAAAAACTATCCAGCCCACTACTGCCAGGCAGAACAGATACAGAAATAAATGCCAAGAACTCAGGCATCGAAAACCATTCGTGATTAAAATATGTACTGAATATCTTCTAACTCACTCCTTTCTAGGAGCAGCATATAATGAACACATAACGGGCACAAACTCTGTGCCAGGCCCTGCCCGCTGAGTCTTGGGAATAGAGTCACCCGCAGAACAAGCCCCATCCTTCCAAGAATAAACAGCTGCTGTGTACAAGGCACCGCAAGAATGCAAAGAAAGAGGGGACACGGTCCTCGTCCTCAGGGAGTGAGCAGTCTAGCTCTGGAGTCAGGCCCTTTTGTACGGGTGTAGAGTATTCTCATGGCTGCCATTAGTACACTTGACAGCCAGTGGCACCAGAGAGCCTGTGCCAAGCACAGTTGGTCCTGGAGCTGAGAAGGGGAGGATCGCCTGGAGAAGATGCAGCCTCAGCAAGGTTTGTGGCCTGGGGAAGAGTGTCCTAATGTGTTATAGAAAAGGCATTAACAGAGCTGGGAGAAGGACAATGCGAGCCTGAAAGGGGGTTTGAAAGTGTTAGTCACTAAGTCGTATCCAACTCTTTTCAAACCCATGAACTGTAGCCTCCCAGGCTCCTCTGTCCATGGCATTTCCCAGGCAGGAAGACTGGAGTGGTAGCCATTTCCTTCTCCAGGGGATATTTCCAACCCAAGGATCAAACCTGGGAAGCCCAAATTGCAAGCAGATTCTTTACCATCTGAGCCACCCAGGGAGCCCCATAAAATCTCATCCCACCTTTAAGGCAAACCCCTAGGGGCTGCAAAGTAAGGCCAGGAGTGGGGTTTGGACTGGGGTCAATTAACATTCTAAATGGAAACCATATGACAGGGTGAGGCCCAGGAAAGCAAGGTGATGTCCTTGAAGACATAGTCACCTGGAGGGGAGGTTTGGAACTGGGTGGTCAACCATTTAGGGAACTTTCATTGACAAAGCTGGGAAATTCCCAGGGAAACGGATAATCGGTCATGCTTTGACAGGAATAGAGCAGTTGTTCAAGCCACAGGCCAGCAACTTTCCACTTAGTGAGTACAGCGCTGCCAAATCCACTAGCCCCGAACTAGTCACTATTCACCCTCACCGTGCGTGTGGCCCACAGACCAGCAGCATCAGCATGACCTGGAAGCTGATTCAAAATGCAGGATCTCGGCCCAACCCAGACCTACTCACTCAGAATCTGTGAGCCAATCTGTGTTTGGCTTCCTTGGTGGCTCAGTGGTAAAGAATTCGCCTGCCAATGCAGGAGACACGAGTTTGATCCCTGAGTTGGGAAGGTCCCCTGGAGAAGGAAACTGCAACCCACTCCAGTACTCTTGCCTGGGAAATCCCACAGACAGAGGAGCCTGGTGGGCTACAGTTCCTGGGGTCGCAATGAGAAGGACACAACTGAGGATCTGCATTTTAACAAGACACCCATGTGTCTCATTTGTACAATAATGCTTGAAAATCGTGTTCCTGGTGGCCCTTTCTCCCCTGGACATCCAACTCCTAGCCACCTTGGCTGCATCCTGAGGACCAAAACCAGAGCTCTGCCAGCCGCACCCACGATCCTGCCATGGACTAAACCTCCTCTGCTTAGAAAGCAAGAGGCCGTGGCTTCTTCCCCATGCAGCTCATCATGGGGATCCTCTCCATCTTCAGAGTCTCTAAGATTCAAGCAACTTTGAAAATGAGATTTACTCTCCAGGGTCTGATCTTGCTCCCTGCCAATCCCCAATGTATGGATTTCTGGTAAAAAGCAGTTCCAGGAGCCACAAAGAGCAGCACTGATTTTTTTTCCCCCTGAACCTACGATCCGCCCTCCAGACAGAGGAACCCAAGAGGCTTGTACTTCTCCCTACAAGGGAAGCAGAGGTCAAGGTAGAGCATTGGTCAGGGGACATGAAGCTTGGGATGAAAAGGGCCAACGCCAGATTGCCCCAGAAATGCCACAGAAATTCTGGAGTTCTGAGTTTTAGTCCCTGCTTCAGGGGCCGGGCAAGCAGACACACACTTCTATCAGCCACACAAGACATTACTTGGATCAGTTTGCTGATGCAGGTCACACGTGGCTTCAAGCATCGTGCTGGTGTGCTAACGAAAGACCACCCCAGCCTGGCTTTCACTAGCCTGACTGTGCTCCCAGAAAGGCTGACAGGGAGGATATTAGGGTTTGCGGCTTGAAACCGTAGACTGGGGGAAAGAATGCCCTCATCGAGGGGATGGGGGTGGACAGGAGAGAAAATCAAGGCCTTGCAGTCCTGTCTTCAGGAACATTTTAGATGCTCTCTTCCCACCCAGCTTTTGCCTTGAAGGGCCAAGGAAGCAGGGAGGCATGGGAAGGAAGCAGGGGCCTGGCCCCTGCTGAAGTGGCAGCACCCTGGCTGGATACCACACCTGATGAGACAAGATAAATACTGATCATTAGAGGCCAGATGTGGGGTCCCACCCCCAGACCCTCTGTTTTGGGGTTTTTGTGCACGGTGTGTCCACAAGGCCTAGACTCATCCAGTTCCCAGAACTAGAGTCTTTCCTCTAAGACTTGAGATGAAGGAAACAGGAAGGAAACTTTACCACAGTGAAATTCCATTATGAGAGTCATATATTTAGGGACTGCAAATGTTTTACCTCATTGGAAAAGGTTTTTTTGAGTTCTAAAAAAGAAAAAAAAAATTCACCAGGCAGCCGAGGGCAGGTAGTAAGAGAACAGTGAGTGCTACCACTAAGGCCTGATGCAGCCAAACAAATACATTTTTAAAAAGACCACTCTGCTCCTAAACCAGGACCTCTCCCCACATGCACCTGCCGAGTGCCCCCTGCCTCTGGGGGCAGGCATTTCTCTGCCTGGCAGTGCAGACCCCTCAGCTGTGGAGGGTGTAGGAAGATGTAGGGTTTGACGGGAGAGGCAAGGATCGGGAAATGGAGTCCAGAGACAACTGGGCACGTCCACTGCCTCCCCGTCCACCCCCCCACCAGCATTTGACATTTCCCCAGGACCCAGAGAGGCCAGGGCTGATGCCCCTGGAGGCATGGGGGCGGGGGAGTCACAGCTGCAGCCCCGCAGGCCCCCAGCATGTCTAGGGTGAGATGGGGGGCTCTCTTGGGGATGCCATTCAAGCTCTGTCTTTTGGGGGAAAAAGGCCAAAGAAAAACATGTATTTATAACATGAACTTCCCTCCGCTCCTTCCCCTCAGCTAACTGATTAATTAAATGAATACAAAGGCCGTCTTGTTGGGAGCCCCAGCCTCACGGACCCTCTGTGTTTTCTTTAAGCTGGCCTAGCAAACAGGAAACAAAAGGCTTAATTCTGTCTGGTTTCATGAAGGGGGCTGTATGTCACAGCCAGAGGCTGGGGCTCTGCCAGACCCCGCGGAGCAGCCACAAGGCAACTCACGACCCCCAGCCCCCTAGCCAAGCCCATCGCCCCTCAGACACCTCTCTTCCCCAAACCAGAGCTGATGCCAGGCTAGCCGGGCTGTAGCGGGAAATGACTGCATGCAGGAGAGAAACTAAAAAGAGAGCTGGGAGTGCCCAAGAGAAGGCTCTGGAAGAAAACCTTCAAGGGAGTGGAGGAATTGGATCCACAGGGTTGTTCACAATGGGAGAGTGGGAGGGTGTGCTCAAGCTGGGGCTTTCCTGACGAGTGAGATGAAAAATGACCATTTCCAAGCTGTCTCACTTCCTATGCCGGAGCCTCTCAAATAGTCTTCAGCTTGGCTGCACACAGGTATCCCGGCCTCCCTCCACAGGTGGAAACCGCAGCTCGGAGAGGGACCAAGGTGGGGAGTCCCAGCACAGCACGCCCCCCAGAGCTGCCTTCTCCCCAAGGCTTTGCCCTCCCTTCTGCGGCCAGGCCTTGTGGACACTTTCCATGTTTTCTGGGAGTCACCAGAACTTTGAATGGGGAGGAGGTAGGCTGCTTTTCTTCTTCAAAGGAGGAGAACAATATCTGGGAAGGATCAGAGCTGCCCTGCTGTAGTTCCAGCTTCCCGGGTGGCGCTAGTGGTAAAGAATCTGCCTGCCAGTGCAGGAGAGTAAGAATCGTAGCTTTGATCCCTGGGTCGGGAAGGTCCGCTGGAGAAGGGCATGGCAACCCACTCCAGTATTCTTGCCTGGAGAATCCCATGGCCAGAGGAGCCTGGGGGACTACAGTCCATAGCATCGCAAAGAGTCGGACACAGAACGTCTGAGCATGCACACCGTAGCTCCAAAGTGCTCCACGGGTTCTCAAAAGTTCACGGGACCAGAGGGCATGGCTGTAGCACACCTCCCCATCGCTAAGCCCTAACCCAGAAATGACAAAGAAGACACCACTTCCTCCTCGAGGGGGTTGCAGGACACAATCGATAGCAATTCAGCCCCAACCTAAGCTCCCAGCTCAGAAAGTGCTTCTGGAACCAAAGGCCTGGGAGGCCTGGGAGAAGGAAAGAGAATGAGGTGGTGGTCTGAGAATGTCGTGGTGGTCTAAATCTCGGCCAGTGGTCTGAGCTCAGGAGCCTGGTCGAATCTTCTACTTTAGAGCCTCTCAAATCACTCGGCTCTATGATCTTTACAGAATTTCTGGATGTGCGGGTGTTCTAGGCTCTAAGAAAACAACAGTGTATAAAAGAGACAGAACCCCGCTCACATGGAGCGCACATCCTTTTGGAAGAGAGAGCAAGAAAGCAAACGCCCTACCTAGCCCTCCACTCACACATTTGCTCAACAGTTGCTTATCCAGAACGCTGGGATGCCTGTGGCGATCAACCCAGACACTCCCCTTGACCTCCTGGAGCCTGTCTAAGGGGCAAGTCAGACCACACAAATAAAGACTCGACTGCAAATGGCCTCGATGAAGAAGAGACTTGGGGTAAGGAAGACAGCTCTGGCTTCCACATAGAGGAGAGATCGGGGCACGAGCGTGAGTGGGAAGCCAGTTGGAGGCACTGCAGTGGCCAGGCTGATAGCAGAGATCTGGCCGAGGGCATGGCGTGGGAAGTGCAGAGCCATGGTCGGGCCAAGACTTACCTTAGACCCTAAGTCAAACGGACAAGATTGGCTATGTGGAAATGGGGGAAAGTGCAAGGTCAAGGGTGGCCTGGTTTTCAGTTCAAGCAACCTAGTGAATGTTCCTGCTGTCCCCTGGGGTGGGGCAGGCTGGGGAGGTGCAGACTAAGTTGAGGGGGAGGAGAGCAAGTTGGGGTGACCTTTCTGTCCTTACCCCACACTGACTCCAGTTCTTGGAAGAGAATCTCTGCTCATCACTTTGTCTTATTTCCTTCTGTGACTAATGAGTGCGACCAGGAAAGCAAAACGCCTTGACAGTGGAGGCCTTTGGCTTCACCTCAGTTACACCTGCGAGGCAGGGAGGCCGGGGGCCAGGACCCGGCGTTGTGTCTTGAATGGTGTGCTCCTCGGGTACAGCTCTCAGAGGACATCGGTTTCGCTGCTGTGTAGACGGGGAGCCTGAGCCTCCTGCCGTGGGTACCAGGGGCCCGGGCTCCCTCTGTGAGTGGACACGGCCTGCATCTTAGCCAACCCACAGAGCATCATGGAGAGACCTGGGAGCCGCACACGGCTTTATCTGGGACCGTGAGATGCATCACACCGTTTTCTTTTGACTTAACCTCTTGGTTTGGTTTTTCTCAGATGGATAATAAATTTAATTTGTACTGAATGAATGTGAGAGGGTGGCAGGGGCACCTGGACCTGAATGACAGAACAAAAGAGGGCTTTGCAGCGAGGAGAAGTTCCCTCCTTGCACACAAGAAGCAGCCTGCATCCCACTCCAGCCAAACTCCTCGTCCTCTTCAGAGTAGACAGGGGCCTGGGTGGGTGACCAGGGCCAGGGGAGCAGAGGCTGGTCAGCTGAAACATCAGTCAGGTACCACCTGGGGGTGAGCTGAGGGCAGAGGCATGGGGACTCTGACAACCACCGATGAGAAGGAGAAAGACAGGAAAGAAGAAGCAGGGTGAGGAAGAGACGGGGGAAGAGGCAGATGGGGAGCAGAGAGAGGAGTGGGTGGCCGGGAGAGTGGGGTGGGGGGATATCTTGTCTGAAGAGTCTGGAGGTCAGATCTGCAGGGTTAGGATGCAAGGCCGCTGGCTGTCACAAGTCAAAGGGACTCAAAGGAAGCGGAGACAGAAACAATCCTACCCTGGTGAATGTGCCCAGGTTCACCTGTGCCCAAGTCAAGTTGACCTTGGCACTCATATCACCAGGCAATGATGGGCAGGAATGAGTGTGCTGAAGTAGAACCCAAAGAAAGTTTTGAAGGGAGGACTGGCCCCCTCCTCTGCTACCCCCCACCCTTCTTATCTCTTGGGGAAGGCACCAATAGGGAAACCAAGATGGAAAGGCTGGTCCATGGGGTGTGTTAACTGTTCCCCACCACCCCTTTGCCTTTCTGCACTCTCCATCCAAAAAGCTGACGGAAGCAAGGATTCCAGACAGAATTCTTTGTCCCCTTGGGAGGGAAGCCTGCTATAGAAATGATGGTGGAATATCTGGCCTCCTCCAAATGAGACCACTCTAAACTCCAACACAATTCATCTCTCTCTGGTCAGTAGACTTGAGAGCCCCCAGCAAGTCCCGGGAAGACGGCCCTCCAGGCCTTAGCCTGACCACAGGTTGGCAGACACAGCCAGGATGCCCAATTCTGCCAAGCTTTTTGCTGTTCAGTTACTTAGTCGGGTTTGATTCTCTTTGCAATCCCATGGACTGCAGCATGCCAGGCTTCCGTGTCCATCACCAACTCCTGGAGTTTGCTCAAACTCATGCCCATAGAGTCGGCGATGCCATCCAACCACTCATCCTCTGTTGTCCCCTTCTCCTCCTGCCCTCAATCTTCCCCAGCATCAGGGTCTTTTCCAATGAGTCAGCTCTGCATCAGATGGTCAAAGTATTGGAGCTTCAGCTTCAACATCAGTACTTCCAACCAATATTCAGGCTTGATTTCCTCTAGGATTGACTGGTTTAATCTCCTTGCTGTCCAAGGGACTCTTAAGAGTCTTCTCCAGCACCACAGTTTGAAAGCATCAAGTCTTCTTTATGGTCCAGCTCTCACATCTGTACATGACTACTAGAAAAACCACAGTCTTGACTATACCTTGAGGTCCAGACAAAGAATCAACTGCCTCCCAGAGGGCCCTCCACTGGCCCGCAAGCCAGGATTATGCTGCTAACATGTCACGTGGGGAGGTTACAGCCAGGTTTCCCGGGATTCTCCAAGCTGCAATCCACAGCTGTGGTGTGGTCCCCAGAGATGGCCACAGGCGTCTGTGTGCAGGGCAGTGTAAGTAGGGGTGGAGATGACCCAGCCAGAGGTCACCATGATCCTTTTCCAGGAATCCCACCAGCTCTGTGCACAGAGAGCTGCTGCGAGAACAACCCCAACCCCCTTACTGACCCCAACTCTACAGCAACCCGGGACCTCTGGGGATGTGCACTCCTCCTTGACGACTCTCCGCTCACACCCGCTGTAGCTGCTGTCGGAACCTCGGCCTGGGTCTCTTTCTTCCCTGCCGGGGGCAGGCAAGGCGCTGAGGCACAGTTATTTATTACTAACAAATCCCCAATGGGAGAATGCTCCCTGTCTGAGGCCTCAGTGGAGACTGGAGGGAAGCTGAAGACCCCCGGTGAAGGCTTGGGCAGGACCTCTTTCTCAGATGGGTATGGAGCAGAAGAGCTTTCTCTGGGGCCCCAGTCAAATAGAGGTTCAGAAAGAAAGACCCTGGGACGGAGACAGTCACAGGACACTAAGAGCAACCTCTGGGCTGTGCTCACTGCCCACCCCAGAGGCTGGGCAGTAAATAAATGAGTCTGAAGGTCAGAGTGGCTGTGCCTGAGAAATTGCATCTTCCTCTCATCCTAGATACAATGAATTACACAAGGACTGGGGTCTCCCCAAGCGCCATCAGTCAACACCCGCCCTCTCCAACCACACAAGGCCTCTACCCCCTCAGAGACACTGGGCCCTGGCTGGGGCTGGCTTCCGCAGCAGCTCCATCTGGGCAGAGATTCCTGCAGTGATGGACATGAGGCGCACTGTGGCCGGTGAGACTGAGGAACTGAGTTTTTCACATGATCTCATTTTAATTCGCTGAAATGTTTTAAATTATTTATTTATTTATTTATTTTGGCTTGTGGGATCTTAGTTCTCCCACCAACGATTGAACCCAGGCCCATAGCAGTGAAAGTACTGAGTTCTAACCACTGACTGCCAGGGAGTTCTGGCTCAGAGCGTCTGCCTACAATTGTAAGCGTCTGCCTACAATGTGGGAGACCTGGGTTCGATCCCAGGATCAGGAAGATCCTAGAGAAGGAAACAGCAACCCACTCCAGTACTCTTGCCTGAAAAATCCCATGGACGGAGGAGCCTGATAGGCTACAGTCTATGGGGTCGCAAAGAGTCGGACACGACTGAACAACTTCACTTTCACAGTCACACCGTGGTGGCTACCATATTCTTACCACACAGGGTAAAAGCCAATGGTCTCAGGGAAGAACATTCGCCTTTCCAGCACTGACACAAAGCCTCCTCTCTAAGTGATGAAGCACAGGGGCCCTGCCTGGGGGAGGCATGTTGTCAAGTCCCTTTAGTCGTGTCCAACTCTTTGCAACCCTATGGACCACAGCCCTCCAGGCTCCTCTGTCCATGGGATTCTCCAGGCAAGAATCCTGGAGTGGGCAGCCATTCCCTTCTCCAGGGGATCCTCCCGACCCAGGGACGGATCCCACATCTCTTGCATCTCCTGCGTTGGCAGGCCAGTTCTTTACCACTAGTCCGGGGGAGGCAGCATGCTTTATCCTCATAGACTCAGGGCCACTTCCTTCCAGGAGCCTTTGAAAGCAAGCAGCAGCTCTATACTTAGAATCATGGAAAATTAACTTGGATGAGACCTTGGCCATGACCAGATCCAACTCCTCTGCTCTATTGATATGGGAATGCAGGCCCAGAGAGGTGAGGCAGCTGGCCAAGGCCACAGAGGAAACTAGCAGGGCCAGCAGAAGCCAGGCTTGACGTCACTGCTCTACGACCCCCTCTGTCCCTGGACCGCCTCCAAACCCCCGTGTACCCTCCCTGGCTGCCACACTTCCACCCCTGTAGAGACTGGAAATTCTCGGTGAGGGAAATACATAACACTCCGTGAAGGTGCTGGGGAGACCCCCTGGGTCTGGCGACAGGCTCAGAAGACGGACTTGACAGAAGTATCTGATGGGCTCCAGCCCTGCTCAGGCTCTGTCTGGAGTCACCATTCCTCAGGAGATGCCTAGCCCAGCCCCTGACATGCAGTTAGCACTTAGCAACATGAGTGAATGAGAGGAAAAAAATGAACAAACTCAGGGCCAAGTTTGGGGCACACCCAGGGATGCACAAGCCCAGGAAAAATGACCTGTGACCCTCCTGTTGGCTCAGAGTCTGAGAGGAAACCCCACCCACGCTGTTTCCAGGTACAAGCTTTGAAATGGGGAAGTGTCCCTTCGAGGAATTCTGGCCTAATCCACATATCCAATACACAGAGACAGAGCCTCCCAGGACATCCGTCTCCAGCTTCCCAAGCAGACCCAGCGGTGGCAGAGCGCAGATGCCCTCAGCCAGGACAGAGGCCCTAAACCGAGTGCTGGTGACCTGGAGACCCCGAATCCTAGCGATCCCCCCCTGAGATACTGTCAACACACTTTGTGTGTGTGCACGCATGTGTGTGTGTGTACGTTTTCTCGGGCTAGAATCCATCATTCTACCATACTCTCCAAGAGGCCATGACACCCAAAATCAAATCTGGAAGTTGGAGAAATGATCGGGCGTTGCTCACAGAACTCCTCCCCCTGATATTTGCATGGGGCCTCAGTCAGCACCCATAAAAAGAGACCCTTGTCCCACAAGAACCCCACTCTTTTCATGGCTAGGATGTCACTCCTTCAACTCTTCAGGCTGGAGATTCCACCCCAAGGCAGTCTCCCAGTACCTGGTCAACCACCAGGTTCTACGGGTTCTACAGAGCTCTCAAGTCCATCCTGTCTCCCATTCCTCCCACTCTAACCTGGACCGCACCCCCTCTCCCATCACTGCCCAGCTCCCGCCACGTTCATCCCCTTGCTCCTGCCTCTCAGGTCTCCCAGTGCAAACCATCCATATCTTCTTAAAAATTTCAGTTTTACGATATTACTCCTCTGCTCACAATGTTAAGAACTGGGGGTGGGAAAACCATGTGTCTTGAACCCATATCTTAAGCCAGGCAACAAAAGGATGGAAGGTGTAACAGAAAGACCTTAGGCTTGGGAGTCAGACCAATCCTGGTTCAAATTCTGGTTCTGCCTCTTCCAAGCTGTGTTACTGAGCAAGCTATTCGACCTCTCTGAATATCAGTTTTTACACCTATATGTATGCTAAGTAGTTTCAGTCATGTGCGACTCTTTCAACTCCATGGACCCTCAAGCTTCTCTGTCCATGGGATTCTCCAGGCAAGAATACTGGAGTGGGCTGCCGTGCCCTTCTCCAGGGGATATTCCTGACTCAGGGATCAACACTGCACCTGTTATGTCTCTTACATCAGCAGGCCAGTTCTTTACCACTAGCACCACCTGGGAAGCCCCCTTACACATATAAAATGGAGTAATAATAAATACCTTCCTTAAAGAAGCAGTATTTCTTGTGTAGTGGTTAAGAACTCAGAAACCAGACTCCTCGGGTGCCAATCCTGTCTTCCCAAAGGCCTAGCTGTGTGACTTTGGGCAAGTTCCTCAACCTCTGTGTGCCTCGGTTTAATTATCTATAATATCAGAGGATAATAATAGCACCTACCTCATAGAAGTGCTGTGAGGACTGAGTTCTTGTGAAGAGCTCAGAACAGGGCCTGGCGTATAGTAAGGGCTGCATCCTCTTTAGTTATTATTACTGGTAGGATCTGTGGTGATAATGAAATTAGGGGCATACAAAACACTTGGCCCACTGCCAGCCAAATCGTCGATGCTCCATAGGTGACGTCTTTCCCTTCACTAAAATGTGCTGAGTGAGCCCGTCTTAAACTCGTGGAGTTCACATCAGTGGCAAAATATCCAAGGGCGAGCACTCCAGCAGAAGCAGTTAGAGGAGGAATGAGGCTTAGAGGGAGGCTGAAGGAAGGGTGGGATTCAGGGGACTCACCCACACCCCCAAGGAAGGGCTGAACATCCCCTCTGTCAGCCAGTGTAATAGAGTGATCCCACCTCGGTGGGGGAGGGGCAAGAGGGCCGAGACTCCCACAGTGCAGTGAGGGCCCCCCTTGTGGGGACACGGGGGACCGGGGTACAAACCGCCTTCCTCTGGACCCCCAAGCCTACTGGACCGCAGCCTCCCCGGGAGACTGCTAGAAAAGCCGCCTGAGTCACCTCCTGATAAGAGGCGTCAGCAAAGGCCAGGAGAGGATTACTGCTCCCTAGGAAGGTTAGGGGTGGGAGCAGGCCAGGAGGTGGGGAAGGGGGTGCCAAGGAGCTCTTACCCAGGGTTCAGAGGATCCTGGCGGGAAAGGAGGAGCCAAGTTCCCAGGGTTCCCACGGCCTGCCCCGCATGACAGAGAAGAGCTTGGCGAGGACTGCCAGAGGCACCGCCACTGGACTTTGGAAAACCCTGAGGCATCATGTTGAGCCTGGCCGTGCCCCCTCCTCTGGGGCCCTGCCCACAGTTCCGAGCTTGGAACAGCTACCAACCAGCCCTGGGATGTTTGTTGCCTAAGCTTGGGACGGGATCTCACAGCCATCATTCTCCTTGATACAACACCCCAGTGAGAAACCTCTAATTGTACCCCCATCCTGCAGATGAGGACACTGAGGCTTAGAAGGTTCCACCTGGAACATGCTCCTTTCCAGCCTGAAATCCTGGTCTCTAGTGGCTCTGACCTTCCGGCTTGCTGCATCCCACAGCACCAGAAAGGACCCGGGACCAGGTTCGCACAGTGAATTCCTGCCATTCACCAGTTTCTGTTCCCAGGCCAGTGTCCTTCTCCATCTCCACCCCGGGGCCCCCTCCTGAGGTTTGAGGAGGGGGCGGGAGGGAGTCCGGGTTAACTCGGGCGCAGGACAAAGCTGCCAAGCCTCTCTCGTAACCAGGAAGAACTGACTGTACATTATGCACACATTTGTAAGTTATGAGCATCCCGGAGAGAGAAAGAGGCACATAAATTAAAGTGGCCAACTTGTATGCGCACATGCACACTGGCACGGGCAGAAGGCTGGCTTTAAATGGTAAAAATTAGCAGCTTGAAACAGTAAAAAAACCTCAACTTTGCCTCAGAAAGATGCAGGGCAACTTCACAGAGTTTTATGTGGCCCATAAATTAGAGCTGAGAAAGGGCCTCTGCAGACTCCTTGGGACAGACGGGGCTTTCCGCCGTGCAGATAGGCGGCGTGGCAGCATTACAAATGTCCCGAGCAGTTTATATACAACAGCACAGCGTGAGTTTGCTGGGGGATATTGGAGCTGGTAATTGCTATTCTAAAACTGGCCTTGTAAGCTTGAAGAAATGTTTTGAGGGTGGGGAAAGAGCCAATTTAAGAGCTTTATAAAGCCGTAAATGCCTTCCGAGCAAACCAAACATAATCTGTCTGGGGAGACAGGTTGTCCCTCAAACCCAAAGGTGGACCCTGCAGGGCTGTACGGGGGGGTTACCCTGCATGCCCCACTGCAGCAAGTGGGTCACCTGTACGGAGACGGGACTGCCCCAGATGACCCCAGTGCTTCTAAGTCTCCCCTGGGGCAGGCTGCCCTCAGGGTACCTCGGGAAAAGCTTCCCATCCGAAACCCCACTCAGCTACTTTCTCTGCCAGCCAGTGATGTTTCCTTCACCACCACCACCTGCCCCCCGCACATCCCCGCCCCCCACCACACACACACACAGGACCAGCTGGGCCTGCTTCTTCCGTGCTGACCAAGTGTTCCGCTTCCTGTGGCCCTCAGCAACAGGGAGGGGCTGGAGACCCCAGAGACATGGCAGGGAGTCCTCCAACTTGGCCTCGGTTCCACCCAGAAAGAGGGGCTTTGTAAGAATTAAGTTAGGAAATGGACATAAAGCACCTGCCACATGGCACTCAATAAAGCATAGCTATTATTACTTTATGGTTGCTGTTACTTAGGGGAGGAGCGTGTGCTCTGGGTAAGAGGCTCCCTCAAGCTCCCGGTTCAGGTCGTCGGTTGTCATTGAAGAGGCCCCAGGCATGGATGCCGCTGGCTTCCCGGGAAACCATTCCAGCGCCTGTTTCCTGACTTAACTTGCCCTTATCTCCCCCAGAGGCCTGCAGACACATTCTTTCTCCCAGCCCCTGCCCTCACCTCGAAGCTCTGCCAGGACCCCAGAGTCCTTTTCTAATCCTCTGTCAGGTCAGAGCCTCTTCATGCCCTGAGATGTGTGAATTTCCCCAGGTTTATGGCTGGAAAAGCCAAGACCTGCTGGACTAGAAGCAGCCAGACGCCTGCCCTCCCCTCCTCTGCCCTCCCCGGTCTCCTCGGCCTCCCTCTCACGGTCTCTCCCACAGTGCCTCCACCACGATAATCCCACTCTCCTTTCGGATGTCAATATTTCATATCGGAAAACAAAAGCCATATAATGCACAATTACCCACTTTCCATTGTGTTTTAACAGCTCTACTGCCAGCGTGAAGCACCGCACAGGAGCAGTAGAGAGGGATTCGAGATCAGGCTTCCAGTGAAATGTGTTTTTAGTTATGTGTATGTTCATAGTTTCTGCAACACCTTATTAAAGTTGAAAGCTATATATAATGGTGTTACCGGTGGCACTTCTCAACACCGCTCAAGTCGGGCTTCCTTACCTCCCAGAGTAAATGTGACCCAGCCGCCTTCAAGCGGGTACCTCCTGAGACCTCCTTTGCCCCTCCTGAGCTCTCCCCCACTCCCCATGCCCCTTCTGAAAGAGGCGTGTGTCTTAGAGAAGAGACATTCTTCTAACACTCTTGCAGGTGGCTTTCTGTGACAGACATCTTACTACCCAAATCAGGAGCGCGGAGATCTTCCTGAACCCACCCCTCCCCCAAAACTCTCACATAGGAACAATCTAGGCCTGACTGCTCTCCCCACATGATTATGCCACGCAAGTTTCATCTCTGGGACTCTGCTAAGGCCGTTTCGTCCTCCTGGTTTGCTCACGTTCTTTGCCTGTGCCTTCTAAACGCCTACTCATGCTTCTAAAGTGTCATCCACTCACAAAACAAAATCAGCGAAGGTGGGAGCCTGGTATTGGGGAAAGTACAGCCACTTCCTGTACGGGGAATCGGTGCCAGGACCCCGTGGGAACCAAAACTTGTGGATGCTAAAGTCCCTTATATAAAATGGTGCCGCATTTGTAGATAACCTAGCACATCCTCCTGGATACAGCACTTTGTGCAGGCATGCGTGCTAAGTTGCTTCAGTCATGTCCGACTCTTTGTGACCCCATGGACCCTCCCAGGCTCCTCTGTTCATGGTATTCTCCAGCCAAGAATATTGGAGTGGGTTGCCATTCCCCCCTCATACTGTACTTTAAATCATCTCTAAATGGCTTATAATACTTAATATAATGTAAATGATATGTAAATAGTTGTAAATACAATGTAAATGCTATGTAAATAGTTGCTGGCATGTGGCAAATTCAAGTTTGGCTTTTTGGAACTTTCTGGATTTTTAAAAAAATACTTTTTGATCCACGGTTGGTTGAATCCACGGATATGGAATCCTCAGACAGAGAAGGCCTGCATTTGAATCCTGTCTGTGCCATTTGCAGAGCTGGGTCACCTTGAGCAAGTCTGTTGATGTCTTTTGTGTTCATTTTTCTATTCAGCTACAAAATAAGAGTCTGAACTACCTGATTATAAGGGTCCTTCCAATCGTAGGATTCCTAGATGAGCACCAATTCAGGGTTTCTGGGAAGAATTTCTTTATACCTACCAGGCATCCGGTCCCATCACTTCATAGCAAATAGATAGGGGAAAAAATGGAAACAGTGGCAGATTTTATTTTCTTGGGCTCCAAAATCACTGCACATGGTGACTGTGGCCATGAAATTAAAAGATGCTTGCTCCTTGGAAGAAAAGCTATGACCAACCTAGACACCACATTAAAAAGCAGAGGTATCACCTTGCTGCAAAGGTCCATACGATCAAAGTTATGGCTTTTCCACTAGTCACGTATGGATATGAGAGCTGGACCATAAAGAAGGTTGAGGACCAAAAAACTGACGCTTTTGAACTGTGCTGCTGGAGAAGACTCTTGAGAGTCCCTTGGGCAGCAAGGAGATCAAATCAGTCAATCCTAAAGGAAATCATTCCTGAATATTCACTGGAAGGACTGATGCTGAAGCTGAAGCTCCAATACTTTGGGCACTTGATGTGAAAAGCCAACTCATTGGCAAAGTCCCTGATGCTGGGAAAGATTGAGAGCAAGAGGAGAAGGGAGCAACAGAGAATGAGATGGTTGGATAGCATCGCTGAATCAATGGGCATGAGTTTAAGCAAACTCCAGGAGATGATGAAGGACAGGGAAGCCTGGCGTGCTACAGTCCATGGAGTCTCAGAGTCAGACACAACTTAGCAACGGAAAAACAACCACCACCAGGCACTTGGTGCCATAAGGAACATAAACATGAATAAGACTCAGCTCCTGGCCTCGAGGAGCCTGCAATTTCATTGCGGAGAAAGGACTATGAGAACCAACGTGAAATTACCACAAATAGTTGCAGCCCTTGTGCAAGAGAGTAATATATGGAAAGTCTTGAGGCAGTACATGATTAGATGCTAGAAGAGTTGTACAGCAATAATTGCTTGAGGCCGAGGAGTTCAGAAGAGGGAGCACTGAGGGACACCTAGCCACAGAATACTGTATGGAGAGGGCGCCCGCACTGGGCTGAGTGACACACAGACAGGGATTTGCATTTGTGGGAACTGCCAAGCAGGAACTCTTCATGGGCATGAGTACTCACTCGCTAAGTCGTGTCCAACTCTTGTGACCCCATGGACTGAAACCCACCAGGTTCCTCTGTCCATGGGATTTCCCAGGCAAGAATACTGGAGTGGGTTGCCATTTCCTTCTCCAGGGGATCTTCCCGACCCAGGGATTAAACTCAAGTCTCCTAAATTGGCAGGCGGGTTCTTTACCACTGAGTCACCAGGGAAGTCCTTCATGAGCAACAGTGGCTCCTAAAGGGCAGGTCAGGGGACAGGGCATTGACTAATGAGAGTGTAAATTTTAGAGAAGTCAAAAGGGAGAAGACAAAAGCAGAGGCTGAGTTACAAAGGATTTTAAGTGCCAGACTCAGGAGCCTGACTTAGGTGCTGTTATCCAGCAAGGGATCAATGGAGTGAGCACAAAACATTGTCTTTTGAAAGGACGAATCAGGCAACAGTTTGCAGAGTGGACTGGAAGTAAGGAGACCAGACAGAAGGCAACAGCAGCAGTCCAGGCAGGAAGTGACAGCGTCTGAGCCAGGATGGTGGTAGTGAAGATGCAGTGATATGCCATCTAAAAATTTTATTGTTAGAGTATAATTGCTTTACAATGTTGTATTAGTTTGCTGTACAACAATAATCACATATATGCCCTCCCTCTTGAGCCTGCCTCCCACCCACCTAGGTCATCACAGAGCACCAAGCTGAGCCCCCTGTGCTACACAGCAGCTTCCCACTAGCCATCTAATTCACACATGATAGCGTATATATTATATATGTCAATACTACTCTCTCAAGCCACCCCCCCCTCCTTCCCACACTGTGTTCACAGGTCCGTTCTCTGTGTCTCCATCTCTATTCCTGCCCTGTAAATAGGTTCATCAGTATTATTTTTCCACATATATGAGTTAATATACAAATTTGATTTTCTCCTTCTAACTTACTTCACTTTGTATGGCAGACTCGAGGTCCATTCACATCTCTACAAATGACCCATTTTGTTCCTTGTTATGGCTGGGCAATATTCCACTGAATATATATACCACATCTTCTTTATCCATTCCTCTGTCAACAGGCATTTAGGTTGCTTCCATATCCTGCCTATTGTAAATAGTGCTGCAGCGAACACTGAGGTAAATGTGCCAGGCATGGAGAGGGATGGGAGGACTGCCTTGGCCTCTGAAAGTTACAGACTGGCTGATCAGTTACTTATCACCTGAAACTGGACACTTTAGATGATGATAGGAGAGCCATTACAGTTACACTGGGACAACAGACTTAAGCCAGGACTGTCCTGGACAAACCAGAGAATGAAGTGGGGTTGGGGGGGAGGGCGGGTGGAGGAGAGATGGACTCCAAGGTTTCAAGCTTGCAAGCAAGGCAAAGCTTGGAGTTGACAGGGACAGGTGGGAGGGTGGGAGCACAGAGCAACAGAGAAGTAAGTGATGAGAGCAGTTTGTCGAAATTGAGTGTCCAAGCAGATTTTGAATTCTATAAAGACAAGAACTGCCTCTAACCTGTGTTATCACACAGGTATTTGCTAAATTGAATTGAGACAATAAAGACCTTCTGAATTTAATCTAAAGAGGACCGATTGTGGGGGAAATAGGAGGCAAGGTTACCCCTCTCCCCTCAGCTTTGTTTGTTCGTATGCATGTATTTAGAATTTCAGGAGCTGTGCCTCTTGGTGGGCTTGTCCTCTTAGCCATCTGCAGCCCAGGGAAGTCTCATCATGAACTGATGATTCTAATGTTGCTGAAAACATAAATGGGGCATCGAAATGGCCAGCGCTGGCAGGAGACTCAGTAAATCTGGCTCCAAGCAGGACAGAGGGAGCAGGGAAGGAAATTCACCAGGTCCCCCTTCCAACTAAAATGCAGAAAATGAGGCAAAAAAAGGAAAAGAAAAGGAAATTCAATCCCCTCAAGATCAAGAGAGCAAATATGCAGTCTTCCCCTGTCCTGGGCTGACATGGACTTTTGTGTGAGGACTCAGAAAACCTAAGGCTTTTCTACAGGCTGCCTCCCACCATCCTCTTCCCACAGTCGGGATTCTCTATTCCAGGATCATGTCCGCCCTTTTTCTATGGAAGACACACAAGTCCACCAACTGGGTCTTGTATCATCGTCCAGAATAGGATCTTACAGAGCTCCAGTGACCCAGAAATTTGAGGCAGAAACTAACCATTGGCTATGAATTATCCAAGTACCTGTGGCTGCAGTTTCGCGATAAAGCTAATCTCCCCTAAGAGTGTTGATTACTCCTGAGTTAACAACACAGGGTTTGGGGTAGGACAAAGTTGCCTGGCCCAGCACTTCTCCTTGAACTCCAAGTATGGTGCTCCTAATCCTCAGAAAGTTTTTCCCCTTGGAATCGCCTGATGGAATCAAGTCCCCAAGTCTCTCTAGCTGATCTGGTGACATCAACAATGTGAAAGAAAAAGGATGCTGTGGTTTGCAGGGGCCCTCGACATTTTTTCCACTGCTCGCCCCTGCAGTTTGCAGCAAGCTCTGTAGTCATGGTGAATCCTTGCAGCAATGATTCCCTACTGGGGTCAGATCACCCCTGAATGAGTGATCAGTCAGGATGGGCTGAGGGGTGGCAATGTCTTTAAGTACACCTTCCTTCCCTCCACCCCCAGGGAGGTTCTGAAACACCTTGCAAAGAAGGGCAGTTATCACTCTCTCCCCTTGAAAATTACTGGACAGAAAAGAAGTCAATTTACAAATCAGGAAAGTCATCATACACACCTAACTTCTTTTGAATATCTGCCTGCTGTATAAATCACCTTGCCCCGTAGCCTTCCTTTCCTCACCTCTAAAATGGGGGAGGTAATAATAAAAACCTGCTTCCATGGGCTATCACGGGATCAAATGATGCAATGAAAGTGCCAGCAACATGGCAGGAACTTAACAATTGGGCAGGGGGCGGGGGAGGTTGTTAGTTCACCTAACATTTTATTAGTGTGATTGGTGTTGCCATAAAATTAATATTTTTGAATTAGTGGGTATTGTCTTTGAACAGGCTCCAGATATGATTCTCTGCTATACACTGAAAATGTGCACCCGAAATTCACATGAGGAAATCCCAATTCCTTAATATGACGGTATTAGGAAGTGAGGCCTTTGAGAAGTGATTAGGTTGTGAAGGTGAGGCCTTCATGAATGGAAATAGTGTCCTTATAAAAGAGACCCCAGGGAGTTTCCCTGCCCATTCCGCATGTAAGGTCACAGCATGAAGATGGACATCTGTGAATCAGGAAGTAAGCCCTCCATAGACGCCAAATCTGATCTTGGTTCTCCCAGCTCCATAACTGTGAGAAATAAATTTATACTGTTTATATGCTATTGAGTGTACAGTAATTTGCTATAGCAGCCCCAAAAGACTAACACATTCTCCTTCAGGAGAAATACATTTATTCAGTAATAAAGCAGATAATATCCCCCATTCCCACCTGGCTCAGGGCCCTAGGAGTGGCCCATCATCAGAAGGGCAGTGGACAGCTAACATCATACTCGATGATGAAAGACTTTCCCCCTGAGATCAGGAATAAGACAAGATGCCCACTTTTACCATTACTATTCAACATTTATTAGAAGTTTAGTCAGATAAATTAGGTAAAAAAAAAAAAAAAAAAAAGAGCTAGTGAATTTGTTAGTCACTCAGTCATGTCTGACTTTTTGTGATCCCATGGACTGTAGCCTGCCAGGCTCCTCTGTCAATGGGATTTCCCAGGCAAGAATCCTGGAATGAGTAGCCATTCCCTTTTCCAGGGGATTTTCCCGTCCCAGGGATCAAACCCAGGTCTCTTGCATTGCAGGCAGATACTTTACCATCTGAGCCACCAGGGATGGGCATTCAAAAGGAAGAAATAAAATTTTTTATACGTAGATGACATGAACCTACATATAGACAATCATGAAGAATCCACAGGAAAGCTACTAGAACTAATAGATTCAGCAAAGTTGTAGGGTACAAGATCACATGCAAAGATCAGTTGTGTTTCTATATACCAACAATGAGCAATCTGAAAAGGACATTAAGAAAGCAATTCTATTTATAATAGCATCTAAAAGAATAAAATACCCAGGAACATATGTAGCAAAGAAAGTGAAAGACTTTTACCCAGAAACCTAAAAAACATTGCTGAAAAAAACTAAAGAAGGCCTAAATAAGTGGAAAGACATTCCACGTTTATGGATAGGAAGACTTACAATTGCTAAGATGTCAATACCACTCAAATAAATCTACAGATTCAACACAGTCTGTATCAAAATTCCAACAGGTTTTTCCATGGAAAGAAAAATACTGATTCTCAAATTCACGTGGAATCACAAGAAGCCCTGAATATAAAAAATAATCCTGGGGGGAAAAAAAAAAAGAACAAAGTTGGAAAACTTCCCAACTTCGGATTTTACCACAAAGCTACAGTAGTCTAAACAGAGTTGAATCAAGAGTCCAGAAATAACCCTATACATTAATGGTTAATGGATTCTGGCAACTCACTCCAGTATCCTTGCCTGGAAAACTCCATGGACAGAGGAGCCTGGTAGGCTACAGCCCATGGGGTTGCAAAAGAGTCAGACACAACTGAGCTACTGAGTATACACAGGGTACCAAGGCCACTCAACTGGGGGAACGAATAGTCTCTTCAACAAATAGTGCTGGGACAACTAGGTCTCCACATGCAAAAGAATGAAGCTTTAGACCTTACCTCATGCCATACAAACCACTAACTCAAAATGGATCCAAAACCTAAAATTAGAGCTAAAACCATAAAACTCTTAAAAAAAAAACCATAGGGATAATTCTATATGATCTCAGATTTGGCAATGATTCGAATACATCACCCAAAGTATAAGTAACAAAATAAAAGTATATAAATTGAACGTCATTAAAATAAAAGCTTGTTCATCAAAGGACAATATCAAGGAAGTGAAAAGACAACCTACAAAATCTTTGCAAGGTATGTATCAGGTGAGTTTGATATTCAGAATATATAAAGAACTCCCACAACTCGACAGCAAGAGGAAAACCCATTTTTAAAATGAGTAAAGCCCTTGAATAGAAATTTCTCCAAAGGAGAGATTTAAACAGCCAATAAGAAAAAAAGTTTTTTAATAAAAATATTGGCCAATAAGTACATGAAAATATGCCTCACCATTAGTCATTAGGGAAATGCAAATCAAAACCCACAATGAGACACCTCTTCAAAGCTAATAGAATGACTATAAACAACAACAATAAAAGCAGAAAATAGCAAGGGTTAGTGAGGATTTAGAGAAATCGGGACCCTGGAGTTTTGCTAGGGGATGGTGTGGCCACTGTGAAAAACAGTTTGGCAGTTCCTCGAAAAGCTAAATGTAGAATTATTATGTGTGTGTCAGTCACTCAGTCATGCCTGACTCTGCGACCCCATGAACAGGCTTGTCTGTCCAGGGAATTCTCTAGCCAAGAATACTGGAGTGGGTAGCCATTCCTTTCTCCAGGGAATCTTCCCAAACCAGGGACTGAACCTGGGTCTCTTGTACTGCAGGCAAATTCTTTACCATTTGAGCCACCAGGGAAGCCCAAATTACTATATGACCCAGAAATTCCATTCCTAGATACATACCCAAAAGAACTCAAAATATAGAGACTCAGATAGTTTCAGCATTAGTCATAATAGCTTAAAAGCAGAAACAACCCAAGTGTCCATCAACAGATGAATGGATTAAACAAAATAAGGTACATATATATACAGTAGAACATTGGTCAGTCATGAAAATGAATTAAATTCTTCAATATGCTACAACACAGACGAACGTTGAAATAGCCAGTCACAAAAGGACAAATACGCTATGATCCACTTATATAAAATAGCTAGAATAGATACATTCATAGAGACAGAAAATAATTAGAGTTTACCAAGGGCAGAATGAAGGGTGGAATAGGAGTTACTGCTTAATGAGCACAGAGTTTCTGTCTAGAGTGGTCAAAGAGTTTTGACGATAGATATGATGACGTTTGTGCAACATTGTGAATGTGGTTAACATCACTGGATTATACACTTAAAATAGTTAAAATGGCAAATTTATATATTTTACTCAAAAAAAAAGGACAAGGATAAAATGTCATTGTTTAATTTCTCATGTGAAACTAAACTGAACAGAGACCCTAACCAAAGAGAAAAACTCAGATTTTTTTCAACCTTGAAGTCAATAGTTATAAATGTATGTGGGCTTTGCAACAGCTTCTACTTGGCTGAGACATGGGGCCACTGGGCATAGAGAACACCAAACAAACTCTAGGAGAGAAGGACAGAAATACTGCTTGCTTTCCATAGAGGAGCTGGAATCTGGTACACACAAATGGAGTGAGACCCAATAAATGTCTGCTGAGCACCTCTGATGTGCTGCACACACAGCAATAAACAGCGAGTGATCTGCCTGGAGCCCTGGCCTGTGTTCAGTCATCAGGACGTCTTTCTTCATGGTTTGTTTCAGGTCTCAAATGAAAGGACTGTGTAGATAGAAATGCATTATACAGGTGAGACGGTGTTGTTATTACTGTTACACCTAGGGATTTATTGGGTCTTCTTGGAGGATGCTAGCCTAGCCAGCCTCTGACTCAAGGCCAAGAGAAAGACATTGGGTACTCCTGAGTGTGGAGAGGAGAGGTCCTGAGGAGAACAGCAGTCAGCATGTGCAAAATTCTGGAGGCTCAAGTGTCTACCCAACAGTAGACTGGGGGTGCTACTGCCCAGGAGAAGGCTGACTTTTCCCCCTCCAGGCTGGCTGGCTAACACCCCAACACACAGTAGGGCCTTTCTTCACTCACACCCTTGCTTACGGCTCTCCTTTCCCTGACTATTCAATCCTTCCCAAATTTCAGAGCCTAGCTCATGGGAGACACGCTTGCTCTTGGAAGAGTCGAGATGAAGATAAGCCTGGGTTCTGCGCCAAAGTTATCAGCTGGGTGGCTTGGCCTTTGCCATAGGTATAGATAGAATCAGTCACTGACAGACTGAGAGAACGAACTTATGGCTGTCGGGGGATGGTGGTGGAGGGGGAGGATGGAGGCAAGGGGTAATTAGGGAATTGGGGATGGACATGTACACACTGCTATATTTAAAATGGATAACCAACAGAGATCTACTGTAGAGCACACGGATCTCTGCTCACTGTTATGTGGCAGCCTGGATGGGAGGGGAGTTTCGGGGAGAGTGGCTACATGTGTATGTATGGCTGAGTTCCTTTGCTGTGCACCTGAACTATTACAACATTGTTAATCAGCTATACTCCAGTACACAATAAAGAGTTTAAATACTGGAAAAAATAAACAAACAAAAAAATCGAGGCAGTCACACCTGCATCCCAAGCCTGCTCCAAGATCATACATATCAGGGGTTTGGTACCCCACCCCCCTCTTCCATCAGGTCTCTGGGTCCTGCAGCCCTCGACATCTCCTTCCTCTGAGATGCTCTTCTCTGTATCCCTTGTTCAGTAAGGAATCCTCTCTGTCCTGGAACGTCTCTTCTGATGATCCACCCTCGTGTATTGCTATGTAACTCCTCCAAAATAATTTAATTTTCCATGTTTTCACACTTCTCTCTCCACTCAAACTGTAATCTCCTTCACGTAGAGGCCAAAGCTCATCATCTTTGTTTTCCTCCCTGGTGGCTGGCGCACGGTGGGTGCTAAACAAATTGAAAATGGATCTGAGCCAAATGGAGGGGCCACAGGCAACAGAGGAAAACCTCACAGGAAATAGAGCATGTTCAGCTCCGAGTAACAGCCCATTGGTCTTCTCTCCTCTGCATAAGTCCGTCCCCTGCCCAGACCGGCCGGTCAAGAATACTCCATTCATCAAGGGAGTGCAATCTGCTGATGCCCCCGGCTCGTCAAAGTTAATGTTAGAGTGGAAATCCAGGAAAAGAGTTGATCTGAAAACAATCATCTCTTTTTGTGACTTTTAGAATGCCTTGGAAATCGTGTTTATCTCCTTTGTTTCATTTTGGCCATTGAAATAAGCAATGTAGGGACTTCCCTGGTGGTCCAGTGGTTAAGACCCTGTGCTCCCAATGCCGGGGGCCTGGGTTTGATCCCAGGTCAGAGATAAATCCCATATGCTGCAGTGAAGATCTATGTGCCATGTGCTTAGTCGTGTCTGACTCTTTGTGACCCCATGGACTGTGTCCCGCCAGGCTCTTCTGTCCACGGGATTCTCCAGGCAAGAATACTGGAGTGTGTTGGCATGCCCTCCTCCAGGGGATCTTCCCAACCCAGGGACTGAACTCACATCTCCTGTGTCTCCTGCATTGCTGGCAGATTCTTTACCTGCTGAGCCATCGAGGAAGTCCCCAGTGCAGCCAAAGAAATAAGTAATAAATTTTTTTAAAAGGTCAATGTAAAACAATTTCATAAAAAAAAAAAGAGTTCCTGTCCCATGAGCACAGTTCACCTTCCATCAGAGAGAGGTGGCAGGGGGTAGCAGGCCATGAATTTAAGATGTGTCTCCAATAATCCACAAAGCAGGGGACCCACGGTCAGAAAACATACTTGTCAAGTGCTGCAGCCATCATGCCCTGAGTCCTTTGACTAGATGACTCCCAGCCCACTTAAGAACCCTCTGTGCATGGCGCTGGGGGTGCCTAGGCCAGCCTCTCTGAGATAAAGGAAGTGGTGATTTCTCCCATCCTATAGCCAACATTGGGAATAAATGCAATGGGATGGATGACCTAGCCTGTGACAGGAACACCTATCATGTGCCAGGAGTTATATACTCATTAGGCCATCTGAGTCCCCACCCAACACCTTCGTGGAACTATTAACAGTCCCCATGTTTACAAAAGAGGACCCTGAAACGCAGGTTTATATGAGAGTCAAGCTGATAGACCACAGCAGACCTGGGATTTGAACTCTGGAGAAGGAAATGACAAGCCACTCCAGTATTCTTGTCTGGAGAATCCCATGGACTGTAGCCTGCCAGGCTCCTCTGTCCATGGGGGTCTCAAGAGTTGGACAGGACTTAGTGACTAAACCACTATCTCTAGCCAAAAGTTTTATCTTTTTGTTAGGCCCTCCGGGGACTTTTGTTATTGTTGAAAGATTCAGAAGCTGGATGGAGGGAGCAAGGGGACAGCTTTTAGTGGCTGCATGAGTCTGTCTGAACTGACTCACGGGGTTACCAACAACCCCAGCGCCCGGGACCCAGAGCTCCACCTGAAACTGGGGCCTTCAGCACCAAAGCACTAAACCAGTATGGTCCCCGGCAAACTGAGATGGTTGGCCCCCAGTGACTGAGGCTTTCCTGTGCTCTGTGACTCCAAAACAAAACAAATGCATTTTCAGAATGCAAACAACAGCTGAAGGATAACGTTGATGACTCCTACTCTGAGTAGGAGCACAGCTTGAGGCCTGTCCCCCCAGCACAGTCCCCAAAGGCCCAGGCACCAGGGCAAAGATATCTTCTCTGTGTGTTCCAGCTCCAGCCTAAGACCAAGAATGGCCAGTCTGGGTGGAGCTGGGGCTTGAGGGGGCGGGCAGAAGAGCAGAGTGCTCAATACTGGAAGCTGACTGGACCCAGGTCTTGAGAAACAAATGCTCATCATCTTTGGGAGATTATTTGCCCACTTCACACACAGAACAGCCACAACCTCATAGACCATTTAGAGCAACAGTCCCCAACCTTTTTGGCACCAAGGATCAGTTTCATGGAAAACAATTTTTCCACGAACCAGGAGTCGGAGGGGGTGGTTTCAGGATGATTTAAGTTCATTACATTCATAGTGCACTTTATTTCTATTATTATATATCAGCTCCACCTCAGATCACCAGGCACTAGGTCCTGAAGGTTGAGGACTCATGACTTAGAGGATCTTCTCAGAAATTCCCCCAAACATTTAAGAATCCTGAATCCTGAGAGTCTTGCCCTTAGCTCTGCCTAGATCAAAGAAGCGAGTCAAACAAAGGTCAGGGAAAGAGGGCTCCAGGCAGAGAGAACAGCCAGTGTAAAAACCCCAAGGGAGGAGCACGCCTGACCCCTCTGGGTTCCACAAGGAAATCTGGGTGGAGAAGGTCTGGCTGGCTGGAGCAGTGAAAAAGGAAGACAGTGAGAGGAACCGGACTGGAGAGGTGGGGATTCAGCCACTGTGAGGGCTTTGGTTTTTACTCAACGATAAATCCAAATCATTAAGGCTTTGACATAAATGAATTTGACACCGTTCACTTATATGATGGATTTGCTCATTTTTCACTTCTACCTCCCTCCTCTCCACCAAGGACCTGCAATCTATTTATGATTTTTATTATTTTTACTTTCATTTCTGTTTCTCTCTCCAGGCCTATAGCCAGTGTTTTTAAAATTTTTTATTTCTTTACTTATTATTTCTGGCTGTGCGAGGCACTGGGTGCTGCACTCGGCCTTTTCTCCAGCTGCGGCGATCAGGGACTCCTCTCTGGTTGCAGTGTGCCGGCTTCTCGGGGCGGTGGCTCCTCTTGTTTCGGAGCACAGGCTCTAGGCACACAGGCTTCAGTCACTGTGGTGCGTGTGCTTAGTTGCCCCTGGGCAGGTGGAATCTTCCCGGACCAGGGATCGAACTTGTGTCCCCTCCATTGGCAGGTGGATTCTTCACCACTGGACCAGCAGGGAAGTCCCTTTAGCCAAGCTTTAGCCTGGTCTCCACTTTAGAATCATAGCCTCGGTCCTCCTGCCTCATCCAAACGTGCTGCCTGGTCCAGATCAGACTCCTTGTGCACGCTTCCAAGCTCTTCCGAGTTGTCCCTCCTGACATGGTTCTCCGCCCTGGCCCCCTGGCCATCCATCAGTCCCTTCCTCTCTCCCCAGGGCCTTCACACCTACTGTTTCCCCCACGCACACACCCTGGAATACTTTGCATGTGTGCACAGTTGCTTCAGTTGTATCCGACTCATAAGGACACCAGGGACGGTAGCCCACCAGGCTCCTCTGTCCGTGGGATTTTCCAGGCAAGAATACTGGAGTGGGTTTCCACGCCCTCCTCCAGGGGAACTTCCCGGCCGAGGGATTAAACCCTACTCGGCTTCCATCTTTATTCACTCATGTCCTCCTCTCCCTTCAGATCTCAGCTCAAACCTCTCTTCCTTGGAGACTCTTCCCTGCTCTCTCTAAATAAGATCTCCTGTTTAAATGCTCTCATAGTTCCACATTTTTCCCTTCAAAGCTCTTATTACATGTGTTGTTTCAAATTTATTTGTATGATTTTTTTTTTTAATTAATGCTTCTCTCCATCCACTGAAAACTCTACCAGGCTAGAGGCTACATCTGTTTTTGCTCCTTTCTAGCCCTTGGACTGCAAGCAGATCAAACCAGTCAATCCTAAAGGAAATCAACCCTGAATATTCACTGGAAGGATTGATGCTGAAGCTGAAACTCCAATACTTTAGCCACTTGATGTGAAGAGCTGACTCACTGGAAAAGACCCTGATGCTGGGAAAGATTGAGGGCAAAAAGAGAAGGGAGCGGCAGGATAAGATGGTTAGATGGCATCGCTGACTCAATGGACATGAATCTGAGCAAATTCTGGGAGACAGTGAAGGACAGGGGAGCCTGGGGCACTGCAGTCCATGGGGTCACAAATTGTTGGACGTGACTTAGCAACTGAACAACAGCAACAATAAAGCCCAGGCACCAAGAAAATGCCTTGCACACACTCAAGATTCCTAGTAAGTCCTTGAATAACTGAGGAAATGAATGAGTGCCCCAGGCCTCCTGTTTATTGGCACCCTCGGGGGCCCAATGCTGGACCAGCTCAAGGCCCTTTGGAGGCCCTGTGGGTGTTGTCAGAGCCCTGAGCCAAGCGGGAGGGGGCAGGGCTGAGAGGGGAAAGGATTCAAGCCCACAGAGCCCCCTTATATCAGGCACTTTACCCAGGTAATCTCATTTCTATTTCATGGCCACCACTTGAGTCGAGAGTTACTATCCCATCTTACAGCTGAGCAAACTGAGGCTCAGGAAGTAAGTTTCTCTAGCACGTTTGTAGTCAGACTTAGGCCGTCTAATTCCAAAATCTGTGCTCTTTTTGCTCTGCCCCAACTGTCCTGGCCTGGGCAGTTTCTAACCTAGCTCTGCCTCCAGTTTCCTGTGTGACCTTAGGCAAATTACTGCCTTCTCTGAGTCTCATTTCTCCATATATAAAATACAGAGGCTGAAATAGATGTCTTTATGTCCTTTCCAGTTCTGAGATTTCTGAGACTTTAAAATTTTATGCTTCTAAATTTATAAATTCACACAATGGGTGCTAAAGCACCTAGCTCAAGGGCAAGCACAGAGCAGACTCTTCTTAAGTGTTCATTTCCTCCCTCCTATCTTCCCAACTCCCTGTTTCAAAGAATCTCTGCTCTGCAGCCCTCCCAAGGCCACTTATGCTTATGCTGTTCCGATTATTGCGGGAGCCCCAGAACACTGTGCCCGGCCTTTGGAGAAGTCTCGCCAGCTCTGACATCCATGCCTCCAGCCTACAGTCCTTGGACAGCCATTCCAGCTGGGCTCCCCAGAGAGGCCCACACCTCCCTGCACCCACTCCTTCCTGACTCCTGAAGGGGAACTTTGTGTCCAGCACTGTGGGGAGACAAAAGGACATGCAGGAAAGGAACCCACACATCTTTAGTAACCTGTGCCAGGGACTAGGGGCTTCCCTAGTAAAGAATCCACTTGCAATGCAGGAGACCTAGGAGACGAGCTTGATCCCTGGGTCGGGAAGATCCCCTGGAGGAGGGCATGGCAACCCACTCCAGCATTCTTGTCTAGAAAATCCCATGTACAGAGGAGCTTGGTGGGCTATGGTCCATAGGATCTCAAAGAGTTGGACACAACTGAAACAACTAAGCAAGCAAGCAACCAGGGACTAGACGAGGCTCATCAAACCTCTGCAAAGAGTCTTTGTTCTCCCCATTTCACAAAAGGGAAGAAACTCAGGCTCAGAGGTTTAGGAAATTGCCCAAGATCACACATCCAGCCTGTGGCATTAGTGAGGCCCTACCACTCCAACCCCAAGGCAGATACACTTTGCCAACCCTGGGGGATGCTGATGCCTCGGGCAAAGGTCCATTCTGTATCACCAGCTATTCCCTTGCAAGCATCCCTGTTTTGTTTTTTTTTTTAAACATCTGTTTAACTTTGAATTTACAGCCCTAGTGACTTAAATCCATCAGTCTCTCTCTGGCTACCCACTCCTGCCTCTCCATTGCCCCCTCCAAAGGACCAGACTACAAAATATTCATCTATTGTTCCCAGTGTTTCCAACTTCACCAAGGAAACAATTCAAGAGGTTGACTTCATCCCGTCTAGGGGGAAGGGCCAGATCTGTGATGAATACAGTCCTCCCAATGGTACCAAGAAAGAAGGGTGAGCCTTCCTCCCCAGCTCACAGCTGCTGCCCTTAAGGGCTTTCCAGAAATCAGACTCAGGTGAGACATGAACGTGAACATCACTAGGCAACATCACCAGGCATCCCCGGATACGAGCAGGGCCCTAGCCGGGAAAGAATGGGCGAGGGAGGCCTGCATCGCTTAAAGGCTCCCCTGGAGGCTGTGCCCTAGAGGAGTGTGGAAGGATGGGTTAGGGGGAGGGGCTCTGTGGGAACAGCATCAGCTCTGCTCTGTGAAGCCGCCTGGACAGGTAACTCAGGTGAGAGCGAAATCCCTGGCAGGCTGTTTCTGGCACCCACTGGCTTTCTCTCACCTTGTTCTGCCCTTGCCTGGGATGGAAAAGGAGACCCCCGGGATGAGCCCCCCTACTCTCTCTCTTCAGGAAGGGCCTCAAGTGACCACGAGGTCAGGCAAAGCCAGCCCAAGGTGTCTAGAATCCTCACTGGCTCCCCTCAAACCTCAGCCTGAAGCTCATGTCCCCAGGATGCCCTCCAGACCCCCCAGAGGAGCACACAGCCCCCAGCTCTGTGCTCATCACTTTCTGGACTTCTCCTCCATGCCTCTTATCGTGGTATCACTAATTACTCACAGAACTCAAATGCCCATCTCCCCTGAAGACTGTGAGTTCCATGGGCAGGGTGCCTGTCTGCCTCGTTCACGGTCTCCCCAGTACCCTCGCCAGGTCTGACATGTACAAGGTGCTCAGTAAAAATCTATAGAATAAATGTTACCTAGAGGGAGGAGCCTATGGCCTGGTGCAGACTGATGGGGCCCAGCAGAGGCCAACCCTCCCCATACCAGGCCCGAGATGGCCCCTCGCTGGACCAAACGGGAAAACGTAAGTGGCGACAACCCCTGGCACACAGTAGGCTTGCAATTCCGGTTTGCTGACTCTATGCGGGAATCCAGAAAACCACCCATTCCCGCCCCAGCTGTGGGGCCATTGTGACAGGCCACGCTGCCAGCTTTCAATCTCTTAAACAAGGTTGTCATCACTGAGTGAGCACAAGGTGGGGTGTGTGCGTATGCGTGTGTGTGCGTGTGTGTGCATGTGTGTGTGTGTGCACGTGTGCGCACGTGTGCGTGCGTGTGTGTGCGTGTGTGCTCAACCCTAAACTATTAAGAAACATAGAGTCTGTGCCAACCGACTTCTCCCCCATGGGTTATGTGCGAAGCCCAGGGCAGGCACTTTTGTTTATGTTTATGTAATGTGCCAACACATCCTCATCCGCTAGCTCACATGGTCCTGGCCAGTAGGCATCATCACCACCATTTTATTGAGGAGGACAGTGGGGCCAGCTTTTAAGGCCACGCACTAAGCATACAGCTGAGTCTCAGCTCAAACCCAAGCCTCTGGCTCTGGTGGCACCAGTCTGCCTCAGTCGTGCTCCTTGTCACAACACAATCTCATCACCTCATGACCTACCCAGTCAAAGCCCTGTATCTTACACTGAGCTTGCTATGAGCTAGAGCACAAGGTCTGGGCTGGGAGGGAGAAGAAGGAACATGTTGGCAAACCATCCATAGCAACTTACCCCCAAACACGCATCTCCCTAGAGCAGGCAGCAAGCTGGGCTGGGAAGACCATTGATCCAGAGGGACACCGAACCAGATGGGTAACCTCGGGCAAGTTATCTTATGCATGCTGAGCCTCACTTTCTTTCCTGGGTCTATGATGATGGCCAGATAAAATGAAGAGTGAGTGCTCCCAGCACGTAGTGAAAGGGTCTCCACTCTCCTGCGGACTTGTGCAGCTACTCAAAAATCACAGGACTCAGAAGAGCCCCTTTCTTCCCGTGGGCTGCAGCTGGACTCTGTGCAGAAAGAAAGCAAGGGATGCTCCCCTAGTCCCCTGCCAGCAGCTAACTGCACCATCCAGAGCACAGCCCACAAGTGCAGAACTCTCTCCATCTCTCCCTTCCAAAGCCAATGGAAACGACTCTGAAGGGTATTCCAGGAGACCAGACGTCCAGCTTGGAAAGGGCTTTTCCCAACAATCTGGGTGTCTACAGGTGGTAGCATTGTCCCATCTCCTTGCTGCTAACGGGATGCCTTCCTTTGGCCTCCAGGGAAAGCTGGGGAGTACCGCCAAGCTCTCTGGCCGTCCTCCGGGTCATACTAACAACAAGTGAGGAACCCCCTGGGGACTGCCGCCCCACTGTGCGTCTAGCCAGCTCCTCCCAGAGAGGGCTGGAGGGAGATGGGGCCATGAGACACGCTCCCATCAAGACAGCAGTGCAAAACCACCACTTCTGCTCAGGCCTCAGGAGAGCATCAGACTTGCGCTCCCTAACCGCTGGTCTCTCCTGCTTGATGAATATCCCCCTGGTCCTCCTGGAGCCTGGAGGACTCAGAAAGGGCCCCTCGGTGGGAGCTTGCCAGCCCCAGCACCCAAATAAGTGGGACTGCCTGCCCTTAAATCTCCTTCTCCCCACCTCCCTTTGCTTAGTCAGAGCCAGGCAGTCCTACCACAGCTGGGCCGAATGTCCCCTGGAGCCCACCACCTCCTCCGGACCCAGGGCGCCTGGGCGTCTGGAGCACACACTCCAGCATGGACAGCCCCTAGAGTCACAGCACAGCGGATCCGGAAGGGGCCTCTAAGACAATCTTATCTAACCTCCTCCTTGTATAAAATGAGGACGCCAAGATCCAGAGGAGCTAAGAGGCGTGTCGAAGGTCAAACATGCGAGGCCCTGAGAACCACACAGCACATCGCCAGGCTTTCACTAAACAGGCGGCTCGCGGACGGATTTAAGGACCACCAGGGAGGGCTCGGGACTGAGAACGAGCTCCTGTCTCCACGAGACCCTGGGTGCACGTGTGGAATCTCTCTGGGCTGCTTCTCTCAGCCCCTGACCTGGAGTTGAACTCACAATCCACACAGAGTAGGGCCTCACCTGAGAAAGGGTGGGGACAGCCCTGGACCCCTGGCTCAGCACAGGCCTGGGAATGGAGACTACTCAGAGGCAAGGGACGGCGCAGTGAGGACCACATGAGGGACCTCTGGGGGTGGGCTCACTCCCCCTGCTCCATCTAGACTGAACCACCCTGGACTCAGCCCAGACAGAGGCCCTGCCACTTACAGCCTCAGGGTGCCCGGTGTCTGTCAGGATGGAGAGCCAGAGGACCACAGGTGTAGCCCAGGACATCGCATCAGCCGGCTCACTCTGAGCCACCTCCCAGCCGGGCAGCTGGTGCAGGCAGGGTGATGGCGTTGCAGCTCTGCCACCCACCGCCCCTGCCACCACCCCGCCTCCCTGCCCGAAACCCATCTCCCCCTCTCCGTGCTGGGCACCCCAGCCCTCCTGAAAGCTTTGTGGAAGTGAAAAAACAGCAGCCCCTGGAGACTCCAGGTATGCGCCCAGGGCCTCAGGGTGACAGGAGCTCGTTCTTAGTACCGAGCCCTCCCCAGCAGTCCTTAAATCCGTCAGCCCAGGTAGTCTGGGGTTACATAACAGCCGGGAGGTACCCTCAGCGTTTGCCAAACAAAGGTTTGGGTAGGGGGAAACTGGGTTCAGGTGGCTCCTGTGAAGAGACTCTCGGGAAAGGACTCGGAGGCCCTCAGAGCTCAGCGGCACTTGTTCTGTCTCCGGAAGGCTAAAGAAAGAGCCCTTGTCATCATAGGTGGACGCTGGCCACCCTAATTACCCTGTGTCCCCCTGCACGGACGGAGGCAGCTGCCATCCCTTCCTGGACCTGTCGCTTCAGCCACTCTCGGAGCCCAGGGTACGGATACTTTCTTCTAAGAAAGTCACAACACTCTTCTTGTCGTTGCGTTAGTCACTCAATCCTGTCTGACTCTTCTCGACCCCAAGGACTGCAGCCCACCAGGCTCCTCTGTCTACGGGATTTTCCAGGCGAGAATACTGGACAGGGTTGCCATTCCCTTCTTCACACAATACTCCTGTGTGCTCCGTATCATTACTATCCTGTCTATCTAGCTAAGAAAACTGAGGTTCAGGGAGGCTCAATGATGTGCCGAAGGACGCATAGCTTAGTTGTGTAGATCCAGGGTCAGAACACAGAATGACTCCAAAGCCAGTGACCCTTTTCCCGACACCACACCATTTCAACAAAAGACGCAGATGGCGCTTTTTAAAAAGAGGCAGGTGAGTCTTCAGGCAAAAGGCCACCTCATGGAGCTGTCCCTACCGTTTTCTGTGTGTTATGTGTGCAGTTGCTGTCGTGCCCAGCTCTTCTGACCCCATGGCCTGTAGCCCGCCAGGCTCCTCTGTCCATGGGATTTCCCAGGCAAGAGTACTGGAGTGGGTCGCTGTTTCTTCCTTCAGGGGATCTTCCCAACCCAGGATCGAACCCGTGTCTCTTGCGTCTCCTGCATTGGCAGGTGGGTTCTTTACCACTGTGCCACCTGGGAAGCCCGCCCCTACCGCTAGACTTGCCCATTCACCCTGGGAAGGCCACTGATCAAGTCAAAGCCAACTCCCCATTGTCTTGGGAGGCCCTGCAACAGAAGGACAGCCCAGGGCCAAGC
>SJYQ01104463.1:77771-96003 GCA_006410935.1 Redunca redunca | reverse complement strand
GGCTCTGCGCTCCATAAAGCCGGCTGCGTGGCCTGCGTCCAGGGCTAATAACAGTTTTCTTATTCAGCCTGTTCTTTGTGGAAAGGCAGTTTCTCTGCTCCTTTGCCATGGCATTCAGGGCCACGGTCCTTTCCAGTGTAACTTTAGTCCTATTTTTCTAGGAAGGAGGACGATGAAGTATGAGGATGAGGAAGCGCTTGTCTGAAGTTGATGGGCTCAACCAGAATTATTGAGGAGGCTGCACCCTGTACCCCCAGTTCTGAGTCTGTTGGTGATGTTTTGAGAGGAGGTGGAGGTTTCAGAAGGATAAAGAGGCTGCCGGCTGAATGCTGCAAGGGTTCCATTGGTTTAGGATTGGGTTTCATCAGGTTGGGCTTCCCTGGTGGCGCAGATGGTGAAAAGGATGAGCTGGGTGGTTTCTCCAGTTCCTAAGAACAGAGGTGCCCAACCTCCAGGATCTAATGTCTGGTGATCTGAGGTGGGACTGGTGTATTAATAATAGAAATAAAGTAATGCACTTGAATCATCCTGAAACCATACCCCCCGACCTCTGCCCCATCTGTGGAAAAGTTGTCTTCCACAAAACCGGTCCCTTGCGAACCACTGCCCTAGAAGGTCAGGAAGGTGAAGCCGGAGGAGGAAGAACAAGATGGGAAGTGAGAGGGCAGCAGGAAGGACAAGTCCTCTCATTCTTTCAAGGATCTAGAAACTTGTGGGTCATCATTCTAGCAGTGTGACTTTGGTGCATCATTTGATTTCACCTGTAAAATATGGGTAACACCATGTTACTGGTTGGCGTGGGACTCAGAGTCGCACCTAGGTTTTGCGTCAACAGAGCACAGTAATAACTAGCTCGTCCTGAGGGCTGACTTTGCAGGGCTGACTGTTCCTGTGTGTCCACGCTCCGCAGGTGGAGGGGCCATGTCACTTGTGCAGGCAGAGGATGGGAGACACACACATCCAAGTACAAACAGGAAGAGAGGAAGAAAAGCATCTGCAGAGGCTGAAGATAAGAGTCGTGAGCTCCTTTGAGCTCACCTCTCAGAGCTGTGGCCTTGGGCAGTCTCATCTCCAAGAGCGTTTCTTTACCTGAAAAGTGGGCATATTAATAGTGTGGGCCTGAGTATTGCGTCAGGGGTGTTGGACTTTTCCTGCTGGCACTGATAAGATGCCCATCAGATGGATCAGATGGTCTAGTAGACGTGGGGGTCTTTACACAGACCCACCTCTCTGGGCCATGCTTACTTCATTCATTACTGAGCGGATTATAGAGGGGCCCTTCCAGGTTACACTCTGAATTGCTTGGATTAATCCAGGACATGTGCACGTACATGTGTAACTCTGGCCCTGCCCATTTCCTCCTGTATGATTTTTGGAAGTTCTCTGGTTGCGCTGGGTCTCGGTTGCCTGCAGGCTTTCTCCGGTTGTGGGGAGCCGGGGCTGCCCTAGCGTTAGCGCGTGGGCTGCTCATCGCGGTGGCTTCTCCTGCTGCAGAGGACGGGCTCTGGGTGCTCGGCCTTCAGTTATCTGTGGCTCCTCGCCGCGACAGTTGGGGTTCACGGGCTTAGCTGGTCCGCAGCATTTGGTATCTTTCCAGACCAGGGATCGAACCCACGTTTCCTGCATTGGCAGGTGGAGTCCTAGCCACTGCACCACCAGGGACGTCCTCCTGTATGATTCTTTTAATTTAAAGCATACCGTGTGCTTCCAGTGAACTGTCTTAGGCACACTATCTCGTGGCAGCCTCTTGATTTTTCTCTCCCACCAGCAATGAAACTCCTTAAAAGCAGGTTCCGCATTTCTTTCTCTGTTCACCTCTCACCCCAACAACAAGGAGACATGCCTGCTGGAGTCAGTGTGTGTTAGTGACAAGACACAGGGCAACAGAAGCCATGACTCAGAGTAGTTCAGAGAGGATAAGTCATTGCCCTCGGGGCGTGTATTACTGGCCTGGGCCCAGGATCCTGTCTCTAGGCTAAAATAACCCTGTAAAGACCCTCGGCTTGTTCCCCGTTTCTAGACTGTTGAGTAATTGGAGGACAGGGCCCTCCTCTACTCGGTCTGTGTTCCTTGAGTGCCTGACACACGTATCAGAGACTCAGGACCTGATTTGTTTTAGGGGGTCACTGGGGGCAAACCAGGGTGGAGATGCAGGGCCAAGCGGAGGGCTGGAGCCTTTGAATCTCGCCCTTACAGAGGTCTTCCCCGCCTCCCACCTCCCCTCCCCCACCCGCTGCTTTCACGCCAACCTGCAGGCTTTTCTTGTGGTGTTTGCTTTGTTGCTGGAAAAGCCATATGTCAGGTACCCAGGAGGCTCAGTCCCTGGGGGTTGGAAGTTAAATTGATTGTTTTCAACTTTGTCTAGCCAGCTTGGCTCCCTTGAGCTTGCCAGTGTTTTGGCTTAATGACTTCAAAACTTTAAAAATAAATGCCTCCTTTTCCAAAGCACAGTAACCAAGCAGGCTGTCCTGTTCTTGGGAGCAGTCAGGGTAGTTCTTTCCCCTTACATTGTGAACTTGTGGCTGCGAGAGATGCAGACTCTAAAGCAGTTCTCGCATTTTTGTGCAAAGTCGGTCTTCTCAACCAGCGGTCCCCAGCCTTTTTGGCACCAGGGACCGATTTCGTGGGAGACAATTTTTCCATGGACCAGGGGTAGGGGAACGGTTTCGGGAAGATTCAAGCACATCACTTTGATCATGTGCCTTATTTCTAATATAATGCCCCAGCTGACCTGATAGGATTCCGGTCCCTGGCTCAGAGGTGGGGGACCCCTGTTCTCAACAACCTCCTCCCGCTATTGTTGGGGTGAGAATTTGTGACATTTGAGCGCTATAGAACAGAGCTTCCCAAACTGGACTCTTCCAATGGAAATGGACTGAGTCGCAGCCGAGGCCAACCTAAGCTCAAGGTGCTGAGAGAAGAACTGGCGGTTGCTGATGACTCCAAGCTCGTCTGGACCCACCTGAGACTGAAGCTTGTCCAGACTTTTAGAGCAAAGTGGAGGAGGACCGAGGGGTGGGTCGCCTTGGAGGATGGCCATGCGCGGGTCTGTCCTGCTTCTCTCCTCACCCACCTTTACCCTGGTTTCTTCCCGGGAAGGAGGACTCGTCTCAGGCTGCCTCCACCTTGCCAGGCCCTCAGCTGCAGCCCTGGGGCGCCTGGGCCAGCGTCCTGCCCACTGCCCAGGCGGCTGGCCTGCCCGCCTCTCCAGGGGCTCGGCTTTCTCCTGCAACCCTCTGACTGCCCCTCCCAGTACCACGCACACCACCATGACCTGGGGCAAGCGGCCTGACCCCTCTGAGTTATCTCCTCCTTTCTCCAGTGGGGAGAACGGGTGATAACAGGTGATGCCCTGGGTAGTGACGATCCAGAGAGAGCGCGTGCATGTGAAGTGCCCGGCGTGGGGGCACTGCAGAGCTGGGGCTGGCACGGTGGGCACTGCTGGCTGCCGCGCTGCAGTGCTGGGTGTACTCTGCCTTCCTCTGCACTCATCCATCAGGCTGGGGCGCTTTCTCCCGCCTGCACACCTTCCCTTCATCTGCCTCTGTGAAGCCTGTGGGATGTTCTGACCCCGAGTTTAATCACTGTCGTCATCACCATCATCACCCCTTTCAGCTCTCTTCTGCTTTCTCTGGGTCCTGCACCAGATTGGCAGGCTCCCTCGGGGCTGGGACTCTGGTGCCCTTTGTCTTCCCAGGGTCAGGGAGCACAGGGAATGCCAGCTGATGGGCTGCCCTGCTGCTGTGTGTTGTGCTTTGACACTCACTCGTGTCCGACTCTTTGCAGCCCCGTGGACTGTAGCCTGCCAGACTCCTCAGTCCATGGGGATTACTGGAGAATCCTGGAGTGGGTTGCCATGCCCGCCTCCAGGGGATCTTCCCAACCCAGGGATCAAGCCCAGGTCTCTCGCATTGCAGGGGGGTTCTTTACCATCTGAATCACCAGGGAAGCCCACGAACACTGGAGTGGGCAGCCTACCCCCTCTTCAGGGGTTCTTCCTGACCCAGGAATTGAACCAGGGTCTCCTCTCCTGCATTGCAGGTGGATTCTTTACCAGATGAGCTGCCAGGGTCTGAAAGAGGCGAGTGTGACTGGCCCAGCTGTGCCTGCCTGGCCTGGGGGTCCTCCCGGGGACAGGTTTATGTGATGGGCTGGACTCTCAAATATTCCTACTTTAATGCACTGCCTGTATGGAAACCCTGGGTCTTTATCGATGCTGGAGTTCAAAAGGTGGGATAAATTGATTTCTTAAGGCAAAGACACTTTGATTAGCCTAGCCTTTTGTTGTTGTTCCGTCACTAAATCGTGTCCAACTCTTTGAGACCCCATGGACTACAGCACGCCAGGCTTCCCTGTCCTTCACCATCTCCCGGAGCTTGCTCAAACTCATATCCATTGAGCTGGTGATGCTATCCAACCATCTCATCCTCTGTCATGCCCTGCTCCTATCTTCACTCTTTCCTAGCATCAGGATATTTTCCAATGGGTCCGCTCTTCACATCAGGTGGCCAAGGTATTGGAGCTTCAGCATCAGTCCTTCCAGTGTTTATTCAGGGTTGATTGCTCTTAGGATTGACAGGTTTGATCTCATTGCTGTCCAAGGGACTCTCAAGAGTCTTCTCCACACCACAGTTCGAAAGCATCAGTTAGTTCTTCAGTGCTCAGCCTTCTCTATGGTCCAACTCTCATATCTCTACATGACTACTGGAAAAACCATACTTTGACTAGACAGACCTTTGTCAGCAAAGTAACGTCTCTGCTTTTTAATACAGGCAGATCCTAGGCAGCCCTAGATTTGTCATAGCTTTTCTTCTCAGGAGCAAGTGTCTTTTAATTTCATGGCTGCAGTCACTGTCTGCAGTGATTTTGGAGCCCAAGAAAATGAAGTCTTGTCAGTTTCCACTATTAGCCTTTTAATCTCACCCTTTTTAAAATAGAAAGTAACTGGATGTGGGACCAGTGAAGCCTTCCTCTGTTCGTTCTTCCCTTTGGAGGTATTCTCCTCTGGTTCTGACTGAGGTATCCTCCGCTGCTCTGGGAGGTTGAAGTCAGGACCTGGGAGTCACATGTCCATGACCATCCCCAACCTCAGAGTTACTGGGTTGGGTTTTTGGGTGACTTGGGGGATATGTTTGAAAAAGGTGATCCAGTGCCTACATTCACAGATCATTTAAATTCCCAGGTGGTTTTGAACTCCTCCTTGGTACAGTCTTGGGAAGGGAGGGCTTGAACCCCTAGGAGATGGCCAGGTTGGTGGGAATAGGGTCTGCGGGACAGCGGCTGTGGTGGCCTCAGTGGCCGCCACCCTGAGAGGTCCCGGAAGGCTTGGGTGTAGACACATGGAGTTGGAAGGTGAATTCACCACGTGTTATTAAAATCCAAGTGCATGTTCAGATCTGGTTGGAAACAGTTTAGGAGGTGTGAGGAGGGATAACTAGACTTTATTCCAGAGTAGACCAAAAATAGATAACTAAAGAGGAATATGGTATGCTTACAAAAACTTAACTTTGGTCTTTTAGGAAGCTGCCTGATTTGGAAATCATCTTTGACTTTTAAAAATAAAGGAACTACAGCCATGTTCATAGCGTTACTCACAGAAGCCAAAGGTGGAAGCACGCAAGTCTCTATCTGTGGATGGATGTGGTACATGCATACAGTGGAATATTATTCCTCCTTAAAGAGGAAGGGGATCCTCACACATGCTCCAACACAGACGGACCGTGGGGACATTATGCTGAGTGAAATAAGTCAGCCACACAAAGACAAATCCTAGAAGGTTCTACTTCTGTGAGGTTCGTAGGTCAACTTCAGAGAGACAGAAGGTAGAATGGTGACTGCCAGGGGCTGGGGGAGGGAGTGGAAGGTTATTGGTTAATGGGATGGAGTTTAGTTTTGTAAGATGAAGAGAATTCTAGAGATTGGTACAGTAATGTGAATGCACTGAACACTGCTGAAACACATGCTTAAAACTGGTTAAGATTGTAAATGCTAGTGTGTATTTTATCTGGTTTTCTGTTATGTGTATTCTATCATAATTTTACCCAAAAAAGGGACTGAACCCTCACACGTGGCTGTGTGCCAAATGCTGGTCTCGAGTATTTTCCTAAGGAATGAAAAGGGCATCCAGTAAGAATGTCCGTGATGTTAATCAGTGAGGGCGTGGAACCCCAGCCCCAGCTTTGAAAGTGGCGAGTCTGTCCCACTTAGTGGCTGAATGACCATACATGGCTAGTTGGACGGAATAACTCAGCATTTCCCCTCTCCCGCCTTTTCTTTTTTTGCTCTTTTTGCTTGCTTGTTTTAAAGAAAAATCCTTTTCACTCTTGGAGTCAGCATAGAGGTTTTTCCACAATGAAGCACTTAAGTCCCAGCAACTAGGACACTCCTGTTGGTGAAGGGTAGTCTTAGGGCATGAGGACCTCTTAGCTGTTTCATGCTTTAAATCAAACCGGGATTAAACTGTCAGAAACAGAAGCATCCCTTTCTCTCTCTTTCTCTCTTTTTTTTTATGCTCAGTAAACTTTATTTTTTTAATTCCACTATAGTTGACTTATAATGTGTTAATTTCTGCTGTATAGCAGTGATTCCGTTATACACATACACACACACACACACACACACACATGCACTCTCTCTCTTTTTTAATACTTTTTTTTGGATGAAGCAGAAAAGGATAGCTTTATCACTTTGCCAGGCGAAGGGGCACACAGCAGGCTCCTGCCTCAAAAATGATGTGTCCCCTATTTTTTTCCATTACGGTTTATCATAGGATAATCATAATATAATTCTCTGTGCTATACAGAAGGACCTTGTCGTTTATCCACTCTATAAATAATGCGTCACAACTGCTAATACCAGCCTGTTTCATCCTTCCCCCCATGCCTTCCCCTTGGCAACCACAAGTCTCTTCTTATAGCCTTGGCTTTGTTTCTGTTTCATAGATATGCTCATTTGTGTCATATTTTAAATTCCACATACAAGTGATATCATGTGATGTCTGTCTTTTTCTTTCTGATTTACTTAGTGAGATAATCTCTGGTTGCGTTCATGTTGGCACAGATGGCATTATTCCAGTCTTTTTATGGCTAAGTGGTAGTCCGCTGTACACACGTGCCACATCTTTACCAGTCCTTTGTTAATGGACATGTGGGTCGTTTCCATAGCTTGGTTCTTGTGAATAGAGTTGCTATGAACACAGGGACGGCCTATATCTTTTTGGATTAGAGTTTTGTCTGCATACACGGATGCATCCCTTTCTTCATGAGGTCCTTGGGTCTAGGTCAGTAATGTCAGCTTTGGACTTGAAATCATATCTGTCTAGAAGAGCATGTGATAATTTCCCTCTGGTGAAGCTGGGGAGGATGAAGAGGAAGGCGGTGGCAGAGGTCAGGATATTCAGTGCCCCCATTCCCATTTTAGTGTCTGTACTCCGGGGGAGGGCTGATGGAGGCTTTTCTTTCTCCTTACCCATCCCTACCTGGCCTGTAAAGGCCTCACTCTACATGACTGTTAGCTGCTGAGGCTGTAAAATGCAGTGGCATGGAGGATGGAGGGAGGCTTAAGAGGAAGGGGATATTGTTGTTCAGTCGCTCAGTTGTGTCCTACTCTTTGCGACCCCATGGGCTGCAGCACGCCAGGCTTCCCTGTCCTTCACCATCTCTTAGAGTTTGCTCAAACGCATGTCCATTGAGTCAGTGATGCCTTCCAGCCATCTTATCCTCTCTTGTCCCCTTCTATATAATGATGACCGATTCTTGTGGATGTATGGCAGAGACCACTACAACGTTGTAAAGCAGTTATCCTCCAGTTAAAAAAAAAACTAAGCTGAGAACTGGAGCATTTCCTGTACACTCAGTTTTCCTAGAATTTAATGCTGTCCTGGCATCGAGACTGATATCCTGCCTCGGGCTGGTGAGCAGTCGCTGGCGGAGAGGTCGTATTCTCTCTGGAAATGAGCTTCCCCCACCCCATGAAGGAGTCCTTGGCCCACAGTTGCAGAATCAGGAACCTGGATATTTTCTTTTCCGCCTCGTGTTTTTAATCCCATAAATGATAGTCATCAGGATCAAACTTGACCTCCGAAGAGAGAAGGCAGATGTTCAGCATTCCCCTCCATCCTGCCACCTCAGCACATTAAAGTGGTTCATAGTTCAGTGTCCTTCGGAGCCTGTGGCCATTCCCTGGGAAGGGAATCTGTGGCTTTCGTGGGGACAGCTGACGGCTATTAATACCCTGAGGAAGTCCTCCGCCGACCCCAAAGGGGAGGGGTTCACATCTTCTTCCCCGCTGCAAGCATGCTTCTGGGCCACGGCCCACTGTGAGAACACATCTCTGCCTTCGTTTGGTTGAAGCGTCACGTGTCGGAGTGTTTTGCTCCACGGTGGCTGACGACTTTGCCGTGTGTATCCTTTGTTGACAGACCAATCTGAGGGCTTCCTGTGAGCATCCGAGCCAAGCCTGGGCCCAGGCGCCGTCTCGGGCTGTTCTTCGAGACTGCCGTGGCCCTCGGTCAGGGTCTAGAGACCCTGCGGCAGAGGCTACAGACACCCTGGCCTGGGGCGTTTCCAGAGCAGGAGCCACCTCTCCTGAACCTCAGAGGGCAGGAGGCCCCGGGGGTTAGAGCAGGCATCCAGAGAGGTGGAAAGCTGGGCTGAGGTGACCCAGGGCTGCAGGGAGGGGATTCGGTGGGGGGAATGGGGAGATGGGCTCTGGCCGCATGGCGAGTTAATAGCAGAGCTGGAGGCCAGTTCCCCTGCGACGTGACAGAAATCTGGTCATAGCCAGGGCTCATCCACCGCTCCGTCCTCTCCCTCTTGCCAGCCAGGGGCACAGCTGGGACATCCCTGGGGCGCGGTAAACGTTCCTCTGTGTTGTTAAGGCTCAAGTGACTCTAATGGAGGGTTCAGCCGATGGCATGTGGCCAGTGGAATGTTAAAGAAAGAAGTGGCCGTCGGGGGGTCTAGCCTCTCAGCCCCCCAGCCAGACCCCTGGGAGCTCCTTCTGTGCAGCATGTGGCCCCCTTCCCAGAGAGTGCGAGATTCTGGTGTAACTGATTGAAGGGCTGGAATATTGCATCATTTAAAAGCTCTCTGTTGCTGTTTTAGCCGCTCAGTCACGTCCGACTCTTTTGTGACCCCATAGACTGTAGCCCTCCAGGCTCCTCTGTTTCTGTGGGATTCTCCAGGCAAGGATACTGGAGTGGGTTGCCATTTCCTTCTCCAGGGGTTCTTCCTGATCCAGGGATCGAACCCGTGTCCCCTGCAGCGGCAGGTGGTTTCTTTCCCGCTGAGCCTCCAGGGAAGCCCGAAAGCTCTCTTAGGTGCCTCTGATGAGATGATGCTGATGTGCAGCCGGGCTGGGAACCCCTCATCCTCTTCCTCTTGCTCCTCATTGCTGCTGCTGCTGCTAAGTCACTTCAGTCGTATCCGACTCTGTGCGACCCCATAGATGGCAGCCCACCAGGCTCCCCCGTCCATGGGATTTTCCAGGCAAGAGTACTAGAGTGGGGTGCCATTGCATTCTCCACTTGCTCCTCGTTAACAAATGGAAAAGGAGAAACTCAGGCTACTGAGAGGTTTCCTTTGTTCCTGTCGGTGATTCCCAGTCGCAGGCAGCTGAGTCTAGGACCTGGGGGCTGGGCACCTGGCCCCTGCGGTCACTTCATCTGCTTCTGGCCTTGCCTCCAGGGCAGGCATCCAGACATCGGCCAGGGATCTTCATGTGGCTGTGAAAACCTTATGGAAAGTCGCTGGAGGGGCTCTGGCTTGTGTGCCCGGTGTGAGCAGGTGGACCAGAGAACCCCTGAGTCTGCTTCCTGGTGCCTTTACCAGCCTGACAGGTGGGGCAGGAGAGCCCAGGGCTTTCTGTTTGCAGCAGGCTTTGAACTCTGGGGAGAGCACACAGGGTATGTTGCCCTGGAGTCTGGGCCTGAGCGGGTCGCTGGGAGAAAACCTGTGGAGCCCACAGCCCAGGCCTCCCAGAGCTGGAACCTGGCTCCTTCTGCCTGGTGGTCCCAGCACAGCGGCAGTCAGGAAAGTGTGGGGCGCCACAGCCGCCCCCAAGGGCTCACCTTCTCAACTTGGGCCATTGAATCTGACTGGTCCATCCTCAAGCCACCAGCAATGAGGATGGAAAAGTGAAAGTCGCTTAGTTGTGCTTGACTCTGCAACCCATGGAATTCTCCAGGCCAGAATACTGGAGTGGGCAGCCTTTCCCTTCTCCCTTCTCCAGGGGATCTTCCCAACCCAAGGATGGAACCCAGGTCTCCCGCATTGTGGGCAGATTCTTTACCAGCTGAGCCACCAGGGAACCTCAAGAATGCTGGAGTGGGTAGCCTATCCCTTCTCCACTGGATCTTCCTGACCCAGGAATCGAACTGGGGTCTCCCCATTGCAGGCAGATTCTTCACCAACTGAGCTATCAGGGAGGCTGGAAAACACACGCTGTTGTTGAAGACTGGTGCCTCCTGGTGCCTTAGTAGGTTTTCAGGCCCCTGGGTGGTCTAGGGGGCTAGCCCAGACAGCAGAGCCCTGGATCTCTCAGGTCATCCCGCCTCTGGGCGTGAGGAGGAAGACTGCTGGCCTTGGGAATCAGCAAGGACTCCCTCCCATTTGAACCGTCATGTCCCACACCATGATGTGGGTGTCACGGAACGCCTACAGCATGCCACCGGGGCTGCATGGGCAGAAAACACGCTGGTTAGCCTCCCAGGTCGGGGGTGGGAATCCTGCTGTGACCACGACGAGGATGTATGTGTGCCCATGTGTGCAGATAGACACAGGCCCTGGGTCCTGACATGAGTCTGCTGCTGTTACTTTTGTAATTGTTGGTTCGTCATAGAAGAGAGAACGCTCAGACATCAAAGGACCTATAAAAAGTATGAGGCAGATGGTTCAGGTGTTATTACCCCCATTTGTCAGATGAGGCAGTGAGGCCCTGGGATGTTAACTGCCTTGCTCAGGGTCACACGCAGCTAGTAGGTGTCAGGCCTGAACTTGGCACCCAGGCCTTTTTGCTCCTGGTGCAGTGTTTCCTTCTGCACCATATAGTCTCTGAAATAACACATGTGGGTAGTTTTCTAGGTGGTGAGGAAGTGATGGAGATGTGCCTTAAGCAGTGAGCTGTGTACCCCATCCAGGACAAACGTGGATGGATTTTAAAGCCCCAGAATATCCAGACCCCTGTTTGGCACACCCTAGAGTACCCGAAAGGGCACAGCTCCCTGCCTTCAAGGCCACCCACCGCCTGGTGACGTAAGTCTGTCTCCAGGCACAGGTTTTGTTCCTGCCTGTTGCCTCACTTGCTTGTTGAGTCTGTAGGAGGTTCCTACTTTCGTGATGCGTGCCTGGGTACCACTGTCTTTCAGAACTGGAGGTGGTGGGGGCTGTGGGCCCCTGGGGTAGGGGTGACAGGAGTGCAGCCCTGGGGTCTTTTGCCCTGTTCAAGTTCCTTGTTTCCATGGAACAGCAGAACTCTGAATACGGGAGAGATGGAAAGGTGTGTTGGCCCCTGACTGTGGTTGGATGACGTTTGTTGGTAGACTTCTTTTTTTCCCAAGATTGTTAGAAATCTCCGGAGTCCTATGGATCAAATCCCTGGCCAACACCCTGCACTAGGCTTCTGAGCTTTGGGGTCCTACTGACGTGTGAATCTAAACCGCAGAGCAAAATCAGCCTGGGGTGCTGTGGTCCTGGTGGTCCTTTCCTGGGTTAGAAAGGGAAGATGTGTGGACACTTGAAGAGGCTTTGGGGGGTCTAGGTGATCACATTGCATTGCTTTATGGGGAGATGTTACTTTGAGAGAAAAATTTTGTCTTTTTAGAGTCCCTCCTCTAAAAGAGAGGAGGGACTGTACGGTCCATTGCTGGTGGATGGTGACCTAAGAGCCGCCTGCATGCTGTGGATTTGAGGGACAGGATTCAGGGCATCAGATGCAGCCATGGGTCCTCCTCTGGTGACCAGGGGTGCACCAGTGGACCTGGCTCTACCAGGGGCTGTCTGTGACCAGGAAAGCAAGGATCTCAGGTCCCAGAGTCCAGCATGTGGCTCTTAGCACCACACTGACCAGCCTAGGTCACCAGCTGGCTCGTGGAGCAGCCAGAGGTGCAGGAGAGACGGGCTGATGGGGTCTGGGGCGTGCAGTGGAGGGAAACCACCCTCTTCCCTGTTCACAGCATAGTAGTGAAAGTCAGGGTCTTTCCTCCAGAAGATACTTGGATGGCCTCATGGCGTGGGCTTTGATGCTTTGAGTCTCTCACCTCAGTCTTCCTGGATGCACCAGTGCATGTGGTCCCCAGTGTGGGATGTCTTCCCAGGATGCACAGGGCACCGTGGTCCCCATATGTGGGATGCCTTCCCAGAATGCACAGAGTGCTGTGGTCCCCAGGTGTGGTGCCCTTGGAATGTCTCCCCAGGATGCACCAGTGCACATATTCCCCAGGTGTGGGATGTCTTCCCAGGATGCACAGGGCGCTGTGGTCCCCAGGCGTGGCTCTCCAGAAGGCCTTTCTTTCACACGGGATGCATAATTGGCCTTCATAGTTTGGAGAGAGGGATCCGCTTTTCTGCCGTTTTCAGAGCATCACCTGTTACTGGAAAAGTTTACACACAGAGAAACGTGTTTGCCTCGCCATGGGGAAAATGGGCCTTGTGCAGTTTGAGGCGATCACATTTCGGGGGCGCGTCCTCTCCACTGGTGACTCCAGCTCCCTGTCCCAGCACGCAGCCGACAATAAAATGCTTTACAACCTTCAGGAGTGCTTGTGTCTTTTCCCAGCGCTGCATTTCCCTAAGAACAGCGCTGTTCCCAGGGGTGTCCAGTTTCCCCCTGCCATTCACCAGGCCCCACACCGTTCTTAAGCAGCGAGAACTGGTTTTACCAAGTAAACCGATACCTCGGCGGGTATCCAGGGTAGGATGGGGCAGCTTAATAAGTTACTGGCAGACCTTTGAGGAGGCCCAGTGGCCCTGGCTCCTCACTCCTCTTGCTCCTTAACACTTGAATGGGCAAGCAGGAGGAGGGACGGCCTCCCCTTACCTCTGAGTGGGGAGGAGGGCTCACGCCATCAAACAAAGCCAGTCTTGCCTGGGGCTCACTGTGGCCCCTGAAGTTCCTGGCTGGACACCCCGCACCCTCCCCGGCCCCGCCACTGGAGAAGGGCGGGCCTGGGCCTTAAGCAGACTCCTTGGGAGATGGCCCTATCTGACCACTTGACTGCTCTGGGCGCAGGGGGGGATGTTTCACTCCCACCTCCAGCTCTGCAGCTGATAGCGAGGAGAAGGGGCTCCTGCTGGCGGCTGTGGGCTCGTTAGCTTTTGCTTGGTTTGTCAGCAAGGCCCTCCTGGGGCTCGGGAGCCTGACAGGTGCTGAGAAGGGACTGCTGTGGAGCACGGGAGCCAGAGCCCCTGGGGCCCTTCAAGGGGGGTCTCAGCCTCACCTCGGAGGCTGTGGTCAGTTCCTGACGGGGCTGCGAGGAGAGAGGACAGCCTCAGCCTTGTGGGGGGCAGGGCAGGGGTTTCGGGGGGCAGGGCCTCCTCTCCTGGAGTGCTTAAGGGGGACCACAGGCCTGTATACCACAGGGTGTTAGAGAGGCCAAGTCTGGAGGATGCTGTGTGTCCTGAGTGGGGTTCAGTTTAGTTCAGTCGCTCAGTCGTGTCTGACTCTTTGTGACCCTGTGAACTGCATCACGCCAGGCCTCCCTGTCCATCACCAACTCCCGGAGTTCACCCAAACCCATGTCCATTGAGTCGGTGATGCCATCTAAGCATCTCATCCTCCGTCGTCCCCTTCTCCTCCTGCTCTCAATCTTTCCCAGCCATTAGGGCCTTTTCAAATGAGTCAGTTCTTCGCATCAGGTGGCCAAAGTATGGAGTTTCAGCTTCAACATCGGTCCTTCCCATGAACATTCAGGACCAGTCTCCTTTAGGATGGACTGGTTGGCTCTCCTTGCAGTCCAAGGGACTCTCAGGAGTCTTCTCCAACACCACAGTTCAAAAGCATCAATTCTTCAGCGCTCAGCTTTCTTTATAGTCCAACTCTCACATCCATGCATGACTACTGGAAACACCACAGCCTGGACTAGACGGACCTTTGTTGGCAAAGTAATGTCTCTGCTTTTTAATATGCTGTCTAGGTTGGTCATAACTTTCCTTCCAAGGAGTAAGCGTAGGTCCAACTGAGGGGTAGGTCAGGACATAAAGCCGGTGGTGGCAGGGCCAGGTTTGGAGAGTAGGGCCAAGTCTGAGCCTCACATCCAGGAGGGCTGTGTTCTCCTCTTGAGTTTCCTGTAGGCGACCAGACAGTTTGTGGGACCCAAGGACCACCCACTTGAGGTTGTACCCACTTCTCAGGCTGAAGTCAGATTTGGTTTTATTCCCCAACCTTGGGAACTGTGTCTTTCCCCCTCTTCTCTCTCTCACCTGCTGGATGGCTTCCTCGGGGCCCAGCGTGGATCAGTTTGCCCTGGGGCCCCAAGGAGAGGTGGTGAGATGGGCAGATGTCCTCCTGGCCCTGGAGGAGCTCAGGGTTAAGACACTGCAGGGTGTAGCAGAGGCTGAGCTGGAGATGACGCTGCTTTGTAAGGACCTTGGTTCCCCAAGAGCAATTCCGAGTCCAGAGAGGGATGCACTGTTCCTTTCTGCATCACCTTCTAGGTGCTGTGTTTTGGGGCCACCATGTTCACAGCATCCTTGTTGTTGTTCCGTCACTAAGCCGTGTCCGACTCTCTGTGACCTCATGGACTGCAGCACGCCAGGCTTCCCTGTTCTTCACTGTCTCCCAGTTTGCTCAAGTTCATGTCCATTGAGTCAGTGATGCCATCTAACCATTGCATCCTCTGTTGCCCCCTTCTCTCGCCCTCAATCTTTCCCAGCATCTGGGTCTTTTCCAATGAGTTGGCTCTTCACATCAGGTGGCCAAAGTGTTGGAGCTTTTAGTTTCAGTATCAGTCTTTCCAGTGAATATTCAGGGTTGATTTTCTTTGGGATTGACTGGCTTGATTTCCTTGCTGCCCGAGGGACTCTCAAGAGTCTTCTCCAGCACCACAGTTTGAAGGCATCAATTCCTCGGTGCTCAGCCTTCTTTATGGTCCATCTCTCACAACCATACATGACTACTGGGAAAGTCATAGCTTTGACTACACAGACCTTTGTTGGCAAAATGATGTCTCTGCTTTTTTAATAGAAACCACCTAGTCCAGGCAATGGCAGGTGGGTTTACTCTTGGGTGCAGGTGGATTCGTTGTGGCTGCTCAGGGTGCTGTGTTGAGAAGGGCTCGGAGGCCTGGGGGCAGGGGTGCTTTAATTGGGCAGTGCTGTCTGCCGTGGAGGCGGGGAGGGGAAGGGAGCCGTGTTCCGTGCGCAGTGTGTGTATCTCTGCGTATACACATGAAACCGAGGCCCAGAGAAGTTGTGGCCTGTCTGTGTGTTTGGAGGGTCTGGGACTAGAACCTGAGGCTGCTGCTCCTCACCCAGTGTGCTTTCCATGGCGCTGATGCTGAAAAGCCCAGCTTTGTGAGAGGCCAGACAAACAAGCGTGAAGCAGCAAGGAGCAAGTATCAGACTGGGCTGTTCAGAAAAGACAGCATATGGCCTTTCTTGGTGGTCCAGTGGTTGGGAATCCACCTGCCAGTGCAGGGGACACAGATCTGATCCCCAATGGGATCAAGGAAGATCCCACAAGCCACGAGACAACTCAGCCCAAGAGCCACTGAGCCCACCCGCTGTAACTGCTGAAGCCTGTGCCTCCTAGAGCCTGTGATCTGCAACAAGAGAAGGCACCGTGATGTGAAGGCCACTCACTGCAGCTGGAGAGTAGCCCCCGCTCGCTGCAACTGGAGAAAGCTTGTGCACAGCAGTGAAGACCCAGCACAGCCAAAAATAAGTCAATAACTTTAAACAAAATACACCATACACCATAGAAAAGATCAGCATGGAGGCAGAGAGATGGGCTTTGACAGGAGAGAGGAGAGGGTGGGGTCTTGCACAAAAGGTCTGATTTGGGTGAAAGACAGTTCTGAGACCCCTCCGTGAGGAGCCTCCCCCAAGGCTGTGGGCAGAAAGTGCAAAAGCCGCCACCTTCGGCTCCCGATGTGTCAGGTTTTAAAGCCCTTTCCTTCAGGAGCAGGAAGAACGGGGTGACCGCCGGGCATTGAGAATGCAGAGGAGACGAAATCCTAACCCCCGAGGATTCTTTCCATGTTTGCTGTTTGCTGGCTTGTAGCACCTGCTGTGTGCCCAGCGCCTGTGCACTGGTGGTGTTTAGACTTGGGGTGTGCTTCCCCACTCAGCCCCTTGGCCAGCGTGTGATGGGTCTTGTGGGTCACAGCCCCCATCACAGGGCAGGCTCCCCAAGGACTAGCCCCTGCACCTTGCACTTCCGCCAGCCGGTTCTTCTCTGGGAGCCACTGTGCGATGCAGGTGTGGCGTTTTCTGTGATGGGAGCAGCTGCTGTCAGCGGGTTGAACCAAGGGTGGATCCAGGCGCACACTGCTTCACGCCTTAGTTTTTAGCTCATTTCTCTTGCTGGATGAGGAATCCGTTTGGCTCTAACAGGAGTTGCTTGATTTTTTTTTTCCCACCAGCCACTCCTCCTTGCCTGTCATCATTCTGCCAATTTCATGGTCTCCTTGGCCAGTGGTTGGAGTCAAAGAGACCTGCTTGGGGTGAGCAAATCATAGACCTTGCCTGGAGCCTCTGCAGGTTCACCAATGGGAATGCTGTGTCCACGCCCTGCCCGCCCCTTCTCCAGCTTCCCCCCACTACCCTTCTCTCCCACTTCTGGGCTGGCCTCCAAAAGCGTACAGAGAGCTTCATTTTAAGAAGCACATAGGGGGAAAAAAATGTAAAGCACATAATTGTGGGTTATGTAAGAAAAACCCCAGTATTCTTCAGAGATGCCTTCTGATGGAGGGGTTAGATGACAAGGTGCTAGAGTTTGCTTTAAATTCTTTCCCGGTTTTACGTCAAAGGGAAAAAAAAGATGGACAAAGCAAATCTTGCTCACTGTCGAACTGGCGTGTGGGGTCATGGGGGGTTCTTGTACTACTGTCTCTCCTGTTATTTACATCTGAAGTTTTTCACGTTAACAGTGTTTAAAGTGTACAGGATTCTATTGAGAACTTTATGTGTATAATTTTTGGTGCTCTTCGTAAAACTGCTTTAACCTGCTTAGAGATGTGTGTCCGACTGACACGCGGCACTTTTCCTCCTGGCCCTTGCTTCTTCCTCTTGCTTGTTGAAACTGACATGCTCCTTTGTGTAATGTTTTCTGAAAAGTTGCAGTACATTCAGCCACCCCGACATGGCCAGAACTCTGTCAATAACATTTTACAAAGGTCTGGGGTATTCTTGTTTAAGTAGTTATGTGAGTTTTGTTTTTGTTGGATGAACATTTATCAAGCATCTGCGTATGAAGACGGAATGCATACGAGGAAATGAATGTTGTGGGGGAGGGGCCCTGCCACTCTCAAGGTCAACCAGGAGCTGGGAGTCCTTTTAGGACTCACCCCGTAGCATGGAGGTGCTTGGTCACAGTGGGTCTAGGCCACAATATCTCACTTTATTATTTTAATTCAGTTCAGTTGCTCAGTTGTGTCTGACTCTTTGCAATCCCATGAATTGCAGCACGCCAGGCCTCCCTTTCCGTCACCAACTCCCGGAGTTCACACAAATTCTTGTCCGTCGAGTTGGTGATGCCATCCAGCCATCTCATCCTCTGTTGTTCCCTTCTCCTCCTGCCCCCAATCCCTCCCAGCATCAGAGTTTTTTCCAATGAGTGAACTCTTCACATGAAGTGGCCAAAGTATTTGAGTTTCAGCTTTAGCATCAGTCCTTCCAAAGGAAACCCAGGACTGATCTCCCTTAGAATTGACTGGTTGGATCTCCTTGCAGTCCAAGGGAGTCTCAAGAGTCTTCTTCAACACCACAGTTCAAAAGCATCAATTCTTCGGCACTCAGCCTTCTTCACAGTCCAGCTTTCACATCCGTACATGACCACAGGAAAAACCATAGCCTTGACTAGACGGACCTTTGTTGGCAAAGTAATGTCTCTGCTTTTCAATATGCTATCTAGGTTGGTCATAACTTTCCTTCCAAGGAGTAAGCGTCTTTTAATTCATGGCTGCAGTCACCATCTGCAGTGATTTTGGAGCCCCCCAAAATAAAGTCTGACACTGTTTCCCCTGTTTCCCCATCTATTTCCCATGAAATGATGGGAACAGATGCCATGATCTTCG
>SJYQ01104463.1:3291-77193 GCA_006410935.1 Redunca redunca | reverse complement strand
AAAAAAAAAAAAGACAAATGTGGGAAGGGGCAAGAGAATGTGCATTTCTGATTGAGGTTGGGGGTATCTTGGATGGAAAGGGGCGAGGCGAGGAATGGGGCACCATCTAGATAGATGCAGGTTTTGGTCAAGGGCCCAGCCTTTGTTTGGGGTGGGCAATTTGCAGGTGGTTATTACATTGTGAAAAGTAAGTGAAAGTGAGTCATGGGCGATGACAGATGAATGTCAGGAGCCAAGGACTCCGGTGAATAATTAACCCAGTTGTGTGCATGTTAGGTCCAACACACCCCCATGCCCACCCTAAGTTCATTTCAGCAGAAGCTGTGATGCTGTGATGGCTCAGTGTTTACTGAGCCTCTGTTCCCGTGGCTCACATCCCCACCACCCTCCCCAGCCCCCTGGCCTTCTCTGTCAGCTGTCCGTCCATCCAGCTCCAGCCTCCCTCCTCCACGGTGCCCGCCGGCTGGAGCGATCTCGGCCAGCTTGTGGCTTTGCTCGTCCTTAACCACTTGCTTCCTATCCGTGTTACACAATCAGTGCCTTGTAATAAATGGCCTCACCCAGTAATCGGTTCCACATGTGTGTATCTTTCTAAGGCGATGGTAGTTTCCCCCAGGCCAGGGGTCACAGTTTATCTCCTCTTATGTGGCAGATTACTCCCCTGCTCCCGTTCACATGCCCTGTCTTCCTTAATCAAAGAGCCCCCAACCTCCCCTCCAGCTGGGCCTGGCCTCGCCGCCCAGGGAGACGTCAATGGCAGTGTCGAGCGCCACTTCTGACAAGTCTTCCTAAGAGGAGGTGGCAGCGTGCCTTTCTTCCACCTTCCTCCTTCCCGCTGCCCAGAGTGCAGCGCCCAGGTCCCTGACACCCTTGGGTGGGGGCTCACATGGTCTGCTTTTCTTCTGATGTCTTAGCCCCCCGGGGAGGTCCTATCTATGTCCAGGTCTTCATTGCTCACAGAAACTACAATTCTTAGGGGTATAGCATGTGAACTACCCGCCCCCGTGGTTCTGAGCACTGTGAGTGCATAAAGATTGCTTCGCAAGTTCTGTGGATTAAAAAGGTCAGCCGCGTCAAAATGAGCACCTGGACTCCGAGGAGCTGGTGTTGGGTCCCGTGCGCCGCTCACCTGCGGGTGACCTGGGCAAGTCACCTAACTCCTCTGAACTCCACTAGGTCAGGGAGTTGGGAACCCTGCCCCTGACAGCAGAGTTAAAGCAGCGTGGATGGTCAGCTACCCCGATGGTCAGCCGTCCCGGGCTGTGTGCCCCAGATGCTGAAGGCTTGCACTCTAATTTTCACAGCCATGTCTACTACAGGCTTCTGAGCTCTCCTTGAGGCCTGCCCCCGCAGCAGCCTCACTTTCCAGGAACGAACGTGCGGTCCCCACGGCACATCTGTGCCTGTTGAAGGTGTCCCCACCGCGATGCTGCTGTCCCTCTGCCTCGGAGGGGACACTGTGACCCTTCTTTCGGGAGGAATTCGGGGTGGACAGTCTGAGCCGAGCTGAGCTGGCTTTTTCAGCCGGTGGTGCTTTATTGTAGCTTCTGATCCTCTTCACTTTTACTTTTCTCCTCTAGCACGCTGCCCTCAGTGGACCCAGGGTGAGAGTCGCTCTGTGCTGGGGGCTAGGGAGGTGGCTCTGCTGGTGAGAGGTGAGCGGTGAGCAGAGGGTGGAGGGGGCCACTCATGTGAATGGGCTCACGTGTGTGGGAGCTCCAGCCAGAGCCAGGCCTGCCCGGAGTGGTTCTGTACCACGTCTGGCATTCGGCTTTGATTTCCTGGGTCTGAGTGGCCTGGGGACCAGCTGCGTGCCCGTTGGCAAAAAAGGCCTCTCCTATCTCAGCAGGCCTGGGGTGCCTGTGGGCCATCAGCCATGGCTTATCCTTCGGCCACGGTCAAACCCCGGCTCCTGGCCCCAGCCAGGGTGTCCCACGTACCCCGTTTTCTGCATCTTTCCTCTCTGCTCCAGCGTGTTTATGATGACTGACTGCTGGCTTTCCAGCAGTCATTGTCTCCTTTGCATTCATTCAGGAAGCATGTATTTAGAGCCTGTCCCATGCCCGGCCAGAGTCCCATTCCTGAGCTCGGTAGTGAGGATAAATGCCTGTCTCTGCCGCACATCTGAATTCCAGGGGGCAGACGTCCTATCTGCTTTCATGCACCATCACACCCCTGACTCTTCACACGCTGCCTGGAATAGACCCAGGCTTGTTTGCTTATTATTTACTTATTCGGGATGAGATGATTGGATGGCATCACTGACTCAATGTGCATGAGTTTGAGAAAGCTCCAGGAGTTGGTGATGGACAGGGAAGCCTGGCGTGCTGCAGGCCGTGGGGTCACAGAGAGTCGGACACGACTGAGCGCCTGAGCTGAGCTGAGCTGTTCACTTTTGGCTGTGCTGGGTCCTCATTGCTATCTGGGTTTTTCTCTAGTTGCCGCAAGTGGGGGCTACTCTCTAGGTGCAGTGCTCAGGCTTCTCGTTGCAGTGGCTTCTCTTGTGGTGGAGTGCAGGCTTCCGTAGTTGTGGCCCCCAGGCTCTAGGGCACAACTTCAGTATTTGCGGTACACGGGCTTAGTTGCTCCGCAGCATGTGGGATCTTCTTGGACCAGGGATCAAACCTGTGTCTCCTGCATTGGCAGGTGGATTCTTTACCACCGAGCCACCCGGGAAGCTCCCGGGCTTGTTTTAACAAGTAAATACTTACTGAACGTATGGATGAATGAAGGAGTGATTATATGATCAAGGCAGTTGGTGAGAGTACAGAGAACCATGGCTGAGTTTGGGGAGATGGGTGCAAACAGAGAAGCCCCCCAAAACCAGCTGTGCAAATGCCCTAAGAGAAGCACTTAGGTATTTTGAGGCTCTGAGAGGGCAGGACAGGTCACTCAGGGTGAGAAGCCTGATGTGTTTATCTACAGCCTCTCCTGGGGCCTGAGTGACCCATGAAGCCTTTCCTGGCGGCTGGAGCCTGCAGGGACCGCTCCACTTCCCAACTCCTCAGGGTCCCGAGGACGCCCTTGGGCTGCAGGCTCACTGTATCAGTCTCTCTTCTCACCAACTGTGCTGTGAACTCCCTAGGTTCCTGCCCCAGCTTGCTCATCATTTGCCAGCGGACCCAAGGTCCAACAAGGCATCTCAGTGCACTGCTAGGTCTCAGTCAGACACCTGCCCCACTGGACACAAGATGACGTGGACACACCAGAGAGTGTCGGGCTGGAGTGAGATGTCCGTCATGCATACACCCGAGTCCCCAGTGCCTCGTGGAACCTTACACGTGACTGACTGTGTGCTTACTTGATGTGCAGAGTTGAGCCTCCTCTTTTTTGGCTTGGCTTGGAAGAGTCCACTCGCTGTGGTGGCGAGATGGGCCCAGAGTGTCAGTTTGGGTGCAGGGACAGCTGGTGAGGGTGCGTGTTANACAAAGTGATCACGTCCAGGCTCTGCTTTATCATCGTTCAAAAGAAAGGGCTCCTTGCACTCTAGCAGGAGGGGCAGGGCACGTTCGGTTGCGACCCTTCCTCCTTGTGGTCAGTGTTTCGGTTTAGCCGGCAGCTGGCGAGCGTCTGCCATGGGCAGCGCACGCGGAGGCCAGGGGTGAGGTTGTTCAGATGCAAGCACATGGCAGGGCCTACGCCCGGACTCTGAGGTTCCTAGTCACCTTGAATGTGGGGTACACTGCGCCAGGGCTCAGGGGGCACAGACACCGTAATTGTTTCCAGCCAAGGGATTTGGGCAGGGAAGGAGGTGCTGGAGGTGGGCATGGTAGGGGCAAGGATTGGGTCAGGTGCATCCCCCCCAACCCCAGCATGGACAGCTGCCCTGGAGTCGATACCATCTGTTGAGACTCTCACTTCCTGCTGAGATGGTGGTTATTACAAACGAGTCATTTCTTAACCTTCCTCCTCCCCAGTTTTTCAACTGTGTCCTGAGTTGCCCTCCCCCATTTCCTGCTTAGAGAATTAAGTTCTTGGTGATAGAACTACAGAACCCTCCAGAGTTCTCTCTGGGTGCAGTCTGATCATTTGTTGCAAACTCCAATGACAATGAGTAGTAGCTGATTTGCAGGGCTTGTTTGCTTTCTTATTTCATGTGTAGCTTCTTCAGAGGGTCAAGTGGGAGTGAAGGAGGCGGCAACACAGTCTAACCTGCTCACTTATTTATTCAAGATTTCACTGCTCCCTCCATGCTCCCACAGAACTTGCCCCCCACTTTCCAGCCTTTTCTCTCATGCTCAAATGCTGTCGCTGTGCCCAAGGCAGGCATCGCTAATCCACCGTGCACACTCCACCTCCCCGCAGCACAAACCTGCCCTTAGAGCTCTCAGCCTGGCGGCCTGCCAGCCCTTCAAAGTTGAAACCTCTGTCACCCTTCACAGTACAAACTGTTGTGTGTGCTTCTCCTGAGACCAGAGGAAAACGAGTTTTAAGCAGGTGGCAGGGGGAGTGGGGCGGGCATTCAGAGGTTCCCGCTCAGCCCTCCTGTCTTGCTCTGAACGCCGAGGGTTAGGGCAGGAAAGGGGTGTGGGTGAGCCTGGGGGTGGGGTGGATTTCCCCAGGCCTGGGGACCTCCGGGGCAAGCCCCCACACCCCAGTCGCTGCGGCCATCTCCTTTATGGGTTTCCCTTTCAAATCGCTGCAGGCCTCCTGCCTGTGTGCACCACAGGGCTGTGCGAAGTTGGGACCCTTGAAACTGGGGGCAGGCATGCGTGTTCTCCCTGAGCGTGTCTGGGGCAGCACCTACCGCAGGCCCGAGTAGTGCCAGGCGCCGTGCTGTCTCCTGTGGGTTAGGCGTGATCCCCGCCTGCCCAGCCACCTGGCAGGGCTCGAAGCAGTGACAGGCTGGTGGTGGACCCGGCTGGGGGACCCCAGAGCCGCTGCTGCCCCTGGCGAGATAAGCCCAGAGCGGGTGCCAGGCCCCGCCTCCCTGTGCGGGGTCCTGCTTCTCCATCTTGAGACTGCATTGGGGGTGGAGGTGTGATTCCAGCGCCTGGGGTGGGAGACAAGCGGTGGAGGAGGGCCTTCTGCTGCTGCCTTCGTCTTTGTGGCCTCCCAGACGGCACCTGCTCTTTGTTTCCATTTTAGCTCAGTGCCACCTCCTCCTGGAAGCCTTTCTGGATTAGTCCTCCCACGAGCTCCCATTGTCCCCCAGCTCAGATGCCTCACATCCCCTCTGTAAGGGCATCGGACTTGCCAACAGGCCTGTCTCCTGCCAGGCTGCGGGCTCCCTGAGGGCCAGGCCCTGTCCCACGCACACAGCCTGGACACCCTGACTGCTCCCTGTCGGTTTTGTTGAGCTTGTCTGCCTGTCTGCATTTCTTAGATTTGAGGACACAGATCTTGCCTATTTACCCCACCACCCGACCAGCACACCGCCTGACACCCCATAGGTGCCCAGGAGTTACCTGTGGTGGTGGTTCAGCTGCTCAGTCATGTCCGACCCTTTGCGGCCCCGTGGACTACAGCACGCCAGGCTCCCCTGTCCTTCACTTATCTCCCAAGTTCTCCCACTTATGCTCAAGTTCACGTCCCGGGAAATACTGTGGTGTAAGTCTAAGTGTGAATGGTTGCCTTTCTGCTCTCCCTGCCGTCAGCTCCCTGCCCTGGGGAGACGGGCGTTAGGCCTGGCGGGCTGACTCAGGAGCAGCGATGCCCTGTGGCCCGTGGCGGCCTGCCTCTCCCTGCCCTCACAGATCCCAGCAGGCTGCCACCTGCCGCGGGTGGCTCCCAGGCACACTAGGCCCCACCTGCTCCCACGTGTCCCCTGGTGGGAGCAGCACTGGCAGCTAGCGGGTGAGGGGCTGCCAAGGGTGGCACCCGCCCCAGCCCTGCCTGGCCTGAGTGGTGGGTGGAGCATTGGGGGGCACAGCCGTGGCCCAGACACATGCTCCCAGCCCAGCTGCTTGCTGGGACCGGGGCGGGCAGGGGGCGGAGCTCTGTGGGCATGCCCGGGGCAGAAGGTGCCAGGGCGCCAGCCTAGAGCCCCCAGCTGGCGAGGGTGCAGGGAGCAGTTTGGGGCCCACAGACCTGGGGAACCTGGTGTTGCTGGCTTCGCAGGTGTCCCCACCCTTGCTGTGTGATCCCGCACGCTATGCTCTGGCCGTTGTGAGCCGCACACCCTCCCTTGCCTGCCCGTTGCCAAAAAGGTTGACTTTTGCAAGAAGCCCAAAGAAAGGAACTCTGCAGCTGCGTGATCCCTCGCCACCATAAAAATAGGGTTCTTTGCGTCACCCCCAAGCACAGATGCTGCTGCTCTGCTGGGAAGAGAGGACAGGGCGGCCCTGAGCCCCCCCAGGCACTGAAGTGCGAGAACAGGACCACCCCTGCCGCCCAGCCTGCCTAATCCCCTAAATCCTTCTTGGTTGCTTGTGTGCTAAGTCGCTTCAGTCGTGTCTGATTCTGTAGCCTGCCAGGCTCCTCTGTCCATGGGATTCTTCAGACCTGAATACTGGAGTGAGTTGCCGTGCCCTCCTCCAGGAGATCTTCCCAACCCAGGGATGGAACCCATGTCTCTTCCATCTCCTGCATTGGTCCAACTTGCCCCCCCCCCGCCCTGCCCCCCTCACTGCACCTGTGGCTGCTGGTGGCCTCACCGTAGACATTCAAGCCTGGAGCCCAGTTTTAGCTGCTGCTGGCCAGGCTTGTATCTGCCATGTAATATGGTTCCTGGGACACCATTTGTGGGCAGAAGTTCTTCTCGGAAGAGTTGAATGCGGCGCCCTGCCTGTGCTCCTGGGGCTGCCCCTACCACTTTCCTTGGTGCAGGGACTCGAAACAGGTGCTTCCTAGCATCAGATAAGTCCACCCACAGAGCAACACAGTGGGAAGGTGGCAGGCATTCTCAGGGACACTTGAGGTGTCCTCCAGTCCCGCCCCTGTGGGTTTCCCCGGGTTCTTCAGGGACGTGTGGGCACTTGCCTGTTTTCAGAGTTGGCAGCCCTGAGTTAGTAACTGTAGCGATGTGCTGTGAGTCTGTGTGCCAGCCTCCATCTAAAGGAGCCAGACATCCTTTAGAGATGATCCTCTTCCGTTTACAGATGGTGTGGCTCAGAGAGGGCCTGCAACTTGCCTGAGGTCACACAGCAAGTAGCTTTGCCCTCTCTTGGTGGTGTTTGCATTTCCGGGTGCTCCCTCCCACGGATCTCCCTCCTCCTGGGTCAGCTCAAAGGAAATATTTGTTTTCCTTTCTGAGAACAAAGGCTGGGCTTGGTTCATTTCTGTGAACACAGCCACGAGGACCGACAGTTGCCAAGTGTTCAGGGGTGGGGGTTTCTGACAGCCTGGGACCCGCAGGCGGACCTGGTTGGTGGCCTTCAGTTGCTGAGTCCTGAGACGCGGTGTGGCCTCATTAGGGGAGCTGGTGCTCCTGGGCTTGTGCAGACCCGAGCTGGTTTCAAGCCCCGGGGACCCCGGGATTAATTGAAATGAGGTGGAACAGATGGATTGAGTCTATCAGCAGCTTTACGTGACAGCCTCTTAACATAAAAGCACTTCATTACCCACTCTTTCCGCCGGGGCTCCCTGCCTGAGTCGGAGGGAATGTGGCCGAGACGGGAGTCCCCCCACCCCGTCCAGATGGAATCACAGGCACGTGGCCGACGGCCCACCTCTGAACAGGCGGCTGGGGATAATTCATCAGGCTTATGTCTCTGCACAGTAGCTAAATTTACAGAATCGTTCTCCTGGCTGAAACGTCACCAAAAGTGAGCAGTGCCGCGGGGGTTGGGGGTCCAGTCCCTGTTGCTATCAGATGCGGTGACATCGTGGGCATTTTGATTGGTTGGGAATGGGGTCAGCAGGCTGTCACTATGGAAGGTATGAGACAGGCATCACCGTAGAATTGCCTCGGTTTGGGGTCTCAGGGAGAACTCACCAGCCCAGAGCGCCCAGCTTGGCCCTTGCCCTGCATGTGCCATGGTTCTTTCCAATTGAAAATTCTGGTAATCCTTGTCCTGGCCCCCTCATGTGCTGTGAGGAGGAGGAAGGAGAGGGGGAGAGGGGACCTTCCCCTGTGTTTGGGTATGTGTTTGCCATCTGGGTTGTCAGGCGGTTTTTGTTTGGGACAGGATGCTGTTGAAGGGAACCCCTCTTGGCCCTATCAAAGGGGGAGCTTTGGAGGAGCGCTCATGGATGGCAGGAGCATAAACCCCCACGATGTGTGCAGAGGCTGCCTGGAATACTAGCCCTGACTTCCTGGGTCTCTCCATGGGGTGCTCTGTGAGTGTCTCAACCTTTCCAGATCCCAGAGGCACCTCACTTGCATGAACCTTAGCTGTGTGGTTTCTGGAAGAGTTTGCAGTCTTGCCTCCTCTCCTGGGGTCCTGGGATAGATGCTGGGGTCCTTGAATACGTGTGCGGCCTTTCCCGTCTGAGTCACTTCTTTTGTTTAGGAATTTTATTATGTTTTAATTTTTAAAATAATTTTATTTTTGATTATGCTGGGTCTTCTTTGCTTCATAGGCTGTTCTCTAGTTGAGGCAAACAGGGGCTCCTGTCTTGTTGAGCACGGGCTCATAGGTGTGGCTCACAGGCTCTAGAACACAGGCTCAGTAGTTCCGGCAAATGGGCTTAGTTGCTCTGAGGCATGTAGGATCTCTGCACCAGGGTTCAGACCCATGTCTCCTGCATTGGCAAATGGATTCTTTTCCACTGAGCCACCGGGGAAGCCCTGTTGAGGAATTTTTAATTCCCCTTGCTTTTCTTCACTTGCTCATAAAACTATCACATTTGGGATTTTACAGTTGGAAAGCCTGATGTATTCAAACCGGCATTACAAATTCACCGTGAGGTGTTTGTAACTTTGGTTTTCATCTACAGGCATGTTAAATGTGGGATCTTCAGACATGTGGTGGCCGATTTTGCCAGGTAAAATACTTGAAGGCATAGGAAGGAACTTAACAGGGGACTAAAGTAACTCATGGTAGTGGAGCAAAGTAGTTGCTTTTCAGGACTCGGTCCCTTTGTTCATGTGAGAAAGAGAAGACACCGCTTCCAAAAGAAGAGATTTTAAAAACAATAAAACCAAGCACTTTGCCATAAGCTGAATCAGTCTCGTATTGTCAGCGGTCACTTAGCTGCTGCCTCTTTGCTGCCTTCTCACGGGAGGAGCTGACTGATGAGGCAAAATGTGAAAGTGCCGCAGGAGTGCGCAGGTGAAGCTTTAAGAGTTGAGGGGAAAGGCAGTCATGTGTGACTAAAGGCATCAAGGCTGGCTTCCTGGAGGAGGTGGCATTTTCACTGAGTTCTGGAGGATGGGTAGGGTTCTGATCTGGTGGCACCTGGGGCTGGCATTGTGTGAGGCAGAAACAGTGCCCAGTGGAAAATGTACAGTATGCACAGAACAGGGTAACCAACGGCTTGACTCGCTGGCCACACGTGGTAGCTAACGCATTTCTTGGCTCCCACCTTTACCTGTAGGACTCCTGAACATTGTCCTCAGCCCCGCTCCCCGGCCCTCTGGGGAGTTTTCCCGGCCTTGTCTGGGCAGAGTTTGGCAGTGTACCTGGTGCTGTGCTGTGTGACCTGTCAGTGCACGGCAAGGCGCTCTATGTGTGGTTTTGACTCCCTGAACCCAAGACTTAAGGTGTGCTCTGTGTGTGCGCGCACGCGCGCTCATCCTGGATGCATACTCAAAGCAGCCATCACTCGTGTTTCTGATTCTCAGTATTCGATAGGTCTTTGTGTTTCTCTGGCTGTGTGGAAGGCACGATTTGCTGTCTGGACCGTCCTGGTCTCCTTGGAAACCATGAGCATCATCTTCTGGATGCCTCTCAGGAGTGTTTGTCTTAACTTCTCTGGGATCTCTCTCTTACTGGCTCTGAATTAACGGCTCCTTTTCAAACCCTCATGGAGGGTCATTCCATCCACCTAAACTCATGGTATTTAGCAGCATTTGTTTCTCCTTCCTGGCAAAATGTCAGACCATAAAATTGTTTCTTTCATTTGGCAAGAGAAAAAGATTTCCTTCTTCATGAAATCATTGTTCTCAATCCAATAATCCCAGTGTTCTCAGTGGAAACTGAAGATAACCTTTGCCGCAAACACAGAAAGTGTTTGCACCCGGCAACTTTTCTGGGACCTTTTGTCTCTTCCACCAGCAGAGAAAGTGACCTTTCTATTTGAGCACTCACAGAGGTTGGCAGGAGCCGTGGCAGCATTTGAAGCCTTTTCAGTAAGGCCCCTACATTGCCACAGGTGGTGGGTGAACGTCTCTGGGATTCTTGAGCCTCTGTTTTCCAGGGGCTGATGCTCCCGGAGCTGATCCTCCACCCCACCCTTCCCTTCCCAAAGGGCTTCCTGCCTCTGGCCCCAGCACAGGCACCAGAGCTGCAAGCCAGCCTCTGCCGTCATCCCTGGGTTCCTCTGGCTCGTATCTCTCCCCAACTGATGGAGGCTTTGTACTTCCTGATGGGGGGTGATGGGGTACTATTTGATTTGGAGTGGGTGATTTTTAAGAAACCAATAATCTGCATCGTTTTTCATGTTGCACTGTGAATTGTCTCAGGAGAAAGGATAATTTGTTTTAGTAGATCTGTCGTGTTCACAGTTCCATAACTGATAAAGCGATACTGCTGATCATACATTCTTTGTGGGAAGCCATGCCACGATTTAAGGTGATAGAACCACATTTATAGAACCTTTTTTAAAAATTATTTTTGGTGGTGCTGGGTCTTCATTTCTGCGCCAGCTTTCTCTAGTTGCAGCGATTGGCTCTATACTCTTCGTTTCGGTGCACACGGTTCTTATTGCAGTGGCTTCTCCTGCTGCGGGGCGCAGGCTGCAGGCACTTGGGCTTCAGTAGCTGTGAGTGGTGGGCCCTGGAGCACAGCCTCAGTAGTTGCGGTGCACGGGCTTAGTTGCTCTGTGGCATGTGGGATCTTCCTGGACCGGGGATCAAACCCCTGTCTCCTGCATTGGCAGGTGGATTCTTACCTTCTGTGCCACCAGGGAAATCCCGGAATCTTTTCAAAATGTTGGGAAAGCTTGCTCTTGGCCTGCCCACTCTAATAAAAAGAGTTCTGTCATTTTGCTATATTTTTCTTTGACGGTTTCTTCCCTTTGGCATATCTTTAATTTTCTGCACCCAGTTAGGTATTGTCTTATTCATTTAAGCATTTTCTGCCATCTTCCCAACCAGGATAGTAACTGAATCTTCCATTACCCAACCACTCCCCAGTGTCCGTTTGTGGCCTAATTATTAAAGTACGGCTCCCTCATCACACACCCTGTCGTACTTGCGGGTGAAGCTTTGATGGGGGTATTTTAGAGCTTCTGTTGACTATTCTGCTATTGACAGTTTTATGGCAGACAGCTTACTAAGAGTTTGTGGGTACACACACTTATTCTCAGAGGTGAGTCGAGGGGGTCATTTTGCGGGGTGGGGAGCTGAGCGGAGCTGAGTCCTCCTGTTCCAAGCCAAGGAATGAGATCCTGGAGAAAAGCACAGGCTTGTTTTTTGAGGGCTTCCAAGACGTTTGTCTGCCATGACTGAGTGGGTGCACTATTTATAAGTTCTGGATAGAGACTGGCTAGAAAGGAATTACGAGGCCTGACCCCACGGGACCTAATGGAGCCCACTGAGAGATGTGCTGGAAATGAGCTTCACTGAACAGCAGCTCCAGGAGCCACCGGTCACCTTGGGCCCGAGGGACAGACCCGGTGGACCGAGACATCCAGGCCTGCCCTGGGGTCCCTCCAAGCCCCTGCTGTGCTGCCCCTCCGCCTCTGCCTCCCCTCCCCCCCCCACCTCTCTCAGAGCCCCCTTCCTCCAGAGGGCCCCATCTTGTCATCCTAAGATTTAGCACCGCCAACATCTGTAAAGTGCAGGCATTCGGGAAACTGCAAAGCTCCCTTAGGAGGAGTGAGGTTTGAGCGAGTTTGGGGAGGAGGACATTTGTAACTTGAAGCGCTGGCCCGTGTGAAGGCTGGTAACAGGAGGGATGACGAGGGCTCAGGTGATCCCTGGAGCCAGCCTGGAATGGCAGCCTGGGTCCTGTGTTGGGAGCAGTGTTCACTCGTGGGGTCAAGCATTTGGCATCGTAGGCTCAAGTATTTGGCATCATGGGCTCAGTGGAGCCATGAGCCCAGTGCTGGTCTTATTTGCTGTGGGGACGCCAGGAGGTCCCACCGCCACCACGGCCACTCGCATAGCTGTGATCACATCTGAGTTCTGTGCGCACCAGGTGCCTCTGGAGTCTGCTCTCTCCATCTTGTATCATCCTTCCTGCCACACGGAAGAGCCCTGTCACCCGTGTAGCCTGGAGCGGGGCACCCTCTCCCGTGTCCTGGGTTTTCCCCACTGGGTACATCTGTACTTGTCTTAAGAGGATTCTGGGAGGAAGGGAGTGCCTTCCTTCCCTTTGGCTTCCTGGTTCTGAGAGCTTCTCTCAACTGTGACCCCTGGGAGCCAGTGCCCAGGCCTCCAGATGGCCCCTCGTCACTCCCTGTTCCACCCCCACCCAGGTGGCGTCCAATCAGGAAACTGGCAGTCCAAGGGCAGTCAGAATCTCTGAGCTTATTGACATGGTGTGAAGCCAGATGCTGCCGCTGGGACCCCAGCTGGGGTGCCAGACGCTTCCTGGAAGCCGTCCTGCTCAGTTGGTCCTTCCCCAGGTGTCGGGCCTTGTTTGTGTTAACACAGCCCTGGAAGGAGCTTCGGAGTTGATCAGTTCTGTTCAGTCGCTCAATCATGTCTGACTCTTTGCGACCCCATGGACTGCAGCATGGATGCCATGGATGCCAGGCTTCCCTGTCCATCATCAACTCCAGGAGCTCGCTCAAACTCATGTCCATTGAGTCGGTGATGCTATGCAACCATCTCATCCTCTGTCATCCCCTTCTCCTCTTGCCTTCAATCTTTCCACCATCAGGGTCTTTTCTAGTGAGTCAGTTCTTTGCATCAGGTGGCCAAAGTATTGGAGTTTCAGCTTCAACATCAGTCCTTCCCATGAATATTCAGGACTGATTTCCTTTAGGATGGACTGGTTGGATCTCCTTGCAGTCCAAGGGACTCTCAAGAGTCTTCTCCAACACCACTGTTCAAAACCATCAGTTTCTCCTAAATTTTAGGTTTGCAGCCTGGATGAGGTCCAGTGGGCTCTTTCCCCTTTTACGTTACAAAGCCCTTTCTAGCCCAGCCCCTTGCTGCTGTGAATCCAAGTGCTGCCACCCTCCTCTGACCTACTTTTGTGACTTTTCTTTTCGTTTGTTTAAAGTGGTTACCAACGAGGTCCTTCCAAGATCCAGTTAGTGCAGTTTCACTAGGAAAAGGGAAATCTGGGGTTTCCCCCACATCTTATCCTAGCATCTCAGACCAAATCTAAAGGAGATGCAGGCAGAGAAGGGAGGGTGTACAAAGTCTGCTCTGGATCTCGGTGCTTAAACCCCCTCCCCTGCACCCTCCCCCTTCACTGGCCCTAGCCCAGTTCTCTGCGGAGGGAGGGGGTCTCTGCGATGGCAGCACCCCAGGCCTGACTCTTCCCTCCCGCTGTCAGGCCACAAGAAGGATGGGGTGACATGAGAGGCCGCAAGGCTTGTGTGTGCCCTCGTCCCTCATCACGGCCTCAGGATGCGACAGTGGCCTTTGTTTCTGCCTTCGCAGAAGCCCGCGCGGCACCAGGAAGGCTTGTTGGCAGATTTGAGGACTGCTCCGAGCACATCTCCATACTCGTCCACCCCTGCAGCCAGCGGGGGTGTGACCATCGCCCGCCCAGCAGGCCAGTGTCAGCTGCGGCCTCCACAGTGGCCTTCTGTTCTGAGTAGCAGGCGGGAGGGTCCATTCGTCAGCAGCCTCCTCACGTCCCCACTAGCTGAGGGCCTGGCCCATTGCCCTGGAGGCCCCACCACCCCGAGGAGACGCATTTGCTTAGCTCCCCTGTCTCTGGTGTTGTGGAGCATGACGGCCACTAGCCACGTGTGGCTGGCACGGCCTCCAGAATGTGGCTGGTGTGTGACAGAGGAAGTGAATTTTTCATTTACTTAGATTGAAAAACCGATACTGGATTCAGTTATTGGAAGAACTGTAAGTGTGTTTGGAACAACTTGGGTGTGCGAATCTACTTATTCAGATCGTGTTTCCAATGACAGTTTGGCATTCAAATTCCGATGTGCTGTGAGTGTAAACTGCACAGTGGGTTTCAAAGACTTAGTGTGAAAAAAAGTGTGAAATCATCTCTTTCATGGTTTTATGTTGATTCGGTGGTGAAGCAATAATATTTTGGAAATGTTGGTTTAATTAAGGTATATTATTTGTATGTTGTCACTTGTTTCTTTTTACTTTTCTTTTTTTTAATTGGGGGATAATAGCTTTACAGTATTGTGTTGGCCATACAGTATTGTGTTGGCCATACATCAACATGAATCAGCCTCAGGTATAAAGAACATTTGAAATGAACGTTTCTCATGTATTTCTGCTAGACAATTCTCACCGTGGTACTCAAACCTCCGAGGCTATTTTTGCTGGAATACGATTAATGGTCCTTCGAGGGGAACAGTTAAGATCTTAGAGGTATTTTGGGCCACAGGATTAAATCTTAGGAGACCCATGAGGCTTTGAAAGGAACACATCAATAAAATATTGTTCATGAAACATTACTTCCTAACTATGCAAGTGATACATATTGTGGGAAAATTAGAAATCCCAGATTAGATAAAATCAAACATCTAGTTTTAGAAGGAGACTACACGGATTTCCCAGCAGTATTTTCCAGCAGTCTTTTGCTTAGGTCATCATTAGCGTAAAAATTCAGCTTTACATATTGCAGAGACCTTCAAGATGATTTCACATTCTGTATCTGCTTCATAACAAACTGTGGAAAATTCTGAAAGAGATGGGAATACCAGCCCACCAGACCTGCCTCCTGAGAAACCTGTATGTAGATCAAGAAGCAACAGTTAGAACCGAACATGGAACAACAGACTGGTTCCAAATTAGAAAAGGAGTATGTCAAGGCTGTATGTTGTCACCCTGTTTATTTAACTTACATGCAGAGTACATCGTGCAGAATGCCAGGCTGCATGAAGCTCAAGCTGGAATCAGGATTGCCAGGAGAAATGTCAGTAACTTCAGATATGCAGATGTCACTAACCTAATGACAGAAAGTGAAGGGGAACTAAAGAGCCTCTTGATGAAGGTGAAAGAGGACAGTGAAAAAGCTGCTTTAAAACTCAGCATTCAAAAAAGTGAGATCATGGCATCCGGTCCCATCCCTTCATGGCAAATAAATGGGGAAACAGTGAAAACAGTGACAGACTTTAATTTTGGGGGCTCCAAAATCACTGCAGATGTTGACTGTAGCCATGAAATTAAAAGATGCTTGCTCCTTGGAAGAAAAGTTATGACCAACCTAGACAACTTATTAAAAAGCAGAGACATCACTTTGCCAACATAGGTCTGACTAATCAAAGCTATGGTTTATCCAGTAGTCAAGTATGGATGTGAGAGTTGTACCATAAAAAAGGCTGAATGCCAAAGAATGGATGTTGTTTTTGAACTGTGGTATTGGAGAAGACTTTTGAGAGTCCCTTGGACAGACAGTAGGGAGATCAAACCAGCCAATCCTAAAGGAAATCACTCCTAAATATTCTTCGGAAGGACTGAAGCTAAAGCTCCAATACTTTGGCCACTTGATACGAAGAGCCGACTCATTGGAAAAGACCCTGATGCAGGGAAAGATTGAAGGCAGGAAAAGGGGCCGACAGAGAATGAGATGGTTGGATGGCACCATCAACTCAATGGACATAAGTTTGAGCAAACTCTGGGAAATAGTGAAGGACAGGGAAGCCTGGGGTACTGCAGTCCATGGGGTCACAAAAAGTCAGACACGACTGAGTGACTGAACAACAAATTTCCTTTATAAACATGTGTACCCTCTTCAAGCACCCTGATAATAGAGCTGGTGCTCCAGACACTTGCACCACAGCAGAGCAGAAACCAGCCAAGACTCCAGAAGGGAAGGTAGTTGGTTGACAACGATAACAAGGAAATCTTCTAGAAGCTGGGCTGAGCACTTGAGTTCAGCATTGAGACCGGATAGGGACTCCATGACATTGCTAGCAGTGTTTTTATTTATTGAATGTCCCCAAGTTAAAGTGACTTAGTGTTGATGTGACTTAGAAGTTCTGGGTGGTTTAGTCCCTAAGTCGGTCTGACTCTTGGCAACTCCATGAACTGTATACTGGAGTGGGTTGCCATTGCCTTCTCCAGGGGATCGTCCCGATCCAGGGGTTGAACTGGGGCTGTTGCATTGCAGACAGATTCTTTATTGCCTGAGCCACCAGGGAAGCCTGACAGAACGTCTGACTTGGCTGGGAGCCCTTCCTTTTGCTGGAGGTGGATTTATCTGATTTTACTGGCCGTGTGTGTTCTGCCCGAGGGTGCTACTGCGGATCCTTTGGTGAGCACACCCAGTTGAGAGACTGCGTTGACTTTTCCAAGCCCTGAAGGAAGGCTGAGGCTGTTACACAACTCAGACTCTGCCCAGCACTGAGACCTGGCTTGAGAAAACACTGGCCATCTCAGATGCAGTGACATGTGACCTCAGATAGTAAAGAAAGAGGTCCTCCAACACTGAGCACAGAGGGGCCCGGAGTGTTTGGGAGTGGGGTACACCTCCTCAATTTCTGGTGCTGTGGGGGCCATGGAAAGATAATAAGGAGGGTGGAGCAGTTCATTTTGCACATTCTGTTGTCGACTTTAAAAACATGCACTGAGTCTGATGATTAACTTTTTCTTGGGGCAGAGTGAGGACTGCAGCCCCGGAAACAGCACCTCAGATAGCTCTGAGAAGCTGCTCCGAAGAGGCGGGGCGGTGGCAGGGGAGGTCAGTGTATACGTGATTTGGGTGAAGGCAGAGTACACACAGTCAAGCACATATTTTTCCAGAAGGCTTCTGCTAGTCTGGTGAAGCTTTCTGCTAGTTATGAGGAACAGTTGTCACCCTGAAGGACTTTTGTGCTTTTCTAGACAAGGGGAGATACAAGAATTGGGCTCAGAAAATCAGCTCCTGAAAAATACCTAACCAGTTTTTCCCCCAAGCACAGAGTGCCTCCCTTCTCCTCTCCACCCCACACGCCTTTCAGGGGGTGTTGGAAATCAGCAGCTGCAGCAGCACGAGATTTAATCCTTGTAGAGGTCAATGGCAAGTGCCAGTCTGTAGCTGACACTGTGAAGATGTCGGCCTCTCCTGGCGGAGCTTGCCAAGGCCGCCGTTCCCATCTGAGGATTCAGAGAGCTCTGAGGTGATCAGCTGGGCCCTGTGGGTTAGCTGATTGTGTTCACTGTCGCCTTTTAATTCACCAGCGCTGGCTGGCAGTGTCCTGAGTTCAGAGAGTCCTCACGTCGTGCAGTAGAGTGACTGCTGGAAAAAAAGTTGTCTCTCAATGGAAACTTTTTTTTTAAAGGCATAAGCGGAGCTTTGTTGGTCAAGAGTTTCTATGGTGACCACTTTGGCAAGACCAAGAATATTACTGAATCCTACTGCCTTGCTTGTCTTCTGTAGAATTAGATGTTTTATCTTCTGGGTTTGTGAGAAACAAGGCACATCTGGGCAGGGAAGACCAACCTGCCCTGAGAAGTACTCTGGGAAATGTGAGCGGAGGGCCAGCACACTCGGAGGGAACTTGTTAAAACCCCCACTACAGGGGGCAGGTCGATGGCTGGTGCCTGGGCCTTCCTTCAGGGGCCCTTGGTGTGAGGGCAGGAGGCCGGGCATCTCCTGTGTGCCACGTCTCTGGGGGTCTGTGGGGGGGCTGCAGATTAGCTCTGACTTATCCCTCCCCCAGGGAAGGACTGTGTGCTCCAGTCCATGGGGTCACAGAGAGTTGGACACGACTGAGTGAGCGAAGAACAGCCACAGGGAAGTCACTGCTGAAACAAGAGAAGTCTCTTTATTTCCAGCTCGTACCAAAGACCTACTGAGTGCCAGAATCCTGAATCGTCAGCTTGTAAAGACTCAGTAACATCTCTTTTATTGTTTCAAAGTGAAAGTCACTCAGTGGTGTCCGACTCTTTGCGACCCCATGGACTATACAGTCCATGGAATTCTCTAGGCCAGAATACTGGAGTGGGTAGCCTTTCCCTTCTCCAGGGGATCTTCCCAACCCAGGGATCAAACCCAGGTCTCCCGCATTGCAGGCAGATTCTTTACCAGCTGAGCCACTAGGGAAGCCCTTTTAATGTTTATTCTGCATTTTTTAGTTGCACAAGCAAATCATACAATAAAAATAAAGACATCCTTTAAAAGAGACTCACTGCTAGTCCACTAATATAACATCTAATATATCTTCTTTTCCCCCGAAGTCTCTGTACACATGCAGACATGATTTTTATTTAGTAATAATCGAGGCAGAAGCACAGTTAGCTGTTTTGACTTTTTATTTATTTATATCTTACGTTTTCCTTCCTATTATATATATATAGTATTTTCTTAGCAACTGTTTTCATAATGGCTGCACACTCCTCCAGTTTCTTGGTACGATGTAATTTTCTTAATCAGCCTTTATTTTGTTTTCTGTTCTTAATGGCATCCTTTCCCCTTTGTTTCCATAGGAAGTTCTCCAGCAGCTGATCGTCATGAATTTGCCTAATGTCTTGATGATTGGCAAAGACCCGCTGTCTGGTGAGTGGAGGCTGCCCTCACCCGCCGTGGAGCCTGGGCTGTGCCCTGGGCAGCTGTTGGGGGCAGAGCTCTGGCTGCCAGCCTGGAGCCAGCACAGTGAAAACATGTGCTCATTTGGGTATGATTGTAAAGGATGGGCTTATAACCCCAAGGCTTTACGCCAAGAGCACGTTTCTTCCTTAAGAATATATCCTCATGACCCCCTCAGGTGGGAGTTCCAAGGCAGGTGAGGCCACTGCTTCCTTGGTCTGTGGAGCTTAAGTAATATGGTGCCCCCACCACCCCGCCCCACCCAGGGGTCTGTCCTCGTACCATCATGGGGTGTGGTCCCTATTGACAAGAAAAAGTTTTTGGAAGGGAAAGTGTTAGTCCCTCAGTCGTGTCTGACTCTTTTCAACCCCATGGAACGTAGCCCACCAAGCTCCCCTGTCCATGGGGATTCTCCAGGCAGAATACTGGAGTGGGTTGCCGTGCTCTCCTCCAGGGGATCTTCCCGACCCAGGGATCGAACCCAGGGCTCCTGTCTTGAAGGCAGATCCTTTAGCCTCTGAACTGCCTGGGAGAGAACCTTTGGCGGGAACTAACGTCCCTTCCGCTGGCGTCCTGTGCTGTTTTATTTGCCCCAGGCACGTTCCACTGGGAACCCCTGTCTTGCGTCAGTCCTCACATCTCCCACTGGTCTCTGGGGCCCGAGTGGGTAAGGTCCTAAGTCCTGGTCTTGGACACTTGGTATGACTTTGAAAGACTGAAATGTCCTCCCGGACACCTTACAGAAAGCCAGAGCTTAGCTCCAACCTGAGGGTTAACGCACTGTGAGTTGAATGGGGTGCTGCCTTTCCTCCCCTCCACGGTCTTGTGCGTTGACCTGCACCTGTGGCTCGTGGATGCAAACATGTGGGCCCCAGGGACAGATGTGCCTGCTGGCTGGGACTCCCCTGGTTCCCTTGGAGACCTTGGGAGCTTCCTGGACTGGGTGTGGGGTCAGGGCATGCGGGAAGGATCCCTCCATGAAGGCTTTCACGGGAGGAGCTGCAGCTTGCCTCTGCAGGTACCTCCTCGCCCTGCTCTCACGGGAGCCTGTCCACGGGAGCTCAGGTGTAACCCGCCGAGGATGTTCCTCGTCGAGGAGCCCTGGCCCTGGGAGCAGCAGCAGCAGCTTCTGGGGGCACTGGGTCAAGGGGAGCAGAGCATGAAATCACTGCTCGTGGGGAGGGGTCCTTCTTGGACCCCCACTCCCCTGTTCTCTGCAAGAGCCCAAGGAACAGGTTTCTTTGATCTCCTGTTTGTCTCCAGTGCCTTGGGCCCGTGAGCATCACACTGACTCCTCAGGATACACCCAGACCCACCTGGTGGCCCCGGCAGTAACGCCCTTCTCTACTTGATGTGTTAGTAACAGGGAGCCCTTGGTTTGCGCTGTCCCCGGCTCTGCCCTAGGGCCATTTGTTTTCTGGCTTTATTTCATGGTTCCCCCAGGTAGATGGAAATGGCAATCCACTCCAGCATTCTTGCCTGGAGAACCCCATGCGCAGAGGAGCCTGGCAGGTTACAGTCCATGGGGTTGCAAGAGTCAGACCTGACTTATGATTAAACCACCAGGTAGGGGATGCCAGATGCAGCCCCGGGCACCGGGGACAGCTGGGACTCTCGTGTTTCAGCAGCAGCGTGAGGAAAATGAGGGTCTGCTTTGCTTAGCAGAAGTGTGCTGCTTATCCTGTCTTATTTGGGGGACTGGTATTGAGAGAGGGGCGCCCAGAGAGGTTGGTGGTTCAGGCGTAGTTCTGCTGTTCCAGCTGCTCCAGAGACAGCATTGTCAGATGAGGAGAGGAAAGCAGAGGAGCAGGAAAGAAGGACCCTCCCTGCCTGAACCCTGGGGACCCAGCATGTGCTGGGCACCAGACATGTATTTAAAAGCGGAAGTGAAAATGTGCTTCTGGGGTGTGGCCGTGCCGTCGCATTTATAGATGAGAGAATGGCAAGTCACAGGGTTGAAGTGACAAGCCCTCAGCCACTTAACCCATGAGCAGAGGGGAGTTTGAGTGGGAGTTTGTTCCGCCTAAACCCTGGGCCTAAGCTCTGGTCCATATCACACATGAACAAGTGTCAGGCAATTGCCAGTGCTTAACCATTTTGACCTACAAAAATGACAGTGGTGTATGAGTTAATCTGGTGGCTCAGATGGTAAAAAAAGATCTGCCTGCAATGCAGGAGACCCGGGTTTGATCCCCGGGTCGGGAAGATGCCCTGGAGAAGGGAATGGCAACCCCCTCCAGTATCTTGCCTGGAGAATCCACATGGACAGAGGAGCCTGGTGGGCTACAGTCCATGGGGTCACAAAGAGTCGGACATGATTGAGCGAATAGCATTTATGAGTCAGTCTCGTGCTAAGCACATCTTGCTCCCCACCGTGTCACCCCGTCACACTGCATGGTTTGCCACCTTCCTGCGTCGGCCCCTCCCTTCCTACTGCTGTCTGGAATCCTGCCCTCGGGGGCCCCTTCTCCAGAAGGCACCTCTGCTCACCAGAACCCTGGCTCCAGCCCTGCCTTCAGAGCCTCTCTGTTCCAGCCTCTCTGAACCACACAGGGAGAGAGACTGTCCACATGCAAGGAACCCAGGTCCCACCTCGGGTCTGGCAGTAAACACCTGCCAAGATGTGGACACTTATTTTTAAATAGCTTTATTAAGGTATAATTTGCATACCATGAAGTTAACGTGTTTTGTTTTTTGGCCACTCCACATAGCATGTGGGATCTTCCCCCACTGGGGATCAAACCTGTGCCCCCTGCATTGGGAGAGTGAGTTCTTGGTTATGGGACCATCAGGGAAATCCGAAATTCGCCTATTTTAAGTATACAGTTTAGTGATTTTTTTTTCCCCCCATAAATGTACAGAGTGGTGCAGCCTTCCTCACAATCCAGTTTGAGAACATTCTCGGGAAGCTGATTTTAAACTTTTAGTTTAAAATTTAAACGGACTTTAAACTCAGTCATGTCCAACTCTTTGCGACCCCATGGACTGTAGCCCACCAGGCTCCTCTTTCCATGGGGATTCTCCAGGCAATACTGGTGGGTTGCCATGCTCTCCTCCAGGGGATCTTCCTGACCCAGGGATCGAACCCAGGTCTCCTGCATCGCAGGCGGATTCTTTACCGTCTGAGCCAACAGGGAAGCCCTTTAAATTGAGGTGAATGGAATGTCTCCAAGTGCCTAGGGCCATATGGAATCAATGTATATCAGTCGAAGAGGCTCCAGCCCCAGTTCGATGGAGAAGTTAAGATGAGACGGGGGCCTCTGGGAAAGTTAAGGACGAGAATTCCACCCAGTGCAGCAATCTCAGAGGGCCCCCGGCAGGCAGGGCAGATTCCCGCAGGCAGGGCTGATTCCCCGCAGGCAGGGCTGATCGACGGCGGCTTCTGCCGGCTCTGCCGAGAGGGGAGGGGCTGCCTCCCCCAGAGCGAGGCTGGAGGGATGAGAGCTGGGAGCACGCATGGGTAGGTTTTGACAGGAGTCTCAGGGGGACTCTGAGAGCAAGGAGGTTGTCAGGGGATAGGCACCAGCAAGAAGATGCAAACGTGAGTGCCTGAGACACATTTGTGGGATGGTGTTTTCTGTTTTAAAGTTTAAAAGTAGGTGGGTGAAGCATTTGGGGTTTCATTTAAAATAAAGAACAAAGTTGGTTTCTTTCTTGTGTGGTTACCTAGAAGGGATGGGGAGGCTTTTTTTTTTTTAAAAAACAAATTTTGTCACCCAGCTCAGGAGCACACCTGTGTTCTTTTTAGCTGATGCTGACACTGTACTGTCATTTATAACATTTCAGTTTGGGGTTATTTTTTGGTAAATGCACCTCCATGGAGAGACAGAAGGACAGATACGCATTTGGGGTTATTTTTTGGTTTTGGTAAATGCACCTCAATGGAGAGACACACGCAGTCACACACACACACACACACACACACACACACAGAGACACTGAATGATTAGGGTTATTTTTTGGTTTTGGTAAATACACCTCAATGGAGAGACAGACAGACACACACACAGTGACACTGAATGATCCCAGAACACCAATCACTTGTCCCCCTCCCTCTGACCTAAAAGAGGGAGATGTCACGACTCACACTATGAGATGTTTCTGTATGTCTGTCATCCCACACCCACCAGACAAAAGATATTCTCTTTTTTCCTACCTCAGGTGGGATTCAAGGGCAGTTCAGTGACTATGAGAAAACACTTCATATATTTAAAAATCTGTCTTCAGTGGCTGCCCTCCTGGCCTCCAGTCCTCATTTTCTGTGTTCCTATTTGTACCTCGAATCATCTCTGGATCTCCTCTCTGACTGTGAGATTTTGCTCCCATCTCCTTGGATACCTGGCGCCTCATTACTGTGGACCCCACTTCTTGGAGCCTGGCCTGGGGTCCCATGGACCCTGCTGTAGCCCCCTCACGTTCATCCACGGGTGCACAGCAGAAGAGCCTTCCCTGGCGGCTGAGCCGAGTGCAGACTGCCGGGACTGGTGTTGCAGGCTGTCCTTCGTCTTGTTTCCAGGTGGCCATGTCTGATCCTTCTCTCCGACCCCACTCCCATCCCTCAGGCAGGTGTCCTGGCTCTACCTGCACCAGAGCTGGACTCTCCTCTCCTCCTGCCCTGCTGCCCCCCTGGTTCCAGCCACCACCATCCTTCTCCTGGCTAGCACCTGGGTGGCTTTCTAACTCTGTTCCCTTGGCCTGGAATGCTTTTCCCAGATATTCACAGGAATCACTTCAGTTCAGTTGCTCAGTCGTGTCCCACTCTCTGCAACCCTATGGACTGCAGCACGCCAGGCTTCCCTGTCTCTCACCAACGCCTCAAGCTTACTCAGACTCAAGTATATTGAGTCAATGATGCCATCCAACCATCTCGTCCTCTCTTGTACCCTTTCCTTCCCGTCTTCAATCTTTCTCAGCATCAGAGTCTTTTCAAATGAGTCAGTTCTTTGCATCAGGTGGCCAAAGTATTGGAGTTTCAGCTTCAGCATCAGTTTTTCCAATGAATATTCAGGACTGATGTCCTTTAGGATGGATCGCTTGGATCTCCTTGCAGTCCAGAGGACTCTCAAGAGTCTTCTCCAACACCACAGTTCAAAACCATCAATTCTTTGGAGCTCAGCTTTCTTTATGGTCCAGCTCTCACATCCATATGTGACAACTGGAAAAAGGAATAGATCCTTCAAGTCGTTGCTCGAATGTCACCCTCTCAGTGCACCCCATCCTGATGACCTCCCTGTCATCAGGATGCTCCCCATCTTCCTAATCTGTCACAAAGGCAGGAATCTTAATGGATTTGCTGTTGTTGCCAATGTTTTGTGTGGTTTGGGTTTTCTTTTTTTTAATAGTTTTTATTGATTGATTGATTGGCTCTACCATGTCTTAGCAGTGGCATGTGGGATCTTCTATCTTTGTTGCAGCATGCAAAAATCTCAGCCACTGGGCCACCAGGGAAGTCCCAGCCAGTGTCTTCTAAGTATCTAGAGCAGGGCCTGGCACACAGTAGGTGCCAAATAAATAGAGCATAAGTGCTGGAAACGGGCTTTATCTACTTGTCTGTCCTGTCCCCGATTCCCTCTTCCATCAAGCTAGTGGTCCTTACTGATGTTAGCTGCACACCCCCACAGATAAAACTGTCAAGTGTCAGTAGTCTGGGTCAAATGAGAGTCGACCTCTGCTCAACACCATGTGTGCGGCTGCCCTAGGCTGGTGATACTGCATTGGAAGCTGCTCGCACCCTTGCCTGACTGGCTATGCTTCCGTGAAACATATTTACCTGGCTTATTGAAGAGTGTAGTCTACATGAGAACCAAGGGACCCCAGTGTCTGCAGCATCTGTAAAGTGCTTGCCAGAGCGCCACGCCCTGATTTCTCTGCAGCCAGGCTTGTCACCGTGCCACGCACATGAAAAAGACTAGATTGCTCTGACAAGAAGCCAGGGTGTTAGCAAATTAATTTCTGTGATGAATCATAGAGCAGTCGTGCTGGAAGAGGGCACTGTGTTGTCTTCCAAGGTTTGTATCCAAGCGCAGTAGTGGGTTTCAGACTTGTGAATTGCTGGTCACTCCCAAGCTGTTTAGAATGGAAAGGCGGGAGCCATGTAGGTACAGAAACTCAGCCCAGAGAGGGGAGGAAACTCATTCAGAAGCACAGAGCGTGGCAGTCTGATAGGTAAGGGATGCAGAGATGTGTGTATCACCATAAGTCATGCAGATGGTTATATATGACCCACCATTGTCATTATTCTGCCCGGTGTTTCTCAAGTTCTAAATGCCAGGCAAGATTCGTGGGTCCCTGGAGGGGCTGACCCTGTGTTTGCACCCTGTAGGGTCCTGTCTGTGCTGGGACCTTGGAGGGTAGCCCTGGGGAATCCGTTCTTTGCTGTTCAGAGATCTGGTCCTTGTCCTCAGTCTTTTCGCTCTCACCACGGTTACAGAAGGGGCTTCCAGGAACAGGGGAAGCCCTTGAGGAGTCGGGGAGTCTGTGCCCACCGATGCTGTGAACGTGCTTCCTTCACAGCTCATGCAGGCCTCTCTTCTGCTGCTCCAGCTGAAGGAACCAGAAGGCCGATTTCTGACCCTCCCAGATAGAAGATGAGAGCGCCCTTGCTTTCTTCCTCCGCCGAGTGGCCCCCCTAGGCCAGAGGCTCAGAGGAGCTCAGCCCAAGCCTGCCTCAAGCTCTCCCTGTAAAATGCCCGCTGTGGGTCCAGGGGCTGCGGAGATGAACAGGCTGTGTCTGCTCTTGGCGCCCGCTGTCTGCGTTAGGGCAAGAGGGGAGGAAGACGGGGTCCATCACTAGCCTGCTCCAGGGCGAGAAGTAGTGTGAGTGTGCTTCCCGCAGAATACACGGCGGGTAATAAGTTCTTCCCTGGGCAGGTCAGGAAGGCTTCCTGGAGGAGGCAGTATGTGGCAGAGCCTCAAGGAACTCTGAACAGAGCAGCGGAGCGTGAGTGTACAGGTGGGACGAGCTTGGAGGAGGGGGAATGTGCCGGCAGTCCCAGGAGGAGCAGCCAGCCCAGGGCACAGGGAGGAAGTGTTCTGTCACGGCTGAAGTTTAGGTTTCAAAGGCCAGAGGGAAGCGGATCTCCTGAGACTCCTTGGAATTTAATATTTAACCCTCTCAGTGTTTACTTTGCTTGCTTGTCAAGGACGTCCTTGAAGTGCTTCTCGGATCCCATAGAAACCTTCCCTCAAGGCACAGCTCTGCCTTTGATGACAAGCTGGAACCTCCGAGGGCCGGTGCGCCAGGCGGCTGGCTCACCTCCAGCCCTGCGACAGGGAGAGGGCTCCAGGTCTGGTTGATTATGAGCAGTCTTCCTGCCTCCGAGATTGTTCTTTGAGAAAGCAGGTGGCTCTCTTCCCTCCCCGGCCACCACCCACCCTGGCCTGCTTCCAACACCCTACTTGCCAAGCAACATTGGGAGTCAAGGGTCTGCCCTTAGAGGCTAACAAGCAACGCAGTTCTTGTGTTCTTTCTCCCAAACTTGAGCTGTTGTTTTTTTTTAGTTCTCCTGAATTCTTACCCCATGTGTATATTTTTATGTTTGCATTTGCAAAAGCTGTAGGTCTGTTAGGATTTCCCAGGTGGCGATAGTGGTAAAGAACCCACCTGCCAATGCAGGAGATGTGAGACACAGGTTTGATCCCTGGGTTGGGAAGATCCCCTGGAGGAGAGCATGGCTACCCACTCCAGTGTTCTTGCCTGGAGATTCCCATGGACAGAGGAGCCTGGGGGGCTACAGTTCATGGAGTCACAGAAAGTCGGACACAACCGAGTGATTTGACGCACGCACATAGGTCCTGCAAATGAGGAGGGAAGAAGTTAGTAAATAAAAGTTCATCTTGTGGGCCTTGATCCTGTTCGTGTTTCCTGTTCATTGTTGAGGGAACAGGTTCAGAAAAGTGCCCACACGCGAGTTTACGTGGCGCGGCTCGCAGCCTGCTTCTTCAGCTCTGTGCTGCCCGCTGGACTCAGAAATGAGTCTCCGGTCCATCCAGAGCGAGGGGGGGCTGGGCACTGGAGCCGAGAGCCAGCACTTGGCTCTTCCAGGAACGTGAAGTGCTTGAGTAACACTACCAAGCCCAGCGTGCGTTCAGGCGCGGCCGGATGCCGGCCTTTGGAGCAGCCGCAAGACCTGCCTGGAAACCAGACTTTGTTTGGTCGCCTCCTAGCGATGGGCCGTACACAGAGAGGGACTCCCCGGCTGCGTGAGCGTGCATGGCATCCACCGGGTCTGCTCTCTGTGGCTGTGGCCGTCCAAGGAGGAGGGATGAGCTGTTATTTGTCAAAGGTCTCTGTGTTCCCCGATGATATCTGGGCTTTGTTGTTTCCGCCTGGTGCATGGTGGGGGGACCCTTTCTCTGATCGCCTCTGCCATCTCCTCACCTCCAGCCAGTGCAGACTCTGCTTTCTTGGGGTTCATTCTGCCTTTCTGATCCTCAGTTGTTTGGTGCTGGGAAATGAATTAGCTCTCAGCTTCTGTGCCCCGGGCAGGCTGGGCTCGGGAGTCATTTCTGGCGGTGCTGATCTGAGGGGCTTGATGTGGCTGTTTCAGATCGTCTCTGTGACCGGGGAACCCAAGCAGAGGTTCTCGTTACCCGCACGAGGTGGTGGGGGGATCCCTGTGAATAGGGGGCAGATTTAGGCCAGGTGCAGGAGAGACATGGGGATAAGGGGGGGTCACTGGTCAGGGTGCACTCTGGAGCACCCCTGCACTATTTCACACGGATGTGCAACTCAGTGCCTGCAGAGTCCACCTGTGATAAACATTTGTTGAATGACTAATAAATGGGGGCATGCCTGATGGGCGTCACAAGTGTAATGTTCCAGGTGTAAGAGATCTCGGTGAGGGTTTTGCAGGGGTCGCCCTCCAGGCTGTGAGGTGGTATGTAGAGGTGCCCGTCTCCTCCTACCCCGTAACCCAGGACAGGTATTAATGGAGGGTCCCATGTGCCCATACCATTCCTTATGGGGCCCAAGGTAGCCTTGTTAAAGTAATAACAGGTCTTCTCAGTGTAAGCAGAGCCCCCAGGAGGGTCCACAGAGCTGTGCCCGTGTGGGTGAGTCTTGAGATGTCATTGCTACCTTGAGGAGAAGCAGGGCCATGTTGAGCGCTGTGCTGTTTTCCAATCAGTGAGGCAGCCCCCATAATCATCCGTATGAAGTGACTGATTTTAAACTGAGAAACCAAGGAAAGCACAGTGAGCGGTTCACCCCAGCACATAAGGTAGGAGAGAACAGATGTAGAATTATTAAAGAAAAATGTGTGTGTGGGGGGGGGGCGGGGGTCTCCATCCCAACAAGAAAGCAAATGGAAGCTGCGTTCTCTTTATTCTTCTACCCGGACGTGATGTTCAGTTACCTGCAGACCCTGGCTAAAATACCTGCCCCGTGGCACTGGGATCAGAAGCTAAGCCAGAGGGAGCCCCGCTCTGCAAGGAAATGCACAGAAATAGCAGCGGTTTCGGGGAGGGGGCAGTAGCGAGTTAGGAGCGAGCAGGTGGTGACCAAACCTCAGATCTATAGCTCAGCCTGTCTGAGCCTCTTCTTGTTTGTAAAACGCAGATAATACCAGCCTTTGGGAATTGCTCTGGGGATTAAGTCAAATGATAGAGTGTTATATGAAAGGACTGGAATGGTCTGTAGGTGCGAGGGCACACGGGGAGGGCAGGATTAACTCCAGTGGGTCAGTCCTTCCAGGTTGTGAAGGGTTCAACCCTCAGCCTGGCTCAAGACTCACGGACCCGGGGGCCTCTGTGGCAATGGGGTCTTTGTGGGTAAGTCACTGTACCTTCCAGCCTCAGCAAGACAGTGTGCAGTTTGCAGCAGGAAGAACTTGCTCTTGGAAGGGGTTGTTTGCCTTCCTTTATCTAAGTCCCTGTCTTCATACCCAGGTGATCACTGACACATAAGTTGGTTTTCCATAGCCAGAGGATGTACAAACGTTCAAATGACGGCATCTTGGGGCATCAAAGACTGGCACCGAAAGGACTCTAGAAATTAGGTACCAGGCACGGAAGACAGGTTTCATTTCCTATGCCATTGTTTATTGATTGGCACTGGCTGAATGGAAAGTGCTGTGTTCAGAAGGGTTCCGAGGCTTCCTTCCAGGCTCGGTAAAAAAAAAAAAAAGTGTTGTGATTGACTAGTCATGTCTGCTGCAGACATGAGATTAGAAAGTCAGGGAATTTTCCAACCTTGTTCTTATTCAGCCTCCACATTTTAAAGGTTGGTGTACTTTAATCGTTCCACTACATTTCTGTCCCCAGGCCCACCTTTACCCCATAGGCAGTATTAGTTTCCCTTCTGTTTTGGAAGCTGGTGGCTGCGCACATCTGTATGTAGCTTTATTTATGGCTTAGGTCAGCCTACGTGCATTCCATTTCCACTAAGAAAGGCTGGAGGGAGTTTCTCTGTGTCAGGACTCCAGGAAGCAGGTAGTAAAGTTAAGATTTTTCGTAGACTCAACTATTAGCTCAGCCTGTCCTGGGATTTCCCCTGGGTTTGTGGGTTGATGCAGAGGGTGTCGGATGTGTTCTACCCCTCCCCCACCCACTGGTTGCTTATGACTCACTTGGTTGTTTCCTACCCTGCCTCCCATTCCTCATGAAAACCCACCCCCAACTTAAGACCAAAGCGTTTATAACTTGACAAGCACCACGTTCTCTTACATCTAGGCCTTTGCATATGCTGTTCCCTGAAAAGCCCCCATACCCACCTCTTCCTGGGGTCTCAGCTCAGAAGTCATTTCCTTTTGGAAGCCTTATTGTTGTTGTTGTTCAGTTGCTAAGTTGTATCCAGCTGTTTGCGACCCCATGGACTGCAGCAAGCCAGGCGTCCCTGTCCTTCATTGTCTCCCAAAGTTTGCTCAAACTCTTGGCCACTGGGTCAGTGATGCCATCCAGCCATCTCATCCTCTGCCGTCGTCTTCTCCCCCAGCCCTCAGTCTTTCCCAGCATGAAGGCTTTTCCAGTGAGTCAGCTCTTCACACCAGGTGTGATATGACTGTTGGAGCTTCAGCAGCAGTCCTTTCAGTGAGTGTTCAGGGTTGATTTCCTTTAAGGTTGGCTGGTTTGATCTCCTGGCTGTCCAAGGGACTCTCTCGAGTCTTCTCCAGCCCCACATTTCAAAAGCATCAATTCTTCAGTGCTCAGCCTTCTCTGTGATCCAACTCTCACATCCATATATGACTGCTGGAAAAACCATAGGTTTGATTATATGGACCTTTGTCTGCAAAATCTCTGCTTTTTAATACGTTGTCTAGGTTTGTCATAGCTTTTCTTCCAAGGAGCCTTGCCTGATCCTTACTGCAAACGAGGTGTTCCTCCCTTGGGTTCCCATAGCATTTATCAGCTTCTAAGATTGCTGGTTTTCTTGGTTTGAGCCGAGCTTTCTTGGGCTTCCCAGGTGGCGCTGGCGGTAAAAGAACCTGCCTGCCAGTGCAGGAGACCTAAGAGATGCGAGTTCAATCCCTGAGTCAGAGATCCCCTGGAGTAGGCAGTGGCAACCCACTCCAGTATTCTCGCCTGGAAAATTCCATGGGCAGAGGAGCCTGGCAGGCCCCAGTCCATCGAGTCACAGAGTTGGACACGAGGATCACACTTGGGCTGAGCTCTGAGAACTGTGTTGACTATGGAATGTGCTCAGCAAGGACCCAGCACCCAGTAGGTGTTTGGAGGGAGTTGTCTGTAGGGCTCCTCCTTCTTTGTCTGCATAACTATGAGCCACCCCTGCTGGCAGGGACCCAGCAGAGAGTCTTCTCTGTTATGTTGTGAAACTATTCAAAACCCACAATCTGGTAGCTTTTGAAAATAGCAGAAATCCTGAGAGAAATTGGGCATCAGCTTCCCATGAGAAATGAGTGAACTTCTGCTTTTCTCTCTTACTCTCTTCTTCTTCTTTTTTTTTTTTTAAAGTTTGCTGGAAATCTGTGTACGCGTAAAAATCACAGGATACATTTGTTATAGCAAATGTTTTTATTCACTTAGCTTGGTGAGAATGAGCACAACTCTGCTTCCTGTGTCTGAAGGCAGGGGTGAGTCTCCCTAGTGCCCTGCTCACCACCAAAATGCTTATCTAATTTAATTTATTTTATTACTTTACTTGGCTGTGCCAGGTCTTAGTTGCAGCATATGGAATCTTTAATCATTACTGAGGCATATGAGATCTTTTTTTAATTTTTCTTCAAGTTGCAGCATGTGGAATCTAGTTTCCTGAGCAGGGATTAAACCTGGGCCCCCTGCAATGGGAGTAGGAAGTCTTAGTCACTGGACCACCAGGGAAGTCCCCCCAAAGCTTATTTTAAATAATTATTCCCTGACCATATTTCTAAAATGAATAAATGAATTCTCTACTTTTAAGATCTTTTTTTTCCCCTTTGTTATAAAATTAGCCCACTGGAATTCCGTACTCTCCCAATAGGTCTCTGGATCAGATTGAGATTTTTGTTGGTGTGTGATGGGTGTGACTGAAGAAAGGAAGGAATGAACGAGTCACGGTTGCCATTGTGTGCCACTGCTGGAGGCTGAGGGAGCAGGGGCCTTATCCTTTCCCTGAACAGCCTCCGCCCGTGGCTCTCGTGAATGTGTGCAGCGCCTCCTGTCTCTTCCTTGCTCTCAGATAACCAGCTTACCCTGTCCTCACGGTGGGTCTGTCTCGTGCCCCTGCCCACTTTGAATTTGCTGTTTTTATCTGCTGTAGGCTGGGAGAATGGATCATCCAAGTTGTTTAAGTTATCCAAAGTGTGATATAATTAGGTCCTCTGGGGCCTTAGCTGTGAACAGTATATAAAGATCCCCTGAACCCTGACTTCTGTTTGAGCTTCTCCAAGGCTCTTAAAATGCTTTCTTCCTGTGTGTCAGCTCCGCTGGCTTCAGCCCCAGATACATGGCCTGTGAAAGCTGAATTAATGCAGGAAGAGGAGCCCGAGATGGCTGGAAGGGGTCTGTCCTTATTATATCCACCAAAGGGCTTACGAGGGGCCGTTGCCAGGCCTCTGGGGACTGATCCTGAAGACACAGAGGTGAGGACAGCCGCAGGGGCTGGTGTGAGCACTGAGGCCGGGGGGAGATTTCGGTGAGACTCTTTGGGGGTTTTTAATACTCAGGTGGGCGTCTCCTTTTCTTTTTTATCAGAACTAAAATTGTGACTGATCACCACCTCAGCGTTAATAGTGAGTCATTGTAGAGTTCCATGTACTTATGTCTATGTATTAGAGTCTCTCAGGCCAAATTAAAGGCCTCAGGTGAAAAGAAATCTACACACATCTTTGAGAAGCTTTCGTTTTAAACATGGGTGAAATTCTACACTTACCAGCAAGGAGATTTGGTCATCATGACTGGTCTGCAACCCCAAACCTGATTCTTTATAGAGTGTGAAGTCTGGGCTTCCCAGGTAGTCTGGTGGTTAGGAATTCATCTTGCAGTGCAGAGGACACCGATTCCATCCCTGGTCCGGGAAGATCCCACATGCCTCAGAGCATCAAAGCCCGTGCATCACAACCGCTGAGCCTGTGCTCAGGGCCGAGCCTGTGCACCTTAGACCTGCGCTCTGCAATAAGAGACGCCACCAGCAGACACCACCAGTGAGAAGCCTGAGCACTGCAGCTAGAGAGGAGCCCCCCTCACCGCAACTAGAGAAAGCTTGCGCACAGCAACGAAGACCCAGCACAGCCAGAATAAATAAAGAAGCTTTTTGAAAAAGGTGTGTGGTATCTGAGTGCTCTGCAGGGACCCCAGGGTCCAGCCCATCCTGCCCACCTCCAGCTTGGGAGGTAGGAAGGCGGATGCCCAGCCCCTGGTTGTGAGACTTGGCCATCATGCTGTCATCTCAGGAAAAGCTGTTTTGAGCTGTGTCTCAGTTGAGAGGCATTAGGATGAGGTCACGGGTTACTCTGTATATACCTTATACCCAAAGACCCGAAATGAACCACAGCACTGGTTCTTGGACACGAGTTTGGTTTTCTTCATTCCGGGTTATTGATGATGCTTTGGACCATTTTATCCCAATGTAAGTGGGTGTTGGCAAGTCTTTCAGGAAAATGATGCTTTTTTTCTGGCATGTCACGTCTCCCCTAAATATCAGTGGTGGTGGTGGTTTAGTCGCTAAGTTGTGTCCAACTCTTGCGACCCCATAGACTGTAACCTGCCAGGCTCCTCTTACGTGGGATTCTTCAGGCAAGAATACTAGAGTGGGTTGCCATTTCCTTCTCCACTAAACATCAATAGAATAGAGTATATAATGGGAAGGGCAGAAAACTGTAGAATTTTCCACTTGAAAACCACCCCTTAAGTCACCCAGGCTGGCTACCTTCCTTTCACAGATGTGGAAACTGAGCCTGGGAAAGAGAGTACAGCTTGTTGGGATCACAGGGCCTCCTGGTGAACAAATCAAGTCTGGAGCAACTATATCCTGACTCTGTTTAAGCGACTGAAACGATAAATGAAGGCCCACTTGGCCTTGAAAAATGGAATCTTTTCTGTCTGATCGGTAAACAAGGATGTCACAGTCGTCAGCGATTCCAGCCCTCCAGGGCAGCTAGGATACCTGCTCCGTTTGGCCGCATTCAGACTGCAGCCACTCCCTACAGTGAGCACTGAGGAACTCGGGATGTGAAAACCACAGGATACTGACCCCAGATAGCCAAGATGCATATGAAAGCAATGATTGCAGTGAGCCCAGACTCTTGCATCTTCCCATACACAGAAAAGCACTAAATCCCTTGAGATATCTGATTTTCTTTAGTTCACAAAAATACTTTGCATGTTCAGACTACCTGTCCTCTGTTGCAGATTTCTGTATGATCTGACTCCTGACCTCTCTTCCTCAGAGCAGTTCTCTCAGGGTCACTTGAGATGCTGTCTCCCAGGCTTGAAGTCCTAAAAGTTCCCACCAAATAAAATATAACTCTTCAGCTTTTAGGTTGCGGCTATTTCTTAAGTCGACAGCCTCAAGCATAGTGAAAGAGACATGATGTAAAATGATGAAATGTGATTTTTGGGGCCTGATTGGCAAAGCTGAGGAAGAGCAGTAAAGCTGTCTTGGTCTGGGTGTGGGGACGTGAGGCTTATCGTATATTAGTTGTGAGGGAGTAAAATGGCAGAGCCTTTCTGCAGAGCTCTTTGAAAGTGGGAAAACCTTGAAAGGCGAGTTTATCCTAAAGAGGGAAGTATGGATGAAAGAATTAGCCAGAAGATGTTCTTTGTAGCATCATTTAGATGAAAATATCAAAAAATCAGATCTCTGGAAAGGGGGTAGTTGAATTCATTTGAGGCTTTTGTACAAAGTAGGAGACCATCAAAAATGCTATGTGTGGGGTCTGGGACTTGCTTTGCAGAGTGCTCCAGCCAGACATTGAGAACAAAGGCAGGGGTCGGGGGATGGAACAGACGTTTAAAATGTTGATGATGTGAAGTGGGTGATGGGCGGAGGGTTCACTTTACTCTTATTCCTTCGTGTGTTGGAAATTTTGTGTAGTGGAAGGGAAGGGTTAAGTCCAGTTTTATTTCAGGGTCGACTGAGTATTCCCTGTGGTGGGGTGGTTCTCTTCCATTGTACTTGGCTGACCACACACACTAGAAAGGGATGCTCATATTCACTGATCAGGGAAGAGTTTATGATACATCTGAATGGAAAAGGGCCCCAAGTAGTGAGGGATGAGAATTCTTATTTGGCTTAAGAGGTAAACAAACCCATATGCAGAAAACAGACAACGTGTGTTCACCCTAAGTGGACATCACTGGGCAGAGAGCTCTGTGTTTAGCGTATCTGATGTTCGCCCCCCTGCAGCAGGTGTGTGTACATCACTGGTGAAAGTTTTCAGACAGTTGCGCTTAGTTAACTGTGTTGCTCTTTTGATCTAGGGAAGAGCATGGAGGAGATTAAGAAGGTGCTGCTGCTGGTGCTCGGCTGTGCTGTCCAGGTAGGGCTCGCGCAGGTGGGTGGAGAGGGTTGCTCTTGTGTTTGCTTTGTGGGGATGACGCCCCCGCTTCGGTGATGGAGGAGGGAAGCTACTCTCAGTCCAGCGGGACAGAAGGTCAAAGGGTTCCTGTGAGCGACGTGACAGCCTCTTGGGTAGCAACCATTTTTAGCCCCAGGCATCTTGGGCAAGAGGTCAGGTGGGGATCCCCGGAGCCAGGTGTCGTTAGCAAATTGTCCCCAGCGTAGGAACATCTAGAGCAAAGGATCAGCAGACAGTCTGTGGGCCAAATTTGACTTGCCACCTGTTTTTGTAAACACAGTTTCATGGGGACACAGCCATCCTGATTCCTTTACATAGGACCTGTGGCTGCTTTCTTCCTATGGCATGAGCTTAGATGGATGGCCTCTCCAGACTAAGATTTTTACCATATGGCGCTTCACAGATGAGGTTTGCCTCTCCAACCCCTCACTGACCTAAACCAGCTGCTCTTGGTCTTGACTTAAGAACCCCCTGGAAAGCTTGTCGTGTCCCACCCACTGGTGTTTTTAAAGACAGCCCCCACCCCCAACCAGGTGATTGTGATACAGGTAGTTTGAGCCACTTACAGAGAAACATCAGTGTGAGGGCTGGTGGGGGGTGCAGAGCATTCTCTTATAAAAGACAAAGTCAGGGGTGGGGCTCCTTTTGAAACTGTATTTCTGTGACTCTGGTGGCCTCAGGTGGCCCTCATTGTTAAATGCTTTCATTAACACTTGTAACCCTCTGCAGTGTGAGAGGAAAGAGGAATTTATTGAAAGGATCAAACAGCTGGACATTGAGACCCAGGCGGGGATCGTGGCTCATATACAGGAGGTAAGTGGGGGGCTCTGGAGAGGTGCTTAGCTGTGGACCGTTGTTGCTGGGTCACCCAGGAGGCAGGTTCTCTCCCCCTGAAAAGGCTGAAGAACACATCACCCTTGAATGATTTTGCTAATTTAAGGTTTCAGACACCATCGACAAATGGATCCTGTTCGGAAAGGTAGCTGTCAGCAAGCTAAAATGGGGGTTTGAAACAAAAAAAAAGAAAAAAAAATTTTTTTTTAAACTTCAATCAAGTCTTCTTTTGCCTCTTCTTCTTGCCTAATATGGACTCAGACTATTTTTAAGAGCTGTCAAGCAGTTTAGGCTCAGAATTTGATTTACAGTCCCTGAAAATGTATTCTGGCAAATGTCACCCCGTTTCGAATGGCTGATCTTTATGGAGAGAGAGAGTCGCTGCTCCTGTCAGTGATATGGCAGAGAAGCAACCGCCGCCCCTTGGGAAGTTGAAAACCAGCGAGTCCCAGAAGGGCTATCTCCAGATACCCAACCCCCCTGGGTGGGGCTGGGAGTGGCGGGCTCTGCGCTGAGGGCACCCCCTGTGCCGTTGACCTTGGCAGAGGTGGTGTCAACTGAGGGGGACAGTTTCCCTGGAAACTTACTGCCCTGACCTCCACCCCACCCTCCTGCAAAAGAAGCCTTATGTGTTTTAATTATCTTAGGAGATACAGCTCAGCCTTCCGTCTAATTGGACAGCTGAGATAAATGCATGAAAAAGACGAGCAGAGGCACGCAGGAGCAGGTGCGTGACCGGCAGAGGCAGCTGAACACGGAGCTCCCCTCACCAGCTCCCCTCACGGGGTGCAGCTGCTGCCGGCCAGGGCACTGTGGGTGGCGAGCTCCGAGTCAGGATCTGAATGCAGGAGACGGCTGCGGCTTGTTGTGGGAAGGATGTCCAGCAGAGCCCGTCAAGTGTTCTAGGAAATAGTCTCAGCCACTCGTGTCAGTGACCTGGTAGCCATAGAACCATTCTGCCTTTTGATTTTCCTTGTGTGTCTCTGTGTTTTGAAAACATATCTGGGGACTAGGTCCTGGAGACTAGCTAGGACTTTGCCGCTCACTGTCTCCCCCGTCCCACCAGCAGGATATTGAAAGATAAAAAGGTATGCGCCCAGAAAGAAGTCCTGCATGATTTTCAAAGTCGGTGGCTCGCCTGGGGACTGGGTTTTGGAATTAGTCGGGTGTTTCTTAAACATTCAGGTGCCCCAGCCTCACGGGAAACCCCGTGTCAGAATGGGGAGGAGAGACATAAGCCTTTCATTGCAGGCTTCTGGGGTTACTGGTATGCGGCTGCGGTTGTATCCCTGAACCCCCTTTATAGAGGCCTTTCCATAGCCCTGGTATGGAGCAGGCCTGGAACCCAGCCTCTCAATCCCACTTCATACTTTAGGATGCCCTGTACAATGGGGTAAGATTCTTCCTCATTCTCTGAGACTCACTGAATCCCCAATTTTTAAAAATTAACTTATTTGGCTGTGCTGTGTCTTCGTCGTGGCATCCAAACTCTTGACGGCAGCATATGGGGTCTAGTTCCCTGAGCAGGGATGGAACCCAGGCCCCCTGCCTTGGGAGCTCAGAGTCTTAGCCACTGGACCACCAGGGAAATCCCCAAATTTTCCTTGTAAGGTGGGGAGGTCTTTTGAGAAAACGGGTGTCTTTTGAGAAACTGAAGGGCTCTGTCTGTTTTTTGTTGTTATTTGTGTTTGAACCATTCCTTCTCTCTCTTTGCTCCTGAAAAATTTAAATACCTGGTGTGCCTGTCTGAGTGCATAACCCCTGGTTTCTTTTTGTTTTCTCCCCCATTGAGGCTTGAGTGTGCTAATACTTATCTTTCCGAATGGAGAGGGTGGGGACTCAAAATAGATCTTCCCCCTCCTTTGGCAGGTTTGGGGGTGTTGGGTTGAGGAGGTCAGGTCTGCAGAGCAGTTGAAGGTTGAAGAGGCTGCCCACTGTAGGCCTGGCTGTGGGTTTCCACTCACACCTGACAGAAAGGGAAAAACCACCAATCTTATGCAGCCTGTGGGGACGAGACACAAGCTTACCTGCAAATTGTTTTGTTTTTTTGTGACTGCTCCATGCAGCCTGTGGGATCTTAGTTCCCCGATCAGGGCTCGAACCTGTGCCCCCTGCAATGGAAGCACAGAGTCTTAACCACTGGACTGCCAGGGAGGTTACCCCTCCCCCTGACCCCCACCAACAAATTGTTTTAAATTAGGAAATATTTCCCAAAAAGCAGTGTAAGATTGTTGCATACCCAGCACTTCAACATAAGGTTTTTAACATATGCTGTACTTGTGTTAGATTGTAAGAAATATCACACCATTCATCTCTTTACCCTTGGCATCCCTAGGACTTACTTTGTTTATGTTGTAAATTGATGCTACAGTAAGAATATCTGAGGATGGTTTCTGTTAGGGAAGTTCTTCTGAGTTGTAGGGTGTGCTCTCTGTTATTCAAAAAATAAAAATATAAAAATCCATGTCCTCCAGGAGCTGGTGTTGAGAGCAGGCCTGACTCACGAGTGGAGCTTGGCTAAGGGGCGTCTGCACAGACTGGAGATGCCCCCTGCCGGGCATGAGACATCTGTATGGAGGACCAGTCAGCGGGGGCCCTGCCCCCTGGTCATGGGGAGGGGTTGCTCCTGGGACCCCTGGCTATGCCCTGCCCGCCTCTGCAGCACCTGACCTATGCCCGCAGGTGACCCACAACCAGGAGAACGTGTTCGACCTGCAGTGGCTGGAGCTCCCGGATGTGGCCCCGGAGGAGCTGGAGGCCCTGTCTCGGAACATGGTCTTTCACCTTCGGCGGCTCATCGACGAGCGGGACGAGTGCACGGAGGTGCGTCTGCAGGCGGGCCTGGTGGGTCCAGGAGGGACAGCTCCTCATCCTGACTCTTCGTCTCCAACTTGAGGCCCCCCTGGTCCTCTCTGTCCGGTTTTTGGTGGGGATGGCTGGGTGGGCGGCGCTTGCCCTGCAGCGAATGAATGGCCACTTCTGGGAACCCCGTGTGCAGGGGGAAGTTCATCAAAGCGCAGAGCTCCGAGCCCCTCCTGGTTTCTGTCCCACTCAATACTTCATCTTTTTTCGAAAACTTACATCCGGTGCCTCCTGCTTCCTCCTGGTTTCTGGTTCTCGGCCACCTCCTCTTGTCTGCTGACCATTGTGCACTAAGTTCGGGTGTAAGCTCTCCCTTCCCCTCCCACCCACCCCCCTTTCTGCAGCTGATCGTGGACCTCACCCAGGAGCGGGACTACCTCCAGGCGCAGCACCCCCCCAGCCCCCTCAAGTCCTCCAGCGCCGAGTCCACCCCCAGCCCCACCAGCAGCCTTTCCAGCGAGGACAAGCAGCATCTGGCCGTGGAGCTGGCGGACACCAAGGCCAGGCTGCGCCGTGTCAGGCAGGAGCTGTGAGTCCTCCAGTCGGCTGGGCTGTTGGTTCTGCTCTTGTGCCGTGGGCTGCAGACACACGTTTCTATCAGCTTGTGTGGAGCAGGGAACAGGAGGGCTTTGACTCCACGCTGAGCACCCTCAGCTAGCCTCCCGGGGCTGGCACGAGGAGGGGTTCTCCCAAGAGGTTAGGGCTCCCGCCAGTCCACACCCAGGCCCCACCTGGACTCAGGTGACCGCACACTGGTACAGTTTGGGGCTGGAGGGAGGATGTAGCTTGCCCCATCTGGTGAGCCTGTTCCCCTTTCCTGCAGGGGGGAATGCCACTTTGCCCATCGTCTCGGGGACTGCCTGCCTCTCACCAGTGGGCGCTGCTGCCTGCTTGGCAGTGAGGTGGTGCCGCTGGGCCCAGTGTCTCCTTAACTTTCTGTACCTTCCGAGGGAAGCCCACCGGATGCCCAATGGAGGTAGTTTGAGGGTGGTGGGCATCGTAAACTTAAAAATGGAAAAGAACGGAAATCAGGAACATTTTTGCAAACATCACGTGCCAGTTTCACCCCTCCCCCCTGCCAGAAACCCAGCTCCCTTTCCTTCTCCCGCTGGGGTCTTGCGGGGCGGTGGGCTGCTCCACTGCGTGCCTGGCAGGCCCTCTCACCGTTTTCCGACCGCTCTGATCACCCCCCAGGGAGGAGAAGACAGAGCAGCTGGCGGACACCAGGCATGAGGTGGATCAGCTGGTGCTGGAGCTGCAGAAGGCCAGGCAGGAGGTGAGCGAGGAGGTGCGCGCGCGGTGTGTGCGTGCCGAGAGGGCAGGGCGGCTGGGACGCCCCAGGAACTGTGTGAATATGTGTGTCTGTGTGTGTGTACATGTGTGCCAAGAGAGCAGGGCGGCTGGGACGCCCCAGGAACTGTGGATACCGTGCTTGTGTGTATGTGTGTACACACATGCTAAGACTGGGTGACTGGGATGCCCCAGTAACTGTGTGAATATGTGTGTCTGTGTGTGTGTACATGTGTGCCGAGAGGGCAGGGCGGCTGGGACGCCCCAGGAACTGTGGGTACCTGTGCTTGTGTGTATGCGTGTACACACATGCTAAGACTGGGTGACTGGGATGCCCCAGTAACTGTGTGTGTCTGTGTGTTTGTGTGTGTGTACATGTGTGCCGAGAGAGCAGGGTGGCTGGGATGCCCCAGTAACTGTGTGTATCTGTGTGTGTGTGTGTGTGTGTGTGTGTGTACATGCATATCGAGAGGGCAGGGTGACTGGGATGTCCTGGTAGCTGGGTGTACCTCTGTGTGTGTGTGTACGTGTGTGCGTGTGTGCGCGCGTGCACCGAGAGAGCAGGGTGACGGACACCCCAGTACTGTGTGTGTGTGTGTGTGTGTGTGTGTGCACGTGCATGCCGAGAGGGCAGGGCGGCTGGGACGCCCCAGGAACTGTGGCCCAGGGGCTCAGGAATACAGCATTGGGAGCTCCCAGCAAATGCTGCTATTTCTTTCCCACTCAAAGTGATGTGACGTTCTCGTCCTGAGAACGGCCGTGGGGGTGACTGTTTCTTAGTGGCAGTGGGTGGACCCCCCCCATGTGGTATCCTGCACGGAGAGCCCCTCAGCCACCAGGATGTCCTGGAGACGCCCCACTTCAGAGCCGTGGCTGAGTCTTCCCTCCCCAGAGGGGCGCCCCCATGCCAGGCTCCCCTGTCTTTGCCTGTCTCCCAGAACATCCAGTTGGCGGCGGACGCGCGGTCCGCTCGCGCCTACCGGGATGAGCTGGACTCGCTTAGGGAGAAGGCGAACCGCGTGGAGAGGCTGGAGATGGAGCTGGTGCGCTGCCGGGAGAAGCTGCACGACGTGGACTTCTACAAGGCCCGCATGGAGGTGGGCGCCCAGCCTCGGGGTGGGCTCGCCGACCTGTCCTGAGAAGGGCCTGACCTGCTGACTCTCTGTCCTGGTGGTCTGGGGATGAGGAGCCAGCAGGTTTCGGCAGCTGCACCATCCTTGCCCCTCACCTGCCTGTTCCTCCCCAGGGGCCCCCCGCTCTGCTTCTCCTCCATCTTGAGGTGTCAGATGGGTACGAGGAAGGAATGTGATTAGTAACAAAAGGGTCCTGATTTCTTTCTTTCTCCCATGTCGTGTCACAGTGTTGGGCTTCAGCTTACCTGTCTTTTTTTAGACTTCTCTCATGTTTCTATGGCTAAACCTTGCCAAGACCAACCCCTTTCTCCTCTATAAAGTAGAGATAGCGGTGCTACTTCATGAGGCTTCTAAGATGAAAGAGGTGAAACGCCTGGTGTTTGAGCAAGTGCCATAGTAAGCCCTCCATGGTGGGCCCTTTTTTGATACCCAGGTTGTGGGGAGCTGCAAGGGAGGGTGTCGGGACTGAAGGGGGAACAGAGACCAGGATCCAGACGGGGTCACTGATGCTTTGACCTCCCACACTTCACCCTTCTGCCTTCCATCAGCAGCAGCTTCCAGAACCCTCTTTTCTGAGAATTGAGGGATTTTTTGCCCCCACGTTAAATCTTGGCATTTAGAGGTGGTTTTAATGAGCAGGGGCTTCCCCGGTGGCTCAGACATTAAAGAATCTACCTGCAATGCGGGAGACCTGAGTTTGATCCCTGGGTCAGGAAGATCCCTTGGAGAGGGGAATAGCAACCCACTCCAGTATTCCTGTGTGGAGAATTCCATGGACAGAGGAGCCTGGCAGGCCACAGCCCTTGGGGTTGCAAAGTGTTGGACACGACTGAATGACTAACACTTTAACGAGCAGGGTGAGATCTGAATGTCAGCGTGTACGAAAAGGTCCTCAAGTTTCTTCTTACCGCCAAGGAGGCTTCTGAGAGACTGAACATAGGTCTCAGGGGACGGTGTTGCCCTCTCCCTGCCCACGGCCTCCTGCTGAGCTGCTGGCCAGCGTGAGGACGGCTGTTTTCCCCAACTTGCTCTACCACAGAGACGGGCCCTGGGGCCCCTGGGGCGCACAGAAGTGGGATGGAGAAGCCTGTGGCCCAGGGCCCGTTGGCTCCTCAGACCTACTCAGGGAGTTTCTGTTCCCTGACGACTGTCAGTGACACGGGGCAGGCTCCAGCTGCTCCGGGAAGGCAGCCCTGGCCCCAGTGACGATGGGGGTGGGAGACCAGCTCTGGGCTTTGTCCTGAGATGGTCCACCAGCCTTGCTGAGTTTGAAAGGAGTGAATCCCAGCACAGACAGGTTCCAGGACGCATTGCAGGGCTCCCACGGCTGGCCGGACGTGCCGCCCTCAGGGGAGCTGGGGACAGTCATGTGTGAGATCCTCGGACTGCTGCCCCAGCAGCCCCTCCAGCCCCGCCTGCACCGGGGGTCCTCACGCAGCCCCCGAGTGGGATCACGGATGGAGCGCGGTTCCCACAGCTCACCCCCACAACCAGCCTCGGAGGAGATGGGTTTCGGTGTCCTGTCTTCAGTCTCGTGTTCATTCCTGGCCTTGTCAGGGCAACCTCGCTCAGTTCAGCAGACACAGGGGCTCAGCGCCTGCGTGGGGCCAAGCCCTGCACCAGGAGCAAGGGATCCGGGCACAGATCAGACGCGCTCCCTGCGTTCAGGGTGCTTCCTGCCTTTTGAGCGGGGTTGATTTCACATGGGATCCCCTTTTCCGTATTCTCAAGTGTTAGGCCTCTGTGTGGTGACAGCAGTGTTTTCCGTTTTACTTTATAATTTATTTACGTCTCTGCTGGGTCTTCATTGCTGCACGGGGTCGACTCATTAGTTGCCGTGCGGGGGCTTCTTGTTGCAGTGGTTTCTCTTGTGGCGGAGCATGGGATCTGGGGCACTCGGGCTTCAGGAGTCTCCATGCGTGGGCTTGATCTCGGGACTCCCAGGCTCTACAGCACAGGCTCAGAGGTTGTGGCACACGAGCTTAGCTGTTCCCCGGCCTGAGGGATCTTCCCAGATCAAGGATTGAATCCATGCTTCCTATATTGGCACGCAAATTCTTCACCACTGAGCCACCAGGGAAGCCCCAATATTTTCATACTGATGAACAATTTTCATAGTAAAGTTTACCATGAGGTTAGCAATGCCTCAAATGGTGCATGCGTTCATTGTCACAAGAATAAGTCCTGTAGTGTCTGTCTGTGTAGGATGCTTCTTTGGAGGGCAGGCAGTAACACACGTGAGTCTGCAGAGGGCTTGGTCCAGGGAATCCAGGCTGCTAGAGAGAGGATGAGCCATGCTCTTTTTGGATGCCCATAATATTGGCGTCTCGAGAACGGAGAAAAAGAGCACCTGTGCATGCCTCTTTTGATTGGAGTTGATGCAGTGGCCTTGCGAGCTGTCTGCAGACCTGCTGTCTGCCATGCATGGCCAGATGCTTCATGTGGGCCACAAGCCCTAAGGACAGGGCCTGGCTCTTACCCGACTGCGTGCCCAGGGCCTGGCACACACAGAGCTTGGAAATCACTGTGCAAGGCAAGTAAAAAACCATTGCTCAGTAAGGAACAGACTTGTGGTCTGGGGAGAAGGATGGAGAAGAAACGTGAGTTTTTGTCTCCTCTGGAACAAGGCAGCATTAGGTATGACGGGCAGCAGGGCAGAGAGGCATGTGGTCATGCTTTCCAGCCAGCTCATGTCTGTGGACAGCCGCCATGTGAGGGGGACGCTTCTCTGGGTACTGGGGCAGCAACAGGCAGCCAGGTGCCCTCCCCTGGCGTCTGTCTATTCTTACCGCTGAGAAAAGGCTTGACATCGCGGAAGAGAGAATGTGTTAGTGCCACATGGGCGGAAACATAAAGAACTGGAGCTCAGGGCGAGGGCAAGGTCAATTTTGGTTAGAATAATATGGAACACAAATTTCCATGTTTTGCTTTTCAACTTCTGTCTGCTTTTATGTGGGTCTGTGATGGCTCAGATAATAAAGAATCTGCCTGCATGGCAGGAGACCTCGGTTGGGAAGATCCCCTGGAGAAGGGATTGGCAACCCACTCCAGTATTCTTGCCTGGAGAATCCCATGGACAGCGGAGCCTGGCGGGCTGCAGTCCATGGGGTCGCAACAAGTCGGACACGGACTGAGCAACTAAGCAACAATATGGAACACAAATCTCCAGGTTTTGTTTTTCAGCTTCTGTTAGCTTTTATGTGGGTCCTAGTATGTTTATGTCAGGATTAATACCGCAAGGAGAGGAGCACACCCTAGGTGCAGTGGGGCGTGTGGGATAGATGCTCAGGGCGACCCTTGAGTGCTTTTGCAGAGGGTGGTGGCACCTCACCGCCGTCAGGGCACAGAGGTTGCTGTCCAGAGGACCACGTGGGAGGAGAACAAAGGCAGAAAGATTGCCTGGGAGATTCCTGTTGTCCACATTTCATTGTCTGAAATACCCGACAGCAAGGACAGATGCATAGTGTCATGTGCGTGCGTCTGAGCAGGGTGAAAACCAGGCCTTCCTGTCTCCGCTCCTCTCTGAGATTTGTAGCCTCCTGGTCCGTGCTGACTCTGAAATGAACAGAAGCTTGAGAGGCAGAGACATAGGTCACAGCTGGAACAGCTGCCACATCAGCTTGCTGGGTGTTGAGCAAGCCTTGTCCCCATGCAGGGGACTAAGATCACGTTACGAGGGCAGACCCTTTGTTCTCACTGGGACTCTGTTTCCTAATGACTTCTGGGAGTTGTATTAACGTTTGGTGCCTGGAGAAGTTAGTGCAGGACAGACCCGATGCTTGCTTTATGATTCAGCCCACCATGCTCCTGAGTCGGGCGAAGTTTAAAAGCAGGAAGGTCCTCGGTGAAGCCTTAGGGCCTCCAGCAGAATGGGATGGGTGGGCAGAGATTATCAAGGGGTGGTCCTTGCTGAATGGGAGGCCTCTGCTTGCCCCAAGTAGGGTAACCCAGGGCTTCCCCCCGAGGACCCCTCGGGGCTGGCTTTCCATTGCTCTGGACACCTTAGGGATCCGTTGGGCGGTCCTGAGGGCCGTGGGCAGCAGCTGGTGGGTGCTTTGACTTTCACCCCTCCTTCTGGATTTTGGTGCTTTTAGGGAGGGGGGACATAAGGCATCTCTGAAACAACTGTTAGCTTGATGCTGGGTGATGTTCGGTGAGGGCCAGCCGAAACAGCGCCTCACGGGGGCATAAAGAGACGGTGATCAGCAGCTGGCCTGCTTACTGGGCCCCAGACGCCATGCACAGACCATTTCGAGTGCCTTATCCTAGCCGACACCCACCTCAGCCCTGTCTCGTGTCCAGCAGAGGAAGGCGGGATCCACGGTGAAAGAAAGGAGTCTGCTCCAGGCCCCACAGCTGGCAGCACGCGTGGCGGCCCAGGGACCTGAGCCGTCAGCCCACGTGGCCGGTCACCTCACAGACGGGCAGGGGCAGCTCTCGAGCCACGTGGGGCCTGACCGCCAGGCCTGGACTGTGGCTTCCTAAACGTGGCCCCTCAGCTGTGTGCCGGGCTGGGTCAGGCCGCCTGCTTCACTTGGGGTCCTTCCTCAGGAGCAGGCTGGCCTTGACAGCTGCCCCAGAGGTGGGGAGGTGGGCGTCTGCCTGGGGGCCGAGCCCTGGGCTGTGTGAGAGCGTGGGCTTAGCTTCTTGCCGGCGTCTCACTTCTGAGGTGAGGACGTGCGCAAGGCTCCTTATTTCCGTTGTGTGATGTATGGTCGAGTGGTTACCACCAATTGAGACATTTCTGAGTAGTAGTCAGAAGTTATCCTGTGTTCTATTCTGCTCCCCTGGTCGCCCTTGTTTATCCCTGCCTGTCAGAAATCAAGGCCATCCTGAATGCCACCTGTGACCCCCCCCGCATGACATGAGTCAGCTGACAGGTGTTTACTGAACACTCCTGCGAGGCCCACAGGAGCAGAGGTGGAATAGGCCTGCCCTGAGGAGTGCGCAGTCTGGAGGAGGCGGGCAGGCCAGCACACTGCTGTCGCACAGTGTACCCAGGGCGCTCTGGGAGCCCAGGTAGCTGACTCAACCAGTGGAACAGTGGGGATCTGCAAACTCTTCTCAGAAGGGGTGGCTCAGGCTGGGCTTTGGGGGTGGAATAGGAGTTTGTTGTGAGGATGAAGGGATAGCCTGTGTTTTGGAACTCAGGGCTGGGAGTGCTACTGGGCAGACCTATTGGAATATAAGTGAGAACAGTGGAGGCGGTGGTCAGAGAGGAGGACCAGGTCTTCTTCCTGCTTGAAATCCCTTTTTTGCTGTGCCTCACATTTTTATTTGGTAGTCTGAGCTTCTTACCCACATGAGCCCCTTGAGGATGGGTTGCAGGCAGTCTGAGCTCTCTGGCCCATGTTCGAATCCTAGTTTTACCCTTTGCTGGCTTTGTGATTTGGAATTTATTACTTAATTTACCCAAATCGGCCTCTTTCTCCTCCCCCTCCGGACTGTGGTGAACAGTGAGTGGGGCGTGGCCAGGGAGCCCCTGGTGCAGGGCCGACCACATGGTGGATGTCATCTCCAGCAGAGAGGGTGCCCAGGGGAATTTAGAGTTTTGATGATTACACCTTTTATGGCTGTCAGGCTTTGATCAGAACTGTGTCTGCTGACCCGAAGGCTTGCAGTTTCCCCTCTATCAGGAATCTTGGATTCTGGCCCGTGCAAGGCGAATGGACATGCAGTGGATAACACAGCTCCCAGCCCAGCTCTCAATGGTTAGAATCCACACATGGGGCCAGCCTTAGAACACTGCCCACCGGGAGAAACATGCCCTGTGTGCATGTTTGTGAGATGAAAGCATTCAGGGGACTCTTGGTCCCCCCGAGACGCTGAGTGATGCTGGGCTGCATGACGGACTACTCTGCAAGGGGCAGCCATAGTATTCCACATCCAGCATGTGCCCAGAACTTATTTCTGGGGTTCACGTGTGTTTGTGACTTCACTGTCTTAAAGACTCCCCATTTCCAGGAAACGGCTGAGAACAGTTGTTTTTCCAAGAGCATATGTGTAAGATGCTTATATACAAGCTGTTGATTGAACGAAAGAACAGCTTCCCCAGCATCCTGATCAATGGAATGAATGTTGAGCTGAGAGGATTAGACTTAGCCCTTGAACTGGGACAGACTCTTAGCCCCACTCCTTCCTTGTTAAGGAAATGGAGGCTCAGCAAGGTCCCGGAGCTGTCAGTGGAGTCCCCTTGTCCAACCAGGCGAGGTTATAGATGTCATATGCCTGTGCACCGTGGCTAGCAAAGAAAGTGTTACCTTACCGGATTGATTTCATTTATTATTATTTTTTTAAACTGGAGTATAATTGCTTTACAATCTTGTGTTAGTCTCTGCTGAACAACAAAGTGAATCAGCTATTAAGTACACATATATCCCCTCCCTCTTGGACCTCCCTCCCACCTGCACATCGCACCCCTCTGGGCAATCATAGAGCACCAAGCCGAGCTCCCTGTGCTATATAGCGACTTCCCACTAGCTCTCTATTTTACACTGGGTAGTGTGTATATCGGGCTTCCCTGGTAGTTCAGCGGCAAAGAATCCGCCTGCCAAGCAGAAGATCTGGGTTTGATCCCACACTGGTTCGATTCCTGGGTTGGGAAGATCCCCTGAAGACAGAAACAGCAACCCACTCCAGTGTTCTTGCCTGGAGAATCCCTTGGCCAGAGGAGTGTGGCGGGCTACAGTCCATGAGGTCGAAAAAGAATCGGACACAACTTAGCGTCCAAGCAGCAGCAACAGTGTATGCACATGTCAGATAATTCATGGATATTTTCTTTCAGTTGAGATAGTCCATGTGGCCTGACCTAATGAAAAAGGTGGCGATGCTCAAAAGTGGGGACAGAACTCTCTCAAGGCAGCAACCTTTCCCCTGGATTGTTTGTTTTGGTCCAGAGACCTGGACGAGCTGTCATCACGAAGCAGGTGCCTTTATCTGATGGTTCTCATGTATGTTTTTGCTGCTCAGGAGCTGAGAGAAGATAATATCATTTTAATTGAAACCAAGGCCATGCTGGAGGAACAGCTGACGGCTGCTCGGGCCCGGGGCGATAAAGTTCACGAGCTGGAGAAAGAGAACCTGCAGCTGAAATCAAAGCTTCACGACCTGGAATTGGTATTGCAGGCTGCTGCCACACAGACCTAAACAGATTGGGGTGGTTTCAGGTCGTGCCACATCCTTCTCTGATTTTTTCTGTCACGGTTTTGGTGCCACTGCCGACACGGTAACACGCTGACTGCAGAGTAGCTCGCTCAGCTCGGCGGCCGGGGTGGGCCCCACTGGGTGCCCACAGATGGACAACACGGGACCACCATGCTGGACTGCTCATGTATGGATGAGCTCATGTGTGTGTCTTTTGCAAGAAGAGCCTCTGCTGGCTCTTATGGTGAGGTCTGAGCTGAGATCCCTGAGTTCCTTTCCAGGCTTCTCGAGGCATGTTAGGTGCCCTAGAGCCACGAAGCTGCCTGTCACCAGGGTACTTGCTCTAAAGCCCTGGGTTATAAGTCACTTTGTTCAGACAGCATTCAGTTAGAGCCCTGGGTGCTCTCATCACCCTCTGTTGCCAGCCAGTGTATCTTTCAGTGCCATAACTCCCAGCTGGGCCCTGGGCTAGACTCATTTCTCTTCGGGGAAGCGAGCAGGTGCCTAGAAGGCCTTCCATCCTTCAGAAATGCGGGTGAGGTTGGATACACGGGGGCCAGGGCCTGTCCAGAGGGGTCCCCCAGCCACATTCTCACTCCGTCTTTCTTCCCGCACTAGGACCGGGACACGGATAAGAAGCGAATAGAGGAGCTGCTGGAGGAGAACATGGTCCTGGAGATTGCTCAGAAGCAGAGCATGAACGAGTCCGCCCACCTCGGCTGGGAGCTGGAGCAGCTGTCCAAGAACGCAGACCTCTCGGACGGTAGGGGGCGCCCGGTGCCCGGGAGCCGCCCAGCCCGCGGCCGCTTCCTCATCCAGGGAGCCGAGCCCTGGGCTCTAAATCTTCCGTGTCGCGCCATCCATTCACCCCGAGTAAATAGGATTTCCTTCAAGTGCCATTTGGAACTGTTTCATTACCCTTCTCCCCAAGGAGAGCAGGAGGGGTCTGGCAGCCTTGATGTCAGGACATGAAACACAAATTAAGTGTTGCCAGCTTTCCCAGTTCCCATATGGACAGTCCCAGGAGCTTGCAGATTACCTCGCGCTGACACCCGGAGGGCATCAGAGGCCTATCTGTGGACGGTTGAAAGCCCTGCATGGCAGGAGACATCCCCAGCGGTCACTCATCCCCGCTATGAGTGCACCCTGCGCATTATTTTCTTTCATTTGCATAATTGGGCAAGACGGATACAGTCTGTTCTCTGTCTCCCCGGGCGGGGGCTGCTAAGTGGCTGCTTCTCCCAGGACCCAGGCCTCTTCTGGCTTGCACTGCTGCCTCTGCTCGAGACAGATGGGGCGCCTTGGCCAGGGAAAGGTGGGTGGGGCAGCGGTCAGCGCTGCAGCAGGAAGCTTCGGTGCCCAGCAAACAATAAGCCAGTTCCTGTGTTCAGAAATAGCACACGTGCCTGTGATGGAGCGAGTTATTGTTTACTTAGAGCTGTGCAGAACGAGGTAGGGCTTGCGGCTGGGCTGGGAGTCACTTTTTTCAATTCCCACAAGCATCCCCCCAAACAATAGAAAATTTTTTGAACAAAGCTGGAAAACATCTTCACTTCGAGGGGTGTCCCATCACCAAACCAAACAGCAGTTTGTTAAACTACCAGCCTGTGAGGGGAGTTAGTTTTATCTGTGCTTTGGGGCCTGTACCTTGTGCTGGGGTCTGAGGATGGGATCACTCTGATTCCTGGCCCTGGGAGCAGAGTAGGTCCATTGGGGAAGACCACTGCCCCCTGGTGAAGCAGAGAGGTGGTGCAGGCTGCTGGGCACAGTCCCAGACCTAATGAGAGTATTTCTGAAAGAGACCAGGGTGGCCTGTAGGGATTGGAAAGCCTGCTCTTTCAGACTACTATATTTAGTGTATGAGCCCTTTCAGATCAGTGAGCATGATTTATTCTCGATGTTCCCAACAACTAGTGCTTCAGTTCAGTTCAGTTCAGTCGCTCAGTCGTGTCCGACTCTTTGCGACCCCATGAATCGCAGCACGCCAGGCCTCCCTGTCCATCACCTACTCCCGGAGTTCACTCAGACTCACGTCCATCGAGTCTGTGATGCCATCCAGCCATCTCATCCTCTGTCGTCCCCTTCTCCTCCTGTCCCCAATCCCTCCCAGCATCAGAGTCTTTTCCAATGAGTCAACTCTTTGCATGAGGTGGCCAAAGTACTGGAGTTTGAGCTTTAGCATCATTCCTTCCAAAGAAATCCCAGGGCTGATCTTCCTTCAGAATGGACTGGTTGGATCTCCTTGCAGTCCAAGGGACTCTCAAGAGTCTTCTCCAATACCACAGTTCAAAAGCATCAATTCTTCGGCGCTCAGTCTTCTTCACAGTCCAACTCTCACATCCATACATGACCACAGGAAAAACCATAGCCTTGACTAGACGGACCTTAGTCGGCAAAGTAGTATCTCTGCTTTTGAATATGCTATCTAGGTTGGTCGTAACTTTTCTTCCAAGGAGTAAGCATCTTTTAATTTCATGGCTGCAGTCACCATCTGCAGTGGTTTTGGAGCCCAAATAAATAAAGTCTGACACTGTTTCCACTGTTTCCCCATCTATTTCCCATGAAGTGATGGGACCAGATGCCATGATCTTCATTTTCTGAATGTTGAGCTTTAAGCCAACTTTTTCCCTCTCCTCTTTCACTTTCATCAAGAGGCTTTTTAGTTCCTCTTCACTTTCCGCCATAAGGGTGGTATCATCTGCATATCTGAGGTTATTGATATTTCTCCTGGCAGTCTTGATTCCAGCTTGTGCTTCTTCCAGTCCTTAGCTAGGAGTATTGAACATTAGGTTGAATGAAGGCATAATGCAAGTAGAGCCTGAATGCACTTTTTCATGTGTGGTGTGGTGGCTTCTTGAGTCAAGAAAGACCTGGCTTAAAGTCCTGGCTCCTCCACTTGTTAGCTGGGTGACCTCTTTTAGAACTCAATTTCCTTATCTGCAAAGTGGGGATAACGAAGCCGCCTCACCGGAGGCGGTGGTGAAGCTCGATGCCGTGCCTGGCCCGCGGGCACAGTAAAGGATGCTGTTCTTGTGGCCACTGTCTCACTAAAATAGATGCCGTTACTCTGAATGCTTGGGTGCTAATGAGCGTAGCACTCAGTAATGAACTGTTGTGTCTTCGTGATGGTCTCTGAAGCACTGGCTTTTATGGAAGAGGAGAGGAGGCTTGTGGTCAGCTGTGTTGTTGAACTCGTAGACCCTTAGGAATTATTCCCCCGGGGTACAGAGTTTCAGTCTGAGATGATGAAAAGGTGTGGAGGGGGATAGTAAAGATGGTTGCACATCATTGGGAAAGCATCTAATGCTTCAGAGCTGTGCACTTTAAAATGGTGAATTTTACGTTATAATGTTTTACCCCAATAGAAAAATGTTCATTTTCCATAAATGCCATGGTACCATCCAAATGATCACAGGCTCTGAATTAACGGAGTTTCAGTTGAGGTTTGTTTCATTTGTAGCATAGTTTCGTGTGTGTCGAGTGCGTGTGCTTCTGTGTGTCCGCGCTGGACCTGGGCTGCGGACCTTTGTCCACCTCACCCGCTGTGCCACCTGTTGTTGCCTGGGGTCTTGAGGACGTTCGGGCTGGTGGGTTCTGAACTGCTGTTCTTGGTGGGAGATGAGGACTCAGAGAGTGTGGCAGATGCCTTTTAGACCTTAGGATATCCGCCCAAAGGATCTGAACACACACGTCTGTGTCCGGTTCGATGTGCTCACTATGGACGCCATCATCCTGCCTGTATCCTTGCCCCTGGGGGTGATGAGTAAGAGGCAGGTAAGGGTGCAGCCCTGTTTTCAGATCAGGCTCCCAGAGCTCAGTATGTGACACTGTTGAGACAAGTGAGGACAGTATAGCCCCAGCCCTTTCTTTCGAGGGCTTTCATTCACGCTCCTTTCTCCTCCTGGAAAAGTCCCATGACTTACCTAAAATCCCACGGCTTACCTAAAGTCATGCACCCGCTGGTGGCAAGGAAGGAGCTAAGAACTCCCGTTCCTGACTCTCGGGTTTGTGCCCACCGCCCCCCTTCTCCATATGCATTTGAGCTATTTGAAAGGTCACAGACTGGTACTGGTCGACGTCCCCTCCCCGACCCTGGTCTGTGGACAAATTGTCTTCCATAAAACCAGTCCCCGGTGCCAAAAAGGTTGGGGACCGCTGGAATAAATAATCTTCCTCTTCCTAGCTTTAGCTTATATTTTCATCACATTTAGGTTTTTTTTTAAAAAAAAAACCAAATATTTGGAAATGAATTAATATACCCTTAAGAATCCCCTCAATCAAAGAAAAAAAATCAAATAGAGATTAGGAAGCAAATGAATCATATGTAGAAAATTGGTACTATGGGTATATCAGTTTGTGGAAGGAAACTTACACTAGAAAAGTAGAAAGTAAAATTAATAATATTTGCATTAACTTTCTTTTTTATATTTATAAAAGGTGAGATTTTTAAAATTTTTGTTGGCGTGTAGTTGCTTTCCAATGTTGTGATAGTTTCTGCTGTACAACACAATAAACCAGCTATACGTATACATATATACCCCCTTTTTTAGATTTCCTTCTTACACTTAGAATTTTTAAAGCAATTTACATGCACTCTCTCATTTCTTCCCCCAATGTAATCATGAAATTACAAAATGAAATCTCCATTCAGGGGACCTTATCCAGGGGTGGCAAGTACTGGGTATATGTACCCACGGAGCCTTCTGCCACCTGTGGCAGACATAACTTGTCGATTATCGTGCCCCTCCTGCGGAGCCACCCAGACTCCCGTTGCTCTCAGAGCTGGCACAGGAAATGTTGTCTATTTTCCATCTCTCTTAGTCTCTAAGATCCTTGAGTTGTATGGTCACGTGAGCCTCTTGGTAGAAAATGGTTCCCAGCAGTTGACACCATCTTTACCTTTTGCACTGGCGTCTTCGCTGCAGCCTGCTTTCCTCTGAAGCTCTGGGCCCAGCTGAGCTAGCAGAGGGCTGTCACTGAGGGACTTTCAGGCCCTGACTGTGACAGTACCCTGTGAGATGGAGGAGACCCCCAGCCAGCCCCGAGGACCCCCTTCCCGGCCCCTCAAACCACGGCATGGGGCACCAGATGCCCCTGGCTTGCAGCTGGAGCCCGGGGCTGACTCGGCTCTGTGCTTCAGCCTCCAGGAAGTCGTTTGTGTTCGAGCTGAATGAGTGCGCCTCCAGCCGCATCCTGAAGCTGGAGAAGGAGAACCAGAGCCTCCAGAGCACCATCGAGGGGCTGCGCGACGCGTCCCTGGCGCTGGAGGAGAGCAGCCTCAAGTGCGGGGAGCTTCAGAAGGAGAACCAGCAGCTCAGCAAGAAGGTGACCCGGCCGGGGGCAGGTGGGGGGGGTCGGGCAGGTGGATACCCCTCCCCCAGCCCGGTCTGCCGTCTGGAGGCTGCTAGGGCGCAGGTATAAGCGAGGATGCGCGCTGGGAGGAGAGCAGGAGCCAGTGCCGCCGCAGTTAACTGTAACAGAGGAGCGAGCAGTCGTAGCGAGCAGTCGGCAGACAGCGGGCTTGTGCCCGCACAACCCTCAAGGTGTGACCTCTGTGTGCCTCCCTGTCTTCATCTCTGAAATGGGGTTCGTGGGCTTCCCGTCTAACAGATGTTGTGAGGTCTCGATGGGTTTGTGTAGGTGAGGGGTCTGGTATGTAATAAGTGTTCAGTGAGAAGAAACCAGTGGACTCTTATGGGGCACAGGGGAGAGGAAGCAATGCTGGAAGCCATGCACACGTACATGTATGGGGCGTAGGGACCGTTGGGGGACAGTTTTGGGTGCTGCTGATGGTGAACAGAACCAGTGCCCACCCCTCCCTCTGGGTTTATGGGATGGAGAAGAAGAGGGGGCCAAACTGCATTTGCCTTTCGGGACAGCTGCTGGGTCTTCCCCAGGAGCACAGCAGAACCCAGACATCTGGGAGGGCAGACAGGGGCTTACAGACCGGTCTTTGTTCTGTGGTTACAGGGACCCCCATTTGCACTGGGGATTTAGTCTCAGGCACAGGAAGGGTCCTTGAGAGGCTAGGGATGGCTTCTGTAGCTTTGGCCACTCCAGGTCAGAGGGCATCAGTACATCACGCTGCCTTGGTGCAGTCACATTGAAGGCTCTGAGCACAGTAGCTATCAGCGTCCAGCTGAGGGTGAGAGCGTGAGCACGCTTGCTTGCCGGCCACCATGCAGGCCTGGTGCTTTGAGCTGTCCCACCTGCCCGTGAGTACTGCCAGCATCATTTACTGAGGCCACATGGGCAGTGGGGGGGCCACCAGCCACAGGCAGAGACCTGGGTGCTGCTGGTCCTGACTCTGCTGGTCCCTTATCTCTGGGCTAGGCTTGGGACAGCCCCTCCTCCTGTGACTGGGTCTCTGGAGCCCCCTCATGGGACCTCCCAGGCTCGATTACTCACTCTTGTCTCTTTGAAGCCTTGTGTGCCTTGCAGCATTTCGGCCAACAAATATTTAGTCCTGGCGTCATAGGACGATAGACACCCCCCACCCCACCCCATCTCATGCCATATCTCAACCCAGAACAGCATGGGGAAGGCAGCTAGACAGTTTAGGTTTTTTTAGAGTCACATGGGTCTAGCACAGGAGATGTCTTTATAAGCAGCATTTCGACCTCAGCCAAGAGGAAAAGAAACCACCTTTAGAAAGATGAGAACCATCGGCTCCGCGTCCTCACGGGTCTGCTGCACAAAGCCCACGATGTAGTAGCGCTGGCCCAGCGCCCAGCAGGCCTCAGCGGCGACCACTCACGTTCCCCAGCCCTCGAGGTCCACCCCGGCCCCGAACCCCTGCACAGGGGAGGGGCAGTGGGTGTGCCCACCTGGCCGTACTCCTCAGCCCCCATCTCTCGGGTCCCACCCTCCCGGTTCCTCCAGGGTCGGTTCCCTGGTGGGACACCAGCCCTCTCCTGCCACAGTCTTTAAGAGACAGGGCTTGGCACAGAGTCCCTGGCAGGAGGGAGGTGCCACAGTTCCCAGACCCATCCTGTATCCAGTGCTGGGAGCCCTGGGAGGCGGCCTTCTGCCCGCCACAGTACCTCTTGCCATCCGTCCTGTATCCGGTGCTGGCAGCCCTGGGAGGCGGCCTTCTGCCCGCCACAGTACCTCTTGCCATCTTACTTAGTCTGCCCTCCATCTGACTGACCCTGTCCCGGCCCAGCAGGTGTGGCTTCATGTTCTCCTCCTCCCCTGACACACACCCCGAGTCCAGCACCGACAGGTGCTCCCTGATGATGGATGGGCGGACACCACAGCCCTGGCTGGAGGACTCACCCCCAGGCCCCTCATCCGGTTCAGTTTGTCGGAATTTCCTTTCCCCAGCCTCAGCTTTCCCACTGTCCCGGTCTTCCATGCGGTGTGTCTGGGCACCAGCTGGCACTCCTCAGTCAATCGGTGAAGCCCCAGGCCCCATGGGGGCCAGCCTGGCTCTCGCATTCCCCACCCAGGAGGTCACGGGCCCAGAGGAGCTCAGTGACTTGCCTGAGCCTCACAGTGAGGACACAGCAGGGCTGGAATACACCTCCCCAGGTCGACCGCCGCCCCGCTCTCCTCTTTTGAAGACGACTCAGATGCATTTTCCTGTCGGCCCCAGCTGGCCCAGGCTCCCCCATCCTGGGGTCCCTGGCTAGGGGTGTGGGGCTAAGGTGCTGACCTGAGAATGAGCTCCACTCAGCCCAAGTCTCCCCACTGGTAGGGGAAGAAGTGTGCCTGCTGCTTCCTCCGTGGAGGTTTGTGAGCTCCCAGACCCATGAGCCAGGAAGGAAAGTACGACAAGTAGACAGAGCCTGCCCACGGGCAGCGATCCTTCCAAGAGCTTTGGACACCTTGCCGTGCAAGGCCTCTCTGTGCAAGGCCCCAGCGCAGACAGGCTGAACTCCAGCAGCTCTAGGCCTGCTGCTCACAAATGTCGCTGGACATCTCGGGGTCTGACCCCAGAGCTTGATTAATGGCCTGGGGTCCGAGATCTTTCAAAGCTTTGAGACCCATCTCGTCTTTGCGATCCATCTTTTTAGAAGAGCTGTCCCAAACCAGCACATCAGGATCCCTTATTGTTAGGTCGCTCAGTCACATCCGGCATGTGCGACCCTGTGGACTGTAGCCCACCAGACTCCTCTGTCCATGGGATTTCACAGACCTGAATCCTGGAGTGGGTTGCCACTTCCTTCTCCAGGATCCTTTAGGACCATGGCAAAATGCAGAGCGGCTGGTCAGAAGGTTTGTAGGTGGTGAGGCCGCGCTCTCGCAGAAAGGGGCAGTGAGCACTGCTGCACCTGCTACCTGCCAGCACGTGCCAAGCACCATACCGTGACAGGCTCCCGAGGATGCTCACTGACGATCCTGCGTCAGTTACAGAGACTTGCTCGCGGTCACGTCGTTAGTAGCGTTGGACCGGAATCTGAACCCTGTCCCGGTGGCACCAGAGTCATGCCTTTTGCTGAGCTCCAACCAGCCCCATGCCAAGGGGTTTGGTGTTGGTGGGAAGGGGACCAGCAGCCTGGATGCCCTCCCAGTGCAGGCAGCAGCAGGGGCTTCTCCTGGGCGCCCAGTCTTGGGCGCTGCCCTGGACCCATTGAGTCAGAATCTGCGTCCACCACCTTATCCAGGTGTTAGGCACCATGAAATAGTAGTTCCTGCTTTAGGAAGGTCAGGCTGGTGGACCTCAGCAGAAGAGCTTGATGTCAGGGAGGTGATGGGGCAGTTTTCCAGGCCAGGGGAAGGTGGCCCAGCCCCGGGCATGCAGCGGCAATAGAAAAGCCTGGGTAGAGAGGGCAGGACTTGGGGACAGAATTACTGGAGGGTGAAAGAGGAAGGAGGGGCGTGTCCACAGACCTCTCTGAACATCTGGGTGAACTGGCATTGTCACCAAGTGACGTCTGCGGGGCATCCAATGATGGTGGCCCCAGGCATGTCGTCTGACCCTGGGGACAGTGGATAAGGCCTGAGATGGGAGCAAGGAGCCCTGGGGGCACTTGGACCCATGACATTGAGAATGAGGAGAGGTGGGCTGAAAGAAGCTGACCAGTGGTGCCCGTGGCCTTCCACTTCCACGAGCTAGAAATGTAAGTCGTGGGCTGGGAGCTGGGGGTCGAGGGTGTGCAGAGGTCCCTTCAGAGCAAGGCCGGGCCGCTTTCCCTTGAGAAAAAGGCCCGTTCAAATGTTGGGTGGGGCTGATGGGTTTTCAGTTGATTTTAAAACATAGATCACTTTGTGAGGCTCACTGCTGCCCGCCTGGGTCTTCTGGCTCTGCAGATTGAGAAGTTACAGACACAGCTGGAGAGAGAGAAGCAGAGTAACCAGGATTTGGAGACCCTGAGTGAGGAGCTCATCAAAGAGAAGGAACAGCTACAGAGCGACATGGAGACCCTGAAGGCCGACAAAGCCCGGCAGGTAGGTCCCCTGGGAATGGGTGCCTATCCCGGAACTCCTGCCTGCAGAAGGGAGAGTAGTCCAGGATTTAGCCATTTCCCGGGAGTCTGTAGGGGAAATGTGGGTGACCAGGCATCTGGCCTAGCGGCAGCTCAAACCAGCCACTCTTGTTCAGTGGTGGGGGGGGGACACTGGCAGCGCCTAAAGACGGGTGTCATGATGGGAAGAGAGAGGAGATGCTCTTGGTGTGCTGTGGACGAAGCTAAATGTCCAGCGACTCACAGGACAGCCCCACGTGACCGAGAACAATCCGGCTCCCAACGTCCATAGCGCCATGCTGAGCCCCTGAGGTTTATTGGTGGGAGGCAGTCCAAGGCTGGTGCGAGGGCTCCGTGATGCTGAGCAAGAGCCAGGCTCTCCTCCTCCTCTGCCAACCTTAGCTGGGGCTGCCACGTGCCCTCAAGGAATGGGAGAAAGAACTGGAGGGTGAGGAGCAGAGGGCCACCCCCCACTGCCCCCTCTGCTGTAGGACCTTCTGTCACATTCATTGGTCACACTCAACATGTGACTACCCCCTACCTGCGAGGGGAGGCCAGGGTTTCAAGTATTTGAGTTTTTCAGGCGCTGAGCTAGAGCGAAAAAAGAGGGAATGGGATAGTGCCATGTTTGGAGAAAAGACAGGCAGGGTCCCTGGCACGATGTGGCTTACGTGGAGGGCAGAAGATGACAAGCAAGGCGATCCCAGACGTGTGCTCTGGAGGGAGTAAACGGAGAGAATCCTGCTGAGTGCAGGCGCTGAGGAGTCAGGGTGCAAGGCTGTCCTTGAGGGGCTGCCGTTCATACGCGGAGCCCTGGAGAATGGGGAGGAGACAGGGATGCTGAAGGCCAGAGGAGGGCCGTCCAGGGCAGAGGGAGGACAGTGTGCAGGGTCTGCGGGTGAGGAGTGGCCTCAGGGGACCCCACAGAGGCGAGCGGCCAGGACGAGCGTACCAAGGGAATCAACTTCCGTCGTTTTCAGCAAGAGGGAGAGATCGGTTTCTGTTTCTACATCTTCCTGGCTGCCCTGAAGGCATTTTAACTTGAAGTGTCTTCCTAAGGGTCTCCATGCTCTTCACCTCGTGTCCATGTTTGCCCCTAGGAACTTTAGGGATTTTTGTTTTTTCAATTGAACTATAGTTCAGTTCTGGCGTACAGCAAAGTGATTCAGATAGATATGTGCATGCCTTCATGGGTCTCCGCTCAGTTGCTTTAGTCATGTCCGACTCTTTGCAACCCTGTGAACCATACCCCACCAGGCTCCTCTGTCCACGGGATTCTCCAGGCGAGAATACTGGAGGGGGTTGCTATGCCATCCTCCAGGGGATCTTCCCGACCCAGCGATCAAACCCAGGTCTCCTGTGTCTTTTGCATCACAGGCTGATTCTTTACTGCTGAGCCACCAGGGAAGCCCATATGTGCATGTGTGTGTATAAAAAAATATATGTACACATATATGCATATGCTTTTTCCATGATAGGTTATTACAAGTTATTGGATATAGTTCCTTGTGCTGTACAGTAATACCATTAGGACTTTGGCGGGGAACACTCTTTTAGGGCCTGGGCTTTGGTCACCAGATTAAACCAGACATCAGCCCCAGATCACGACAATATGTTTGTACAACAGCCAATGTCTCTCCCATCGTGTTTTCCCCCAGATCAAGGACCTTGAGCAAGAAAAGGACCACCTCAACCAGGCAGTGTGGACACTGCGGGAGAGGTCGCAGATCAGCAGCGAGGCCCACGCCAAGGACGTGGAGCAGGAGAACAAAGCCCTGCATAGGACGGTGGCGGAGACCAGCGGCCGGCTGAGCAGGCTGGAGCTGGAGCAGCAGCAGCTGCAGCGGGCGCTGGAGCAGGCACAGGAGAAGGCGAGCCGGGCCGAGGCGCTGGAGCGGGAGCTGGGGCGGCTGGAGGAGGAGAAGGGGCGGCTGGCGCAGAGGGCCAGCGCCCTACAGGCGGCGGGCGAGCGGGCGGAGGCCGCGGAGCGTGAGAGCCACGGGCTGGCGCTGGAGAACCGGCAGCTGCGCAAGTCTCTGGACGCCCTGCAGAACGTGTCGGTGCAGCTGGCTGGCCTGGAGCAGGACAACCGGCAGCTGGACGAGGAGAACCTGGAGCTGCGCCGGATGGTGGAGGCCATGCGCTTCACGGGCGCCAAGGTGGCCCAGATGGAGCGCGAGAACCAGGAGCTGGAGCGCGAGAAGCAGGAGCTGAGGAAGAGCGTGGAGCTGCTCAAGGCTCTGGGCAAGAAGTCAGAGCGCCTGGAGCTCAGCTACCAGAGCCTGAGCGCCGAGAACCTGCGGCTGCAGCAGAGCCTGGACAGCGGCGGCCAAAAGGCACAGGCCCTGGAGCGGGAGCTGGGGCAGCTGGAGGCCGAGAACCAGGGCCTGCGCCGGGACCTGGAGGCCCTCCGGCTGGCCCACCGGCAGCTTGAGCGGGCCGAGCACGAGCGGAAGGCGCTGGAGCAGGAGGTGGCCCAGCTGGAGAAGGACAAGAAGCTGCTGGAGAAGGAGGCCCGGCGGCTGTGGCAGCAGGTGGAGCTCAAGGACGCCGTCCTGGACGACAGCTCCGCCAAGCTGTCCGCCGCGGAGAGGGAGAGCCGCGCGCTGGACAAGGAGCTGGCCCGCTGCCGGGACGCAGCCGGCAAGCTCAAGGAGCTGGAGAAGGACAACAGGGACCTCACCAAGCAGGTCACCATACACACGAGGACGCTGACCACCCTGAGGGAGGTGAGCCGGGGCCGTCGGGCCACACCGTGTGCGCTGTGGGATAGAGGTGGGACGGGGAGAGGCCCCTGGCGCGTGCTCCCTGCTTCGAACCAGAATGACGCCCGAAAGCATGAAGAGGAAGTAGACGTGACCTGCTAGGATCTGACTGCCCAGAGACAGCCAGTGCCTGGGGTATTTTATTCCATCCTCTTGTGCATTTGTGTGTACACACACTTGCTACCCTACTTTGTGCACCTTAGCTCTGTTCTGGTTTTCACTTACTTTACCTTTTCTCATTACACTAAACAGCTTTCAAGCCACACTTTCTAATGGCTGTGAGGTAGATTTACTGTGATTAATTCTGGAGATTTACTGTGACTGCTTCCCTGGACACTCAGGCGGTAAAGAATCCGCCTGCAGTGCAGGAGACTTTGGTCAGTCCCTGGGTCACGAAGATCCCCTGGAGAAGGGAATGGCGACCCACTCCAGTACTCTTGCCTGGAGAGTTCCATGGACAGAGGAGCCTGGTGGGCTGCAGTTCATGGGGTCGCAAGGAGTCGGACACGACTGAGCGACTAACACACACTTTTTTTTGGACAATCAGATTATTTCTGAGTTTTCCCACGGTTTTTTTTTTTTTTTAATTCTTTATTGAGTTCATTACAGTATTGTTTCTGTTTGTGTCCTGGTATTTTGGCCGAGAAGCATGTGGATCTTATTTCCCTGACCCAGCAGAGCCGGGAACCAGGGAAGCCACGTCCCCTGGACTGGACCACCAAGGAAGTCCCTCCTACTATTTTAAATAACACTGGACATCTTAACATACACCTTCACAGATACCTATTTTCTTAGGATATACACCTCAAAGTGTAATTACACTTGGAAGAGTCCAAATTTTTAAGTCTCTTGGTGAACACCTGTCTTACTTCTCCCTGGTATTTTTTGCGTGGTCATCTGGGCTTTCCTGCATGTGTTAGGGTGAGTCACTGCTCTGGTAAATGACTTCGGCATCTGCCTGGCCCATCACAGAAGCTGGGTCTCCCCACGTGTGGGAGTTCACTGTGGCTATTCACAGGCATCTGGCTTCCTCCATCCTGTGGCTTGGCCATCCCACAGTGGACCTACCTGCAGCAGGTGGATGCGGAAAAGAAGGACCACACTTCTTGAGGCAGAATTGGGTCACAGAGTTGCACCTAACTGCTGGGGAGGCTGAGAAACGTTCTAGCTGTGTGCTAAGGAGGAAAGGGAAATTTGAGAACACAGGAAGGTCTCCATGTCAAATATATACATATGTGTATATATTACTGACTGTTAGTGCAGCAGATCACCATGCTGTGGCGAAGATGCAAGACACCAACTCAGGCAGTAGCCCCTGCCTCCATAAGCATTGGTTAGGGTTTTCTGCAGTAACGATCAGCCCCAGAGTCTCAGGGGCTCATCCCATCCAAGGCTGGTTTCTCGTGCGAGTCCAGGTGACTCTCCAGGGAGCCCGTCCTCTGTGCTGGGGCTCAGTAGTCCAGTCTGCTTTGACCTTATGGCTCCCCCATCTCAGCATGGGGTTAGGGCGGTTCCCGCAGCAGAGGTGAGGCAGCTGGAAGGTCATGCGCCACCCCTTCTGTGCCACACCTGGGGAGCGACCCTGGAACATTCGGCAGACATCACCAAATGTGGCAGGGGTTCCAGGCCTTGGGGTGGGCTAGGGGTCCATGTGAGGGCATGTAGCTGTGTCACCGGGCAGAAATTGGTAGCTGCCTGGAAAGCTACGGAGGTGTGGACCAGAGTAAGCAAACTCCTAGGTGAGGTCAATGTCCACTTTCGAAAAGTAAATCAAAACCTAAGTCTAAAAGTAAAATCTTTCTCCCCTTCATACTTTTTTCTTATGTTCTAAATTCCCTGCAATGGGCATTTAATTACATCGCTTCATAGAAAAGGCAGTTGTGTTGGAAGAATTCAAACCTGCTCCTCAAAGGTCACCATAAATGGTATCTCAGACGCGTTTCTGTATGTGTTTGGAGCATGTTCAGTCCTTCCCAGACACACTGCTGGTGTCCTGAACCCCGGGGCCTGGGAAGGTGTGTTCATCCCTTTCCTTCAAGACATCCCCGGGGTCCGCTGTCCACGTGGAACCACCCGCTCGTCCCTCGAGACACCCAAGCCGGCCATGACTCGAGAAGGTGGTTGCTCTGCCCTGAGATGGACCTGTGTCTGTCTCTCTTGCCGCATCTGCTGGGCTCCTGGCCCACGCTTGTCCTCACTGTCCCCACAGGACCTGGTGCAGGAGAAGCTGAAGAGCCAGCAGCTGAGCAGTGAGCTGGACAAACTGAGCCAGGAGCTGGAGAAGGTCGGCCTCCACAAGGAGCTGCTGCTGCAGGATGACAACAGCAACGGTGACCCGTGAGGACCCCCTCCCCGGGTGGCCGCAGGAGTCCGTGCACCCCACGCCCCGCAGGCTCCACACCCCACCCCCCCAATGCTGCATTTTCTCTCCACACCCAAGGGCCTCTTGTCACCTGGGGCTTTCTATCCCAGGCCTCCTCCTTGGAGATTCCAAGCGGGGAATGGAAGATTTCTTTTGTCCAATAAAAAGGCTTCCTGATTTTTTTTTCTAGTTAGGCTCTTTCGGGCCAGTTTTAAATTCACAGCAAAACTGAGCGGCAGGTACAGAGATTTCCTGTAGACCCCTGCCCCGTGACATGCATACCCTTCCCAACCATCGGCAACCTCCCCCCGCCCCCACCAGAATGGTACATGCGTTAACGCTGATAGGTCATCGTCACCTAGAGGTCACAGGTGACATCGGTGTCGCTCTTCGTGCTGCACATTCTGTGGGTTTTGACAAATACATAACAACGTGCATCCACCCATCTGGGGTCTTACAGAGTGTTTTCACTGCCCTAAGGATCCTCTGTGTTCCACCTGTTTGTTCCCTTCTCCTTCCCCCAGCCCTTTGATTTTTTTAAACCAGCCTGCAATTCTTTCTTTCTCTCTCCTTCTCTCCCCTCCTCCTCCTTTTCTTTCTTTCTCGCTCCTTCTCTCCCCTCCTCCTCCTCTTCTTTCTTTCTCGCTCCTTCTCTCCCCTCCTCCTCCTCTTCTTTCTTTCTCGCTCCTTCTCTCCCCTCCTCCTCCTCTTCTTTCTCTCGCTCTCCTTCTCTCCCCTCCTCCTCCTTTTTTTTCTTTCTCGCTCCTTCTCTCCCCTCCTCCTCCTTTTCTTTCTCTCGCTCTCTCCCCCCGCTGGCCCTTCACTGGGGTTTCTCTAGCTGCAGTGAGCAGGGGCCACTCTCCAGCTGCCATGCACGGGCTTCTCACTGTGGTGGCCTCTCTTGTGGAGCGCGGGCTCTAGGGCAGGCGGGCTGCAGTAGTTACAGCTCGTGGGCTCAGTAGTTGTGGCCCACGGGCTTATTTGCCCCCGCGGCATGGAAGATCTTCCCAAACCAAGGATCAAACTGGCGTCCCTTGCATTGGCAGGAGGATTCTTAACCGCTGAACCCCGCACTTAGATTTTTAAAGTTGAACTGTTGCTACTTTGCCTGCAGTGCTTTCCTAAATGATCTCGCTTTTCCAAGAAATCCAGCATCTTGGACTTTTGTTGGACTTGTAACCAACATGATGTCCTTTTGGTGTGGTTACAAGTCCACAGAGATTTACCACTTACCTAGCACGATGGATGGATGGATTCTTTAACCTTTCTGAGACTCAGTTTCCCCATCTGTAAAATGGGCATAATAGTACTTCTCTAAGATGGTGCCTGGAACACTATAGCCGTGACATATCATTTACGAGTGTCCCAGATGTGTCTACACCAGGAGTCCAGGGAAGGGCTCTGGGTGACAGTGTTTGGCTCCTGTGGTCCTTCTGGGCTACATCCTTCAATGAGATGAAGAAACCAACTTAATGCAGGAGGGCCTTGTGGGCAGCTGGGAGACCGGGAGCTTGTGGGAGGAAGAGACAGATAAATACTACCGTGTATTTTTATTTTTTCAGGAAATACAAGATTTTGGAGAGCATAAGTGAATCAGCTTTAAAAACAACACTCGCCATGAAAGAAGAAAAGATTGCTTTCTTAGAAGCACAGGTAGAAGAGAAAGCCAGCCTGAATCACCAGCTGCAGAACGAGATCCAGGTGGTAAGAGCAGCGTCCCCCAACCCACCCCGAGATGGGCCAGGGGTCGTGGCTGGGAGATGCCCACCTCACCTTTCCCAGGCACTCACCTGGGTGCCAGAGGGGCAGCCTGGATGCCCATGTCCTGGGGCAGGTGTTTGTGGAGAGGACACCCAAGGCTCAGGGGAGGGAGGAGACTGGCCACAGTCATGTAGCTAAAGTTGGGGCTGGGTCCTGGCGCTGCCCTTCAGTCCCCTCTCCAGGGAATGGGTGACACGCAGGATGGAGGTTGTGTGTGCTCCTCACAAAAGCAAAGGCAGGTGCCTGGCGTATTCGCTCCAGTGCTGGGCGAGGAGATGGTTTGGTGCGGGGGGCCCCCAGCTGGGCCCCTTCCTGCCCCAAGTCTGCTCTCCTGTTCCCACAGCTGAAGAAGGAGTGTGAGATTCTCAAGCAGAGCCAGGAAGGGGGGACACAGGCGCAGAACTCTTTCAAACACCCCATGGGGACGTCAGTCGAGAGTCACCCAGGGAAGGAGCCCTGGGCGCCCAGCCACAAGGAGGCCACGATGGAGCTGCTGCGTGTGAAGGACCGGGCCATCGAACTGGAGCGCAATGTGAGTGGGGAGAGGCCGTCCATGAACCGTCGCGTAGGTGGAGCGGGAATTCCCATCACCGGGAGGGACCCTGGGCAGCAGGAGCTGTTGAGATTGACGCAGGTCTCATTAGCCACTTCCTGTATTTCCTGGCAGGTCCTGTGAGCTCCTTTCCACTTGAGATCCCTTCAGCCTTTTTTTCTTTTTTTTTTTAAAGTGAGCATTTTATTTATTTTAAATTGTTTGTTTATTTCTGGCTATGTCAGATGTTAGTCGTTGCACACGGGCTCAGTAGTGGTGGAACATGGCTTGGTTGCCCTGCAGCACGAGGGACCTTCGTTCACAGACCATGAATCGAACCTGTGTCCCCTGCCTGGGAAGGCGGATTCTTAACCACTGGACCACCAGGGAGGGGCCCCTTCGGACTTTCTATCTGAAAGGGTGTGTGCACGTCTTCCCTGAAGATGCGCGCTCTGCCTCCCAGCACGTTCCTGGGCCTGGAGCATCTACACCCGGACCATTTCCACGGGGCTCTGTGTCTCAGTGCTCTGTGGGGTTCGACCGCCCGTCCGCCACGGTCCTCCATCTGTTTTCATGAATAAGATGTATTGGCCCACAGACACACCCTCTGCTTCCACGTTGTGTGGAGCTGCCTTCCCGCGATGATGGCAGGGGTTAGTGTGGAGGTAGAGACCACATGGCTGGCAGACCCCCGGATATTTGCTGTCTGCCCCTTGACAGAAGCTTGTCCATGCATGTCTAAACACTTGACGTCCTTTGATGTCCCCCAATGGCCTTATGAAGTAGATAGTGATGGTTTTCATTTGATAGATGAAAAAGGTGAGATAGAGTGTAAGAAACTCGACCCTAAGCCCTATACTGCTAAGGGACAGGCCACGACCACCACCCACCTGTCCTAGTCCAGTCGGTGGTGTATTTTGCTTGGCCTTTATTCGCCTCGCAGAGCATGAACCGCCTCAACCTGCCTGCTGTCACCCCTGAGTGGGATGAGGCTGTGGCCACAGGCCCTGACTCCTGTCCTGTGCAAGCTCACAGATAGGCATTCTCAGGGTGAGCGACAGAAAACAGAGAAGCATTAAAGACAGAAAGCTTTAAAGAGAGCAGCTGTAACTCCAGCTCACCCTTGTCTCACACTCACATGCTCGGGTTCCTTGCAAGATCCCCATCATGTGTATTCATTCCTATCATGAAAACATGGACAAAATTTTTTTTTTTCTGATTCTATTATCTTTCTAAGAGGGAAAGTGTTACTTCTCTTACTTAATGGGTTCTGGCTTTGGCCCCCATAGCATCAACTCTTGAGGGTTCTCATTCCCAACAACTCAGGTCCCCGCTGCCAGTTAGCAGGTACAGAAGAAGTGAAGTGAAAGTCGCTCAGGCATGTCCGACTTTTTGTGACCCCATGGACTATGTACAGCCCATGGAATTCTCCAGGCCACAATGCTGGAGTGGGTGGGTAGCCTTTTCCTTCTCCACGGATCTTCCCAACCCAGGGATCAAACCCAGGTGTCCCTCATTGCAGGTGGATTCTTTACCAGCTGAGCCACAAGGGAAGCAGGTATGGAACTGGCGTCTGATCAGTCCCATGCTTTTCCCTCCCCCAGAATGCGGCCCTGCAGGCTGAGAAACAGCTGCTCAAGGAACAGCTGCAGCACTTGGAGACCCAGAATACGGCCTTCAGCAGCCAGATCCTGACGCTACAGAAGCAGAGCAGCTTCCTGCAGGAGCACAACGCCACACTGCAGACACAGACGGCCAAGCTGCAGGTGAGGGCCGGGCAGGCCGGCCCCGCGGGGAGGATGCTCCTTGTCTCCTAGAGACCGGCCCAGCACGCACACAGCTCCCAGTCAGCAAGACGAAGCAGAGGGAGAGTTGGGGGCTTTGTTTTTGGCAGGTGCATTGTATACCATGGTTCCTAGTCTCAGGATCTTTGAAAGTAGTTTTCAGTGATTGAACACATGGCTGCCCAGGCTAAAAAAAAGTTCATTTCCCTGCTTTTATTTGCAGTCTTGTCTGTTTCCCAAAATCTATTTCTTGAGATGTTCTTAGGAATTTCTTGGGAAAAGAGATTCTGGAATCAAAAAAGTTGAGTTCAACCAAGTCAAGCACATTTCTTCACCGTAGGACCTGATAGAGTCTTTCTGAAGCAAATGTGAATTTTTCATCTCCACGAGTAAAATGAAGCATCAAGCATCTGTTGAGAGCATCTAGCCAAATGAGTGTTCTGGACCGTGCATTTTAAGATGTGGATATTTATGTACAGTTAATAGATTGTGAAAAAAAATTAAGAATTATTCATTGCAGTTTCTGAGAAAGGTGTTTGAAAGTATGTAGCTTATGGGTCAGGGATGATAAACAAGATACTGGCAAAGATGTTGGAATTTGTTCTAGTAGAATAAGGAAATAGGGTATTGGTTTGTAGTTTTGTTTTGTTGGGGTTTTTGGTTGTGGTTGTCATATCTTTGTCTCATCTTGATGTTAAGGTAATTAATTCTGACCTCAGAAAGAGTTAGGAAGTGTTTCCTTCTCTGCAGTTCCTCATAATTTTGGATGTTGGGTGGGTGTTCTGAAGCTATCAATTAAGTTAAGGTAGGTTGTTCAGGTATTCTGTATCCTCAGTGATGCTGTTTTAAAACTAGGCTTTTAAGAGTATTGAAAGATGGTATCCAAGGAGCTTATTCATAGATAGGGCCTCATTTGCCACCGAAAGTCACATCTGTGGGGAGGCTTCAGGACTAAGCACCATGTGACAGTCTGTTACACCGTCTGTCCTCCCCCAGCCATTCCTTAAGTCCGGGTAGAACTGTCCTTGGTCCCAGCTGGGTCTTTGCCTGCCCCAGGGGGGCACGCTCCCTCCGTGTCAGCCTCCATCCCCGTCTCCCTCTCGGCAGGTGGAGAACTCCACGCTGACCTCCCAGAGCGCCTCCCTCAGCGCCCAGTACGCACTGCTGCAGAGCCAGCAGACGGCCAAGGAGAGCGAGAACGAGAGCCTGCAGAAGCAGCAGGAGCAGCTGACAGCCGCCTACCAGGCGCTGCTGCGGGACCACGAGCACCTGGGGGCGCTCCACGAGCGGCAGTCCGCCGAGTACGAGGCGCTCATTCACCAGCACAGCTGCCTGAAGACCCTGCACCGCAGCCTGGAGCTGGAGCACAAGGAGCTCGGCGAGAGGTGCGCGTGGGCGGCCAGGTCCCCCGGGAAGAAGGGGTGTCGTGGCCAGTCCTGGCTGAGGGAAACTGCTTGTTGGTGTGGGGTCCCTCCCCCCCGAGGAGCCTCTCTTTCCCTCTCTCTTCTCTCCAAACCAAGAATAAGGAGGAAGTTCCCCATAGCTGCTCATGTACACTGATGCCCTTCACCCCGCCATCTCAGTTCTTTTCTTGCCTTTCAAGGTCTGAGCTGCATTTTTTTTAACCTTTCGTTGTTGGGTCGCTCAGTCCTGTTCGACTCTTTGCAACCCCATGGACTGCAGCATGCCAGGCTTCCCTGTCCTTCACCATCTCCCGGAGCTTGCTCAAACTTATGTTCATTAAGTCGATGATGCCATCTAACCATCTCATCCTCTGTTGCCCCCTTCTCTTCCTTCCCTCAATTTTTCCCAGCAACAGTCTTTTCCAATGAGTCAGCTCTTTGCATCAGGTGGCCAAAGTATTGGAGCTTCAGCATGAATCCTTCCAGTGAACATTCAGGGTTGCTGTCCTTTCTCCTTGCTGTCAAAGAGACTCTAAAGAGTCTCCTCCAGCACCATAGTTTGAAAACAACTTTTAATTTTAAGTATATAGAAATTAAACAGAATGGTATAGTGAAGCCTCTGTAGACCCATGACTGGCTTCGGCAGTGAGCACTATTTTGCCGTCTTTGTTTCATCTTTACTCTCCACGCTCTAGCCCTCTACACTTTAAGATAGAATTTACATACGTTGAAATGCACAAGTCTTCACTTTGCACTGTTGACAGCTCGTGGGTTCTGGGTTTTGTGTTCATTCAGTCAACCAGCATCGCCTAAGTGCCTGCCCCGGCAGATTGTCCCAGGCTCCTGGGCAGGGGTGGCAGGACCCATCACACCTGGGGACAGGTGTGATATGCTCGTGGCTCTGATGCAGGAGGGAGAGTCTCTAACACTTGGCGAGGGTGGGGGGGTGGAGGGGGCGAAAGCAGTTGTCCTCGTCATCCGCGTGTGAGATGGCCCTGCTGGCAGAGCTTCCCTCAGCTCAGCCTTATGATGCTCAGTGAAGCGGCAGTGCATGGGTGTTTCATCACAGACCAAGGGAAGGGTGTTGAGCCAGCAAAGCTGCGTGAGGGTGCCTGATGGTGCTGCAGGCCTGGGGTGATGGCGTTCACTCATCCACTCACCTGGTGCTTCCTTTTTGCCTCTGTCTCGAGTCCTCCACTCGCTTGATCCACCCAGACTGCCATCCTTGAGGGCCTGCTGAGACGTCTGCTCCTGTAAGATTGCTCCTTCCAGCCAAACTGAGCACCTCCTCTGCACCCTTCCATATACATGTGACCCTTTGTACACACCTGCAGTGTCCTTGGTGCTGAGTCTAGACTGGTAGGGGAGGCACCCTACTTACTAACAGCGTGGTGTGAGAAGTGTTCACTCAACTCTGAGGCTAGCACAATGCCCAGCACCACCTCTCCTGTTATGTGTTATAATATCTTATGATATTCTTCATGTGTGTTTAGCGGGGGAAGGCTTTTGCAGGTGGAATTTGGACGGGAGTTCATTGTTGCTTTTCCTGTAGCCCTTGGCTCAATGCAGCACAGAGCCACTGTGTTACCCAGCGCTTGTTGGACAGGCTGGAGGCCCCTGGGTCTGTCTGTGGCAGGGCTCCAGGTTCAGGAGTCTGGGTACCTGGCACACAGGGACAAAGGCTCTACATTCATTTCCTTTGACACTAAAATCAGACACTTCGTTCATTCTCTTAACACGTATTTATTGAACACGGTGCCTCCTTCCACTGGGGACTTGGTGATGAGCCAGACTCGCCCAGGCCCTGTCCTGGAGTAGGGTGGTGACTGACAGTCAGAGAGATGCTGGATCAGTGCGCTGTCCCAAGACACTACAACAGGGAAGTGGGAGCCAGGGACCCTACTGGTCAGCTCATGGCCCTGATCTGTCGGACCTGGGATGACTTTTCCCAGAATCATTAACCTGCCTGAGAAAGATCACCCCGGAAAGCCAGGCAGAGCCGCATGCCCAGCACCGCATCAGGGACCCTCTGCCTCGCAGCTAAAGGCCACACAAATGTCTGCCTCTAAACAGCGGCCCAAGCAGATTTCAAGCTTGATTCCCACACAGGCACAAGTCTGAGCTCCAGTCACATGGTCCACATACCGCTGCTGGGGTGGGGGTGGGGAGTCTGGAGACGAAGACTGGAAAAGCCTGGATGTGGGGACTCTTGAGTCTCTGTGAACTCAGAAGGTTCCAGCAGGTAGAAGGAGCAACCAGGGCTTATTAGGAACTCCGTCCTTGTACTCTGATGAGCTCCAGAGACGGCTGTGCAGTGTGCCCTATGCAGAGACAGAGGAGGAAGTACAAGGAGGCACATGGGGGGAGAGGGTGAAGTCTGGGTCAGGGGAGGGTCTGGTGTGTGAGTGTGAGAACAGCTGGCCTCTGGTGGCTGCCCAGACTCCGCCCTCACCCCAGGAAGCCTCTGCTCCCCCTACCCCAGGGCAAAGCTAGACAAGAGCGGGAAGGGCTCCCCACCCCACCCCCGTCCCTAGGGATTTGCTGCTTTATTAGCTGTTACCTGTACTGGACTCCAGATGTTTATTTTGTCATTTCTTTTAAATCTGTGTTTAGTGAACCTAACTGAATAGGTGGCTCAGACGGTAAGAATCTGTCTGCAGTACAGGAGATTGGGGTTCAGTCCCAGGGTCGGGAAGATCCCCTGGAGAAGGGAATGGCTGCCCATTCCAGTATCCTTGCGTGGAGAATCCCACGGACAGAAGAACTTGGCGGGCTACAGTCCATGGGGTCACAGAGAGTCAGACACGACTGAGCGACTACCACTTTCTTAGTGAGCCACCTGGTAGCTTATTTATAATCCCTCAGAGAAGGGCGTGGGGTTCAGAGGACATAGTTCTGGAGTTCCAGGTGACCCAAGGGAGGAAGGCTGTGGTGACGGGGACCGAGACTGTGGAGGCATGTTGGGTGGGAGGAAGGGACCTCCTGGGTCCGGGGCTGGAAGATACCCCCAAACCGCCTCACCCGGGCACTGCCTCCCTGGGTGCTGGCTCAGACGCCTCTCAGCTGCCACCCTCGCGATTGCCTGCCGTCTAAGCCTCACTCCCCGCAGAGGAGGCTCCACGGTCTTCCGGGGTGTGTGTTACCTGTGGGGACAGATGGCTGGGGAACGGGCTGCCAGCAAGGTGTCCCCTCCCGCAGGCACAGCGACATGCTGAAGCACAAGGCGGAGCTGGACGAGCTGGAGAAGGTTTTGAGGGCCGAGAGGGAGGCTCTGCAGCAGGAGCAGAGGACGAGCGCCATGGCCGCGAGCGAGAACCAGAGGCTGCAGGAGGAGCTAGACAGGTAAACGCTGGGGCCCCGGGGCCCACCTGCCCACGGGCAGCGGCATCTCACCCACTCAGCGCCCCCTGAGGTCAAAGGTGTTCCTGGCCATCATGTGTTTTACAGCCCATCATGCTAACAGCTGGTTGGTAATGACGTCACCGGGAATGGTGCTGGGATGGAAGGACCAGTGTGGTACCTGGGACAGCGCATCCAGTAAGCTGGCAGTCCTCACCTCCCACCCCGAGATGACGATTACGTCAGCCACAGGCACATTCCTCATCTCACGGGTTCCCTATTTATGAACTCACCTCCTTGCTCACATTCATCTGTAAGCCCCAAATCAGCACTCGTGGCGCTTTTGAGGGCATGCCCAGGGTGCTGGGACATTCGAGGTGCCTGATGCCCACATTTCCAGCTAAGGATGCCCAAGGTATTCGGTCCCAGCAGCCCATGCTGCAAATGAGCGTCCTTTTCGTGGCCTGTTTAGAATCATGGTTTTCATGGTTTTGTACTTTTTGGTGACAGTTTTGCCATTCAACAACCTTCAACAACTTCTAACGTCTTTCATTACCTGAACATTACTGATCAGAGACGTTTCGGTGTTCACTTACATAACAATTCACCAGCCACAGGCATTAGTTTCTGCAAAACTCCCCCAGGCAATAACATGAGTGGCCCCCAGGTGGGATGCCTTCTCACGTTCCCAAGGGCAGGGCTGTGAGAATACGGGTGTGGTAGGTAAGCTTCCTTCAGGCATGAGTACACTGCTGGTGGCTGTGAGCACATCACAGGCGGAAGCCACACTGAACGAGGTGTGTCAAACTTGTGACCAGATTCACGGAAACACACCCCCGCGTCTCTCCTTAAGAGCTGGTTTTGTGTCTCAGGGACCTTAGACTGTTACCACCGAGAGTAACAGGAATCTACAGAATCATCGTGTATCTTAGTCGCTCAGTCGTGTTCAACTCTTTGCGACTCTATGGACTGTAGCCCGCCAGGCTCCTCTGTCCATGGGATTCTCCAGGCAGGAATACTGGAGTGGGTTGCCATGCCCTCCTCCAGGGGACCTTCCCGACCCAGGGATTGAACCCAGGTCTCCTGCATAGCAGGCAGGTTCTTAACTGTCATAGAATTATTATCATCCATCTTTTAAAAAATAGATGAGGGAACAGACTGAGATTAAATGCCTTGTCCGGGGCCGATGCTTGTAGTTAGTGGCAGAGACAGGATTTGAATCAGGTCTTGTCTCTGGCAGGGCTACATGATGCCGTTTCCTCCCCACGTCCTTGTGTTTGTGGGTAGAGGACTGCGGGCTCAGGTGCCAGGCAGGTGGGTGATGAGTGCCAGCCGTAGACCAGACAGCGACATGGAGAAGCCACTTGGTCTCAAGATAGTCAGCTGGGAGGCAGGCCTGGGGCTGCCAGATTATCCCTTTGTTTGTGCTTGTCGTCTTAAGAAAAGTTGGACATTTGAATGTTGATGAGAAACTTTCACAGTTTTAAATGTCGACCCCCTAATTCCTTTAATCAGTGAGCCAAACGACTCATCTGTGTCAAAATCAAGCCCATGAGCCCCTGGTACTTTGAGCTTTCTGTTATATATCCTCCCCTGAGAAAGCCCAGTTTAGATAATAGTTATGATGATGATGATAATTTTAGCAGATTTACATAATACCCCAGCATCTCATACTTTATTTATCTCAAAAGTTGAAATTAGAAAAGGAGCTTGGAACTGGGAAGAAGAGCTGAGCAGAGACAAAGAGTTTTAGAGCATCTTGTGGTTCAGTGTCTAAAAAAATCTTTGAACAGCAGAACCCTTTTTTCCAAGGAGGCACACATGCCAGAGCCTTAACTACAGAAGAGACCGTAACAGTGATGCTCTGTCGGAGTGGGTGCCCGCGCCTGCCTGTGCTATCTGCCCCAGCGCAGGCTGGGAGCACCAGGGGTACCTTCACAGGACCCCAGAGAACCCAGCTTGAAAAACCACTGGTTTTGTTCAACTCCCTCGTTTTGAGGCCCAGAGAGGCTGTGGTTTGGTCTAAGGTTGCACAGCTGGGACAAGGCCTGGGAGTGCTCTTCGGCCCTGAGCCCTGTGCTTCTCTGCGCACTCCCCCACCCCCAGGGTCAATTTCCTGCACCACCAGCTGAAGGGGGAGTACGAGGAACTGCACACCCACACCAAGGAGCTGAAGACCTCGCTGAACAGCTCACAGCTGGAGCTGAACCGCTGGCAGGCCCGGTTCGACAAGCTGAAGGAGCAGCACCAGAACATGGACATCTCGCTGACCAAGCTGGACAACCACTGTGAGGTGAGGCCTGGGGCTGGGCGCCGGGGCCCCGGGATGCCAGGACGAGTCCCTGGGGTGACAGCCTTCCGGCTCAGCGGGGTCGAGATGGGTCCTCCTTGGCGTGTATGCTCTGAGGACGTGTGTAAAGGTGGTCCAGAGGCCGAGAGGAGGCCAGAGCTGTCTGGGTGGAGAACGGACTCCTCGACCGGTCAGGAAGCATGCAGAAGCACCATTGCATCTGATCTTTGCCTTTTGCAAAGGGTTGGAGCAGGTGCATCGATACAGCTGCGTGCTGTGTTCCTCCTGCCCTCTTGGCTGCCTCCATGCTGCTCTTCCATTTCTTTTCATGTAGTAGCTTCTCTTCTAGAGAAGTGTCACAGATTTTTCTTGTTTTTTTTTTTTTTTTTTT
>SJYQ01104462.1:0-73621 GCA_006410935.1 Redunca redunca | reverse complement strand
TTAAGCATATCACATAGCGCCTTTTACTGTCTGTCCCAATCCATTTTTACCTTTTCTGTTTTATATTGCCAGTACCTCAATATTCGTTCACGCCAGACTGCTGTTTGTCCAAACACGCCAAGCACTTTTATAGCTCTCTGCCTTTGTATGTGCTGTACCATCTGTCTTGAATGCTTCCTCTTCCTTTTTATAAAACCTCCTGTCAAAATTTAATTCATAGACCACTGTCTTCTCTGGCTCCCCCAGATGATACTGATAGTACCACTGCTCTCCCAAAGCACTTGAAACAGTATTTCTACAGAACTTTTTAGATTGTATAACATTATTTATTCAAATATCTTGTGCCAATTTGAGCTTGAGTCTGGAATCACATCTTACTCATCTTCGTAGCAAAAGTGAATTCATTGCTTGGCACATAGCAGGCACTATGTGTATTAATATATCCATGTGTATATTTATTTATAATGTGTGTGCGTGCTTAGTTGTTCAGTGTCCAACTCTTAGTAGCCCTGTGGTTTATAGTTCCCCAGTCTCCACTGTTTCTGAAATTTTCCAGGCCAGAATACTGGAGCAGATTGCCATTTCCTACTCCAGGGGAATCTTCCTGACCCAGGGATTTAACCCAGGTCTCCTGCATTGGCAAGTGTATTCTTTACCACGGAGCCACCTGGGAAGCCCCATTTATAATATAATAGTTCTGAAGATTCATCAAGTAGGAGTCCTTAGCATCCTCAAAAAATGTAGAATTTTAGAGCCAGAGAAACCTTATATATTAGTTTAAAAAACGCTGACCAGTTTTGAGTATGAGGAAATTCTGTACCACTAACACAAGTAATTGTATTTTTAGTCTCTGTTAGTTGAGATTGTGCATCGTGGCACGAAACTATTATGCTTTTACATGATTTTGTATTTTATTATTAGCTGTCTCTGTCTATTAAAAATGATGGGATATACAGGTATGAGAGAAATATTTAGATGACAGACCATGCTTAGTGCGTGTACATCTGTGCCACCCTTCCAGTGATTCCTTGCCCATAGGTTAGAAATAACTGGTTTAGGTTAGATTAGTTTCTTCTTAAATTGTCATACTTGTTTGAACATATATGTATATGAACTTATATTTAGTCATAATTCCAAGGAAACATGTAATTGAAAAAAATAAAACTTCGCCTGTGTCCTTGTTTCCAAATTCTGTTTCTTCTAACTTTAAAAATGCATTTTCTTCAAAAAGCTGCTTCATAAAACTCTGTTCATTCCATTATTTTCGAGGACAGTGAAAATTTTTTGTGCTTTCAAATACAGTGATGTGTGTGTGTAAGGTGCTTTTTAAAAGTACATAATTTATAATTTACATGTTTTCTTCTTGATCTCTGTAAATTTCTAAGAAAACCATAACTATGCCTTTCATTTTTGTACCTCCATGGGTGTCAGTTAATATTTTCTACAAAGTAACTTTAGAGGCCCCTGCCCAAACAATAAAAATTTTTAACCAAACTAAATTGTTGACATCTATAGACACATCTATAGATGGTATGTCAGTGGTCACAGTATTTCTCTGTGGTTCCAGCTATAGGATAATGGCTTTGTGGATAAAAGAGAAAGAAGAATGATTTTAATTTCTTTAAATTTTTCTTAACCAAAGTCTAAAAGTAAACAGCTGGCAGTTTTCTTTCTTGGGTGGGTGGTGGTTTTTATCAGCAGCAGAATGTTCTGAACGCTCTGCCAGGAGTCTGACTGCAAATGTCTTTGGTTGGTAGAGTGGGCGAGAATGTGCTTAACATGGTGGAGCGGGGGGGCGGAGGGGAGTAGGGGAGTAGGACCAGGAACTGCTTTAAAAAATTTTTACCTGAAATCTGAACCTACCTGTAGAAGATAATGTAAGTAAGTACACTAGTTAAGTATGACTAGTTAAGACGCACACTTAAAAATAGATAAATTAAGAATATCTTTTTTTTAATTGGAGTTTTGTTTTTTTTTTAATTTAAAACTTGTCAAAGAGTGGGAAAACAAATCTTCCTCCCACTGCAGTTACCAACGAAAAGGGAGGACTCGGGGAGGGAGAGAAGCACAGTGGTTTCCAAAAATGTGGCAAAGTAAATGCACATTATAAAATATTTAAACTTTGCTGTGGTTTCACATACAGGAAATAAACATGCAGATTCTTAGAAATTTTATGTCACTATTTATCTAAAATGCTAATAAAAGTATGCTTTTAATTACCTGCTTTTTATAATTCCTTACCCTGAATAGAATTGGGCTTACCTGGTAACTCAGATGGTAAAAAATCTGCCTGCAATGCAGGAGACCCAGGTTCGATCCCTAGGTTCAGAAGATCCCCTGGAAAAGGGGGATTCCCCTGGAATGCCCACCAACTCCAGTATTCTTACCTGGAGAATCCCATGGACAGATGAGCCTGACAGGCTGCAGTCCATGGGGTTGCAAAGAGTCAGACATGACTGAGCAGCTAACACTTTCCCTGAGTAAATAAGTTTTTATAGTTACAAAACAGATTTTAAATGTAGTTCATTTTGATAGTATTTCATTATGTAATCTAGATAATTTTTTAAGTGGATGTTAATTATAGTTTCAAAAAACCTAGTTGGTCTTGTTAAAAAAACAAAATTCAACTGAGTAAACTTTAAAAATCTTTTTGGCTTTGTTCAACAATTCATGAAATCAGGCAGCACCCCACCTAGCAGAAAGGAGTTCTAAGGAGCTGTACAAAATGAGACACTTTTATAGGAAAAGGAACAAGAGTTACACTAGCAAAAAGCAGGTTGGATGTGACAAGGTCACTTCCTTTAGGGGATGGCAGGGGTCTGTCAGCCAAATGACCTCATAGTGATTCCTGATTGAGTGATTTAAGGTTCCATTTCTGGAAGAGGCCAAAACTATAAGTTAAGTCTTGGTTTGGTGATGTGGGGCTTAGCATAAGTGACTCCATTTGGTGATCCATTTGATGATCATTTTCATCATCTCATTTTCATGTTTTTAACAGTCTTTCAGATTAACTCTGATGACTGGATAAAATAAGTGCTAGGCTTCTTATGGTTATGAGGGAGGATATTAGAAATTTGTTATTTTTTCATCTTCGTTTACACTTCCACTTATTTTCTACTGCTGGTTTGCAATGCAGTTTATATAATATTTTGGAAGTCTCATTGGTGGAGTGCCATCAAGGAATTTGCTTTGTTTTTCCACCCAGGACACCACGGTAGTTTTTATATAGGTAGAAGCAGGCAGAGCCCTGGAGAGCCATCTTGGCTGATGAACATCTCCTAGACTGGGATCAGAAGTTCTATTTCTGGTACCTCCTTCCTTGCTGCATGGTGCTGTCAGTCAGCTCCTTTCTGTTCAAGTCCTGAGTCTCTTTCTTCATTGATGAAATGGGGATAACAGTTATCCCAATGAGTAAGATTCAGTATAAGATTGTATCCCTTAGGTTCAGAAAGCTACCAACAGTTGGAATCTAATAGCTGGGGCAGCTTACTGATAGGTAAATAGATCCAGAAATAGCTCAGAAACATACCCATACATTTATTGAGAAAACATACAACTGGTGTGGCATTAAAATTCCGTTGGGGAGAAATGTACTGTTCAAAAAGTGGGAAATGGAACAATTGGTTGTCTCCATGAGAAAAGGAAGATATAATTAGATATCTTCCACACATGCAAATAAACAGCAAATGAACTAAAGATAAAGGCAAAACGTTGGGGGTAGGTAAGATTCTTTACTGTCTGAGCCATCAAGGAAGCTCTTCTATCTCCCTGTCTAACCTGTTGTCAGGTTGGTAACCCCAGACACAGCTTAACTTTTTCATATGTCAGAAAGAAAGATTTATCATTATCTGAAAAGATTGCATCTAGATTCAGGGCTCTGTTTCAGTTAATCTACAGATTCCTTTGCTCAGAGAATTCTGAGAGCATAGCTTTTGGGGAGAGGGCAGCTTACTGAATTAGACACAATATAGGTAATTGGTCACCTATCCCCTCATGCTGTGTGGGAACTTTAGTGCATTTTATTTGGAAACACATCCTAGCTATTGTTTGTAGATGTCATGTTATTACAAAGCATAAGGAGGTTTCTTCTGATATTAGTCCCAATGATGTCATGTACATGTTGGGACCTCGGACTGTCAAGGTCTTCATACCTAAGTTGTTCTGTTAAATCAAGATAAACTTCTCTCAAATCTTTTACAGCCTTCTCTAGACTTTGCTTTTTTATTTTCTTTCAACATCTGTTGCAACCAGTTATTTTTACTGTAAGACATTTTTTTCTGTTTTTAAATGTAATTTTACTTAAAAAAAAAATCTGATGTTCTATAGTTAGTGGAATTGATGGGAGATATGGAGATATAGGGGTTTCCCTGGTGGCTCAGATGGTAAAAAATCTGCAATGTAGGAGACCCAGCTTCAGTCCCTGGGTCAGAAAGTGGCTAACCATTCCAGGTATTCTTGCCTGGAGAATCCCATGGACAGAGGAGCCTGCAGGGCTATAGTCTGTGGGGTCACAAAGAGACACGACTGAGCAACTAAAACTCACTCACTCATAGAGATATGAAAGTAAAGTGAAAGTGAAGTCGCTCAGTCATGTCCAACTGTTTGCGACCCTGTGGACTGTAGCCCGCCGGGCTCCTCTGTCCATAGGATTCTCCAGACAAGAATACTGGAGTGAGTTGCCATTTCCTTCTCCAGGGGATCTTCCCAACCCGGGGATCGAACCCAGGTCTCCTACATTGCAGGCAGACGCTTTATCCTCTGAGCCACCAGGGAAGGCCCCCATAGAGATATAGTGACCCCCCATATAAATAAGAAAGCTGTACTATCACCTAGCTCCAATTTTAGGTAATTTCAGAAGGGCAAGGCCTTGTTGGAGGACATCTTAAATAGATTTTAATGACTGTCCTTTCATGTTTTAACCTACAGTAAGAATTGGTTCCTTTAGTGGCCCTTTTGCTGTTGTATTTTGAAGTGCCCTTATCTAAATCTCCTAAATCTTTGAAGACAAATCTTTTGGTTGTTTTATCTAGAGAGACAGAAGTTGTATTAATTTCCAACTTAATTCTTAAAGCTCTCTGGAAATGTCTGGTCATATAGGGAACATTTTATAAATTGGCAGTTTTATTTTGTTTTGATTAAATCTTTTTTATTCAGCTTTGAACCTGTTTATAAAAACAGGACAATACACTCTCTGCTTCAGCTTTTGGGTACAACCAAGAATACTGTTTGAATTTTTTTTCCATCTTTATTTAATTTGCAATTTTGAATCTTTGCTAGGTATAATCTTAATGAAAGCCTGCTAAAACGGTGGGATGTGTTGTATTTTCTTTCTTTTAAAATGTTACACAGTTGGGCTATTTAAGTCTCTTGCTGCATTTTTCTGTATCTGAGGGGCTAACAATTAACCTAACTAGTCCCATGTAGTAGTATCTTAAAAAGACCTATAGTCTGTCTTCCTAAACTTGGTGAAAATCCTTAATTATAGCCCTTAACTTTGTTCTACACATGAGTTTTAATTTAATTACTATAGATTTGGCTTATGACATAGAAACATTACAAGATAATTTTATTTTTTGAGAAAATCTTAGAGGGTGGCTCGTATATTAACAGAAAATAAGGCAAAACAGTAGAAAGAGAAAAATTCAAGAGTGATAAGTGTCAGAATGTTAAAGTTTTTGAGAGATTTTAAAATAAAAATTTTGTTTTGCAGTCTCAGCATATCAGTTGAAGAAGCTAACTATTGGCTGTGTTAGGTTTTGTCTCCTAGTTTTTCAGCTTCTTTTATACATTTTAGTTACTGATTTTAACGTATCAGAAGTTTCCCATAATGGCCAGTGTTGTTCTAAGTTAACACTTCCTTTGCCATTTACTAAGGAAAGTGCGAGAGTTAGAATTGTAAAGAATTTTTATATGAGAAGCTGAAGTTCCTCCAGAAGGAGGTTGATCCTTTAGTGTAGCATGACACGTAGAGGCTGCTTTGGCTGGTTAGTAGTGTGTGTTTGTGGATGGTGTCTGAGGTCACCTGACCAAGCAGAGGCTAGGAAGGGTCATATGGTCAGGGACCTGACAGTCACTGACTGCAGCATACAAAATAATAAAATGACCTTTTTTCACAAATGGCAAGATAGGGATTGCCCTCATGAAGAGCACAATTTTTATATAACGTTCAGTTCAGTTGCTCAATCTTGTCTGACTCTTTGCAACCCCATGGACTGCAGCTGCCAGACTTCCCTGTCCATCAGCAACTCCCGGAGCTTGCTCAAACTCACGTCCATTGAGTCGGTGATGCCATCCAACCATCTCATCCTCTGTTGTCCCCTTCTCCTCCTGCCTTCAATGTTTCCCAGCATCAGGGTCTTTTCCAGTGAGTCAGTTCTTCCCATCAGGTGGCCAAAGTATTGGAGTTTCAACTTCAGCATCAGTCCTTCCAATGAATATTCAGGACTGACTGATCTGATCACCTTGCAGTCCATGTCAAGAGTCTTCTCCAACACCATGGTTCAAAAGCATCAGTTCTTCAGTGCGCCAAAGAATCCGCCTACAGTGTGGGAGCTGCAGGAGACATGGGTTCGATCCTTGGGTTGAAAAGATCCCGTGCAGAAGGGAATGGCAACCCACTCCACTGTTCTTGGCCTGAAGAATCCTATGGATAGAGGAGTCTATATAACATAAAATGTATTTAGAGAATGTACACTTTTGTCCCCACTGTCTTTAAAATATTCAGGGTGTTTAAAATACATTCAGGGTGTTTAAAATACATTCTGATCTTGTTCTCAAACTTCNCTGTTCTTGGCCTGAAGAATCCTATGGATAGAGGAGTCTATATAACATAAAATGTATTTAGAGAATGTACACTTTTGTCCCCACTGTCTTTAAAATATTCAGGGTGTTTAAAATACATTCAGGGTGTTTAAAATACATTCTGATCTTGTTCTCAAACTTCATATATATATATATATATATATAAAAACACATGTGTATATATAATATAATTATATATATTTATATATGTTGTGTATAATTTTTTGAATATTATAAATTCACTTTCAAGTTTGTTCCATCTTAGCAGAGTCAAAACCACAGGTGTTCTTAGATGTTTTTCATCCTGAGACAGTGAACAATTCAGTAACAAATGTAGCTTAAGCATAATGTGTGTTAAAGTGGAACTAAAATAAGATTGATATGCCAGCTTTCTTTTGAATCTGTTTTTCATTTTTAATCCTATGTATTCCTTTAGAAATGAGTTGCACCATTGAGAAGGCACTTGCTGATGCTAAAGCCCTTGTTGAAAGATTGAGAGATCACGATGATGCAGCAGAATCTTTGATTGAGCAAACCACAGCTCTCAACAAGCGAGTAGAAGCTATGAAGCAGGTTTGATTTTTTTTCCCCCTATTGATTCTGTTTTTAGAAGACAGTCATTGACATTTATGTGTTGCTTTTATTACAAACTTCTGCTTAAATAGTATTTTATTTTAAATGTTTTCTGAAGTTTAAAAGTAGCTTGACTTGTATGTTTTAGTTTACTTTAGATTGAAATATAATTTTGTCAAGGTCAACTGACATGTATGTGTGTGTATATATATATATATATCTTCTAAAACCTTAGATTTTATCACTTAATTTCCTGCAGTGATGCAGATTTGAGTTTGGAAAGTACATGAATTTATTTAGGTCTAAATACAATTGACAAAGACGAGATAATGTCTTTTACTAATAGTGACACATTCTTTGTTCTGTCTCCTATTTTTATTTTTTTTATTTATTATTTTTTTGTCTCCTATTTTTATAATGTAGAAATATTTTTATAAGAATATTTTGGTGGTGCTGTTTAATAATAAAAGAGTTTTTGAGGATGATGCAAAGCAATATCTTGTTTTCACCTTTTGCAGTTACTGCATTTGTGTGTGTGTGCGTGCTCAGTCGTGTCCAACTCTTTGCGACACCATGGACTATAACCCACCAGGCTCTTCTGTCCGTGGGATTTTCTAGGCAAAAATATTGGAGTGGGTTGCCATTTCCTCCTCCAGGGGATCTTCCCAACCCAGGAATTGAACTTGCATTTCCTGCATTGGCAGGTGGATTCTTTACCACTGAGCCACCTGAGAAGCCCTATTCATTTATACTTGCTACTTTATTTTTCATTTACTGCTGCCAATTAAGGAAGAAATGAAAAGGGCTTCACTTGTTATCCTTACCATTGTGTATAAGAACTTTCCAGTGGGCTGTGAAGTTGAACTACTATTTTAAGCCCTCTTTTGATTTTAACTTTAAGATTTTAACTTTAAGAGAATTATAGAATCTCTGAAACTATGATGGAAATCACTGTAGGAAAATATATATTTATAGCTTACTCTCGTGAAGCACATCTCTTTTGTAAAAGGAAGCAGCAACCTGGGGGTACTGATTTTAACAAAGCTGCTGAAAAAGTGAAGCAAGTTTACCTATTGGATTAGCCGAAAAGTTCATGTGGACTTTTCCATGACATCTATGGGAAAGGCTGAACTTTTTGGCCAGCCCCATATTTTGTTTTGCAATTCTGCTGCCCTAAACACATTACATACCTCCCTGTCTAGCTTGACTCATGCATTCCAGTGAACTTACATATCTTGTATTGAGTTGTAAAAATGGTGGGGGTGGGGGTTGACAACCAGAGTTAAGAACCATACCATAAAATTTACCCTATTTTAAAATTTTTTTGGCTGCACCACGTGGCATGCTGGATCTTAGTTCCCCAACCACAAAACAAACCCACATCTGCTGGAAGCATGGAGTTCTAACCACTGGGCCACCAAGGAAGTCCCCTACAGTTCACCCTTTTGAAGGGTGCAGTTGATTGAATTTTAGTATATTCACATGCTCTGCAGCCATAATCACTGTTAATTTTAGAACACTTCATTACCCCTAATCTCCCTTTCCCTGGTTCCTGGCAACCATGAATCTGTCAGTCTATAGGTTTGCCTGTTTTAAACATGTCATATGAATGGAATAGTATCATATGTGACTTATTGTGACTGGTTTTTTAAAGTTTTCAAGTTTCATCTATGTTCTAGTATGTATCAGTACTTCGTTCCTTTTTATTGGTAAATGTTAATAATATTCATTGTAAGGATATAGCACCTTGTGTTTTTCTATTCATTGATTGATAAACATTTGGATTGTTTTTCTTCTGGGGCAATTATGTATAATACTGCTGTGAATACTTGTGTATACATTTCTATGTGGGCATCTGTTTTCAGTTTTCTTGGGTATATACCTAGAATAGAAGGGTCTTATACCTCTATGTTTAACTTTTTGAGGATCTGCTTGTTCTCCAAAACAGCTACGTCATTTTACATTCCCATCAACAATATATAGGCGTTAGCAATTTCTGCACATCCTCTGTTAAACTCGTTATTTTTTGTTTTTTGATTAAGGTCATCCTAGTGGCTGTCACGTGCTGTCTCCTTGTTACATTGAGCTGTGTTTCCTTAATGACTAATGGTGTTAAGCATCTTTCATGTGTTTATTGACCATTTGTGTATCATCTTTAGAGAAATATCTCTTCAAATCCTTTGCCCATTTTTTTCAGCTTTATTGAGACATACTTGATGTACAACATTGTGTAAGTTTAAGGTATACAATACACATGTATATATTGTGGAACCATTACCTACTAACCATGAGGTTAGTTAATACTTCTGTCACCTCACATAATTACTGTATGTAATTACTGTATGTGGTGAGAATATTTAAGATGTATTCTCTTGACAAATTCCAAGTATATAATATAGAATTGTTAACTTCGGAGAAGGCAATGGCACCCCACTCCAGTACTCTTGCCTGGAAAATCCCATGGACGGAGGAGCCTGGTGGGCTGCAGTCCATGGGGTCGCTAAGAGTCGGACACGACTGAGCGACTTCACTTTCATGCATTGGAGAAGGAAATGGCAACCCACTCCAGTGTTCTTGCCTGGAGAATCCCAGGGACGGGGGAGCCTGGTGGGCTGCCGTCTATAGGGTCACACAGAGTCGGACACGACTGAAGTGACTTAGCATTGTTAACTGTAAACACCATGATGCCCATTGCATCCTCAGAACTTAGTCGTTTGCCCATTTTTTAATTGGGTTCTTTTTCTTTTTATTGTTGAGCTGTAAGAATCTTTATGAAATATACACACATATATACACATATGTAAGATACATATTTTCAAATATATTCTCTTACATCTTGAAAAAAAATCTTTTCATTAGTATCAAGAAGAAATTCAAGAACTTAATGAAGTTGCAAGACATCGGCCACGGTCCACATTAGTTATGGGAATCCAGCAAGAAAACAGACAAATCAGAGAATTGCAACAAGAGAACAAAGGCAAGCTATATTATCACTGTTTATAGCATATCAAAAGTGAGTTTAATCCCCAATTGCACTATTGAATTTGGATCAGTTAATATTTTTTAAATGGGAAAATAGCCAGTTAAGGTTACTTTTTCTAGTCTATTATGCTTCAATTACATATATTTCTCTTTATCCTATCTTACATGTGAATGTTTGTCTACCTTACTTGGAATCATCTTAGGCTCTCACCTTCAATATCCATTTATACCACTTAAATTATTACATGTGAAATAGCTCAGTTTCATTCTCTGCAGTCCCACCACTTTGGCCCCTTGCTTAGGTGTTTATAGTCTCCGGCCTGAAGTATTCTCATTGGTCTCCTTGATTTCAGTCTCTTGCTGCTCCATTCCATCTTCAGCACAGTCATCAGACGGATTTTACAAAAACATATCTGGTCATGTTCTTTTGCTTAAGAACCCTCACCGTGTACTATTTCCTTATCCAGAGGCCTTCAAAGTTGACTCTAAGCCTTCTTTTTCGTATTCTTCCCATACCTCCCTTCTCCATGAAACCTTTGCTCTTGCCACCATGAACAAGTTCCCGAACATACCATCCACTTTCATTCCTCCCTGCTTAGAATGCCCTGTCCTTTATTTTTCAACTGAAGAAATGTACATTCATCTCACTACTATACTTCTGTGAAGCCTCCACCAATTTTTCCTCACAGACTTTTTCTATGTATTAGGTTAGAGTTCCACTCTGCACTTACCACATTGTGTTAGAATTATTTATGTTTTGTTTTCTCCATTAGACTCTGAACTTTATGGCCTTTTGGCATTCCTAATATAGAGCATGATCTGACCCTCAGTTGTTGTTCAGTAGTTGTTAAAATGATTCTCAAAAAAATGAGCTTAAAATGGTTATTTTGAAAACTAATAAAGGACTCCATTTGGTGTCCTTTATTTCCATATGGCTATATTTTTGTACCTCATGTTTTCTTTATGAAATACCCCCTTTATAAGTTGCTTTTTAAAAAATATGATGTGGAAGAGAATACATTGTGCATTTTAAACTCAAGTTTAAATAAAATATACTGTTACTCTTGATAGAATTACGTACATCCCTGGAAGAACATCAATCTGCTTTGGAACTTATAATGAGCAAGTATCGAGAGCAAATGTTTAGATTGCTAATGGCTAGCAAAAAAGATGATCCAGGAATAATAATGAAGTTAAAAGAGCAACACACTAAGGTAATCCCATTTTGTAAATATAATTTGAAAAAAGGACAATCATTAACTTGTGTTCAGATTTTTAAAAAATCACAGGTGTCTTACATGATATTGAATATTTCTCTTTTTGACATTTTCTTCTTTTCCTTATTTTGTTCATGTTGTGTGTCATTTTCTGTTTGATTTAGTCTTCAAACTCCCATTCTTCCCTAGTAGCTTATAATATGTATTAAAAAATAAACATTATTTGGGAAATAAAGGTAAGTCTATTCAATTCAAATTATTCAAAATTATAATGTTACCTGCTTCAAAGAAATATTTCTTCTAACTTATATATTGGTATATGTTGCAAAAGTAAAAATTAAACACCCAAAAACCTTTTTAAAAATCCAAAAACAGCTAAAGTTAGATTTGTTTTTAAGTCTGTCTTCTGAATGAGGCTAATTCATCCAGACTGTAGATACTCCTGATTATTAATGGAAGCACGAAGGGGTGGGGGGAGGAAAAGAAACAATATACTATATATATTGCCTTCCCACCCATCATCCCACCCTCCATCACACACCACTCGACAACATTGTTAGAGACAGAGCTGAACTGGCTAGAAATCAGCGTTGTTTCCGCTGCTCATCTTACTAGTTGTGATCCCTGTGTTTGCTAGCAGCTGCTGTGAAAAGATAGAACAGTCNAAAAACATTTTATTTTGAATATGTAATTTAAGAGGTTTTTTTAAGGTACAAATGTGAACTGACTTAAAATTATTGGTAAAATAAGTATGTTCTTAAGACAGTCCAAAAGGCCCTTGTGTTTAACAACCTAATATTTTTTTAAGATCTACAGAGAATACTCTGGCAAGCAAGTGCTTAAGAATAAGATACTGAAGGTAGCTAGTCTCTTGTGGTAGCAGCTGTGTCAGAAGCAAATGTTTTCTAAGACACATTAGATTTTACCATTCATTACAGCTGTTTTATTAATTAGCAAGTTAAACATGTCTTAAGATAGCTGTAAGCCATTCTTTTTCATTATGCAGATGAAATTCTTCTTCTAAGTGCTGATTCTTGCCTTCCATGAAATAACAGTTCAGTTACTTGTTATTAATTCTAACTAATACATATTAATGTTTGTGATTTTGATTTTTCCCAAAAAGGAGATGCTTTGATTCAAACAAATATTTATTAACACTTGCACTGGCTTAGTTATCATAATGAGATGAATGAGTAAGTTTTATTATTCTACCATAGGACCTTTCAGTGCATCGGGAGATACAGATACAAACATGATTATCTAACATAAGGTAGGATGTGATGGATGAATCCTAAATAGAGATGTGGATTATTACTGGAGTACTAGAGGAAGCAAGATTAGTTCTCACGAGGAGAGTCTGGGAAAGTGGCAAGGAAAGGTAGCAAATCCATGTAAATTTAGCCTCGAATTAATTTGGGGGCTTAACAAGCAGAAATGGGTGAGCAGAGAAACTTGCACAATAAGTATGAGCTTCCAGGATATGTTTAGGTACTAGTGCTCTGATACACCTAAACACAAAAATAATTTTATAACACATTTTTGGGTAAAACACAGAGTTACACTTAACAGCATTTTAGAGCAAGAGGCTCTGTTGAGACTACTGTAACAGAATTCTGCCCTCACCTAGAAGTTTTTGAGCATACATTTAAAAGCCAATCAAAAGTTTGAGGAGAACTCATTTTCATTCAAACACGCATTTTTACATTATTTTTGAACTACTACCTTTTTGGAAATCTTAAAAAAACAAACATTTCCAACAGTTGGCTAACTCGCATGAACTAACACTCATTCAGTTTTTTAAATTACGGATATTGTCCGTATTAACATTATAATGACTCTGTACTACAGATTGACATGGTGCATCGTAACAGCTCCGAAGGATTCTTCCTTGGTGCATCTCGACACATCCTTGAAGCACCTCAACATGGACTGGAGAGGAGGCACTTGGAAGCAAATCAGAATGTACACTAAATAAAACAGTCAACTTTGGGGGTGTGGATGCGGGGGGGTATTTAAAAAGTTCTTTTACATTGAATTCTCCCAAATTAAATCAGCAAATAAATGAAATTGCTTTTAAAAAACACTATGATTTTGATAGCCTTACAAAAATACTCAGTGTAGAAACTTTAAATCTGTCATGAATTTGCTGTATATTGCATTATACATAGCCTGTTAGGTAATTGCAGGCTTTAAAGGTTCTTTAGGCCAGCCTTTCATTTTGTTGTTCTAGTTCACTGTAGCTGCAAAATTTTAGAACGCTTCAAATGGTTGTCCTCTTTCTGGACATCAAAGACATTTTCTTGACAGTAATTTTAATCTGACTTTGTAAAAATTAAATGAACTGTTTTAATTCAGATTTTCCATAGTGTATAGTCCTTTAATTTGCATTCACAATAAAATAAAATTACCTTTGTTTAGATGTTACAATTAAGTATAGTAGCAACCTCTCCATTGTGTCTGTTGTGTTTTGTCTTTTTTTTCCTCGAATGGTATTTCACAAGAGTGCAAAGATTTTGTTGCTAGCACTTCTTGCTTTGAAAACATTTTGAAAGCACAGATCTTGCCCTATTGTGCCTTTTAAGAGATCTATGATACTTCCCTAAAGATCTTACTGTAATAAGTGGATCATCCAGGAACCAGGCCTGTAAAAATACCCTCCTGTTTGTATTGAGGTTTTTTTTCTTATGATGGTTTTGTTAGAACAGACTGTACTGAAAAAAGTAGTTTCTTGTTTTCCTCCATTTTAGAGGCAAATGATTATTCGTTTCCTTGTAGTTGCCATAAGACATCAAATCATAAACTGAGAAAGCTGTTGGTATTCAAAATTTTTACTCATTATCCTTATCTGACTTGCTGCTGCAGTTACCTGTACTTGACTTGCTTTTAAACTTTAGGTTCCCTTTATGTTAGGAGGGATTGTAATTATGTTTTTTTTAATTGTTATAGGACATGACAGTTGCTTGTCTTGATATCATTCTTACCATCATAGTCTAATCCAGAGCTGTCTAATAGAACTTTCTGCAGTGATGGAAATGTTCTTTATCTGTGCTATTCAAATTGGAAGCCACCAGCCACATGTGGCTATTAAATGTCAGTAGTGCAACTGAGGGGCTGAATTGTTAATTTCTTAAAATGTATTTGACTTCAAGTAATTTCAATTTAAATAGCACTGTACTGAACAGTGTGGTTTATTTTGCCTTTTTCCTGTGTACTAGCTTTGTATAGACTATATTAAAATAATATAAGGATCTGTATTTTTGTTACTTAAGATATTAAACTTGTGGTTTGCTAAGATATTCCTATTTGTTGTCTGTTTGAATATTTATTATATTTCTTCCTCAGTTTACTAGTGTTGTAGGTTTTGAGGGGTCTCGTTCAAATCCTTTTTCCAAATAGAGTATATACAACTATTTAAGAGACTGAATGTTTATGTGGGAAACTATCAACTTCTATATTTAAGTTTTGGCCTTAGTATAACAAAGTAACCCTCAGTTGCCAGTGAGCAATGAATGGTCTATAGAAGTTATTCATTTAAAAAAGTATTAGTCTTGTGTCTCTGCTGATTATAAACAACAGAGAAATTATAAAACCTTTTGTCCTTCTCATTTCATTGATTGTAAGCTCTTTGGAATCAGGGAACATTTCTGTTAAGAAATGTTCGTATTTCTCTCACCTAGCATAGTGCCTGCACACCATAGGTGTGCAAAAAAGAATAGCAGAACTCTGTTCATTTTATTCAGTACTTATTATTTGCTCAATACTTATCATCTATTATATACCTAACATTAAATACGGAGAAGGCAATGGCACCCCACTCCAGCACTCTTGCCTGTAAAATCCCATGGATGGAGGAGCCTGGTGGGCCGCAGTCCATGGGGTCGCTAAGAGTCGGACACGACTGAGCGATTTCACTTTCACTTTTCACTTTCATGCACTGAAGAAGGAAATGGCAACCCACTCCAGTGTTCTTGCCTGGAGAATCCCAGGGACAGGGGAGCCTCATGGGCTGCCGTCTATGGGGTCGCACAGAGTCGGACACGACTGAAGCGACTTAGCAGCAGCAGCAGCAACATTAAATAATAGAGAAATACAAGCAATGTATAGGTCCTGCTGTCAGTGAAGATTATAGTCTGGAAAAGATTCTGGATTGAATTGAGATCAGTTTTTAGGGATGGATAGCATAGGATATATTTATAAATCATGAAGACTCCAGGAAGGAATAGATATTGCATATATATTTTTCCCATTAGTTTGGTCATGGGGCATGTAGGTATGAAAAAGAAAAATGTTGCTTATCATTTATGGTGAGAGGAATGTGAAATGAGTATTCTTCCTGTTTGTGGGTTTAGATATCTTGTGCTGCTTATCCTTAATCCTAGTCCTAACAGAAATCTGACTTCACAAGGACATTTATCTTCAGTCAACAGTCTTGTAAATATCTGTTTGATATATTACATTTATGTTAAACAGCAGTGTAAAGGTATTAACATTCATATCAAGTAGTAATTAGATTTTATAAAAAGGAGTTTTTTTTTTTTTTTAAGTGTTTCATTGATTTACAGCTTCCATCTCCTTTTTTTCTAGGAATTACAAGCACATGTTGACCAGATAACTGAAATGGCAGCAGTAATGAGGAAAGCCATTGAAATTGATGAGCAACAGGGTTGCAAGGAACAGGAACGAATATTTCAACTTGAAGTAAGTTTTAAATTGCACATGTAGGTGAAAACTATTTGTACAAAGATTTATGCCAGAAAATATATCTCATTTTTTAAATATTTACTTTCTGGGATGCTAGTAATGTTCTTTTTCCTAATCTGGGTGCTGGTTATTTGGGTTTATAATGCAAGACCATTTATATAGTAATACAGGAGTCTAAGATCAGTAGTAAACTTATACCAGTCATTGAGAAAATTGACTTTTTTTGATCCTGTGTTGCTTCTGTTATTAGGTGAATATAATTCTTCAGCTTAGTAATTTGTTAAACTATCTCTATTTTATCAGAGATCACAGTGATGCAGGGGGAAATTTTTTTTAAGCCACAAATGATATTCTTTGGCCACTTGTATTTTTCTAGGGGATATAAAAACTTTCTTACCACCTGATGGCTCATACGGTAAAGAATCCACCTGCAATGCAGGAGACCTGGATTCAATCCCTGGGTCGGAAGATCCACTGGAAAAGGGAATGACAACCCACTCCAGTATTCTTGCCTGGAAAATACCATGGACAGAGAGCCTGGAGGGCTACAGTCCATGGGGTCACAAAGAATCAGACACGACTGAGCAACTAACACTTCACATAAAAGCTTTTATCGCATCTGTCCTTTATTTTGTGGTAGCAAAAGCACAAGTCATTGTTGAATAGCTCAAATTGGTAGAAGAGGTGACCTTTATAATTTTAAAACTTTCATTTTGAAATCATGGTGGAGAAATTGGTTATAGGGGACCAAAAATGATTTTTCTAACTATACAAAGTTATCTCATTCTTTGTAACTAAGGCAAGCACACTTGCTCAGTAAAATTAGGCCAGATAATAAATCTTTTCAGTTTTGAAAACCAGGCAGTCTCTGTTGTAGGTACTCAGCTCTGCCACTGAAACGAAAAACCAGCCATACACACACAAAATAAGATTGGACTCAACTGTGTTCCAGTACAGTTTAATTTACAATAATGGGCCTCAATTCCGGCCATTGTTTGCTGATGCCTGCTTTATACCATTGAAACTTAGAAAGTAAGACCAAAGACAAGGCTGTAGAGAATAAGTTATGATAGTTATCCTTAAAGGTCTAAAATTTCTTACAGTAGTTCAGTTGCTCAGTCGTGTCCAACTCTTTGCAACCCCATGGACTTAACAGTAACTAATCTAGAAGATAAGGGCAAAGTCGTTTACTAGTGCTCAGTTTGGTCGCTTACTACTTAAAAAAACAGCACAATATATTCAGCCAGCCTGCTGCTGTTAAATCCTCACAAGTAAAGCAAACCAGGCTTGCCCTGCATTCCATGCTATCATGGAAAATAATAAAAGTAGTAAAGTACTAAGAGGTGTTAGCCCCAGGATATTATTCACAGACTTTCTGAGTTTACACAAATAAAAATCTAGATGTTATTTTCTTCATCTATGCTGTTGTTTAGTCGCTCGGTCGTGTCTCACGCTTTTGAGACCCCATGGACTGTAGCCCACGAGGCTCATTTATCCATGGAATTCTCCAGGCAAGAATACTGGAGTGGGTTGCCATTTACCACTCCAGAGGATCTTCCTGACCCAGGGTTCAAAACTCACATTTCCTGCATTGCAGGCAGATTCTTTACCACTGACCCACCAGGAAAGCTCCTCTTCATCTATATATACTGTTATAAAATAAGGCAGTTTCTGAAGTTCTGTAATTGAAGCTGCATAAATAAAAAGCCTTCACAGTGATGGAAGACACTGAACACGTAATTCCTACCTCTTTAAAAAACTGTTCTCTGGATTCAGGTTGGTAAAGGCATATATCATTTAATACAGGGTTTCCTGACCTCCAAGATCCACTGCCTGATTAACTGAGGTGGAGCTGATGTAATAATAATAGAAATAAAGGGCCCAATAAATGTAATGCACTTGAATCATCCTGAAACCAACTCCTTCCCTCCTCCCACCCACCGCCTCCAGCCTATGGAAAAATTGTCTTCCATGAGACTGGTCCCTGTTGGCAAGAAGGTTGGGGACCCACTGATTTAATACATTTCTGCCAATTACAGTACTTGCTTTTATTTATCATACCTTCATATGTTTGATATTTCTTAAGATACGTTTTTATTATTATAGCCACCATGCTGACTGCTTCTTTTTGTTTGCTTTCTTATAGCAAGAAAATAAAGGCCTGAGAGAAATTCTTCAAATAACTCGAGAATCATTTTTGAACCTTAGGAAAGAGGATGTGTCAGAAAGTACATCGTTGTCAGCATTAGTAACCAGTAGTGACCTCAGTCTGAGGAAGAGCTGAAGCGCTTTTTAAGTCTGTGAACTACTTACAAGGTTCCAACACACTCACTGGGACTGGCTTGTTAAGTGAATGAATTAACAGCAAAATCCATCTCAAGTTACCCTTTGTTTTGTTTTGCTTTTTATATAATATGTACAGTGCACTGGCAAGGACATTTCAGAGATAGCAATGAAAAAATACATAGTTAATGGTCATAGACTTTATTCCAAAATACAATTGAAAAGCAGAAATTAAGCCTTTGTTAATTGTCAACAAGATTTTTGTAATTTTTATAATTACAAAAGTACAAAATTCGAATTACAAGAATTTTGTAATTCTGCCAATTAAATGTAATTGGCGGAATTAAAGATTTTCACAGCAACTACTGAACGTAACAAGAGCTTTCAGCAGTGCTGTTGGCTTTCGGATGACATTTAGATAAACATGAATATTCCCAACAAATGTCTTGGAATTCATAAAAACTATCCCAATTTTAATATACAGATTTTGCCATAGTATTGTGAATGGAAAAATCGTCATACTAAATTATTTTCTTCCTATTTGGTGAAAGTTAACAAATAGCTTATGTACCATAAGACTTCAGCTTCAATGATTGCCTATCTACCTTCTCATTAATTTAAATTTTTGTTAAACAAAGTTCAGTTTAAAAGGCTGTTAGGAATGTTGTATATGCACCATAAATAAAACAGGTAATTTAATTTGAGCTCATTTATCATAATAATGAGCTGACACTTGTCCATGACTTGCTTAAGTACATGAGATATCATTTTAGGAATGAAAGAGAAGGAATACTACTTTCTAAGAAAGAAGAGCTTATAAGAGATATATTTAGTAGGTTAAACTACTTCTTTGAATAAGTTTTGGCTCTAAATCAGTAATGAAGATGAGATGTTTCTCTTCTCTGGTTGATCTTTAAGGATATTGTGTAGCTCATTTAGCTAACAGTTGAAATGTTTGATACAGCAAGCTAGGTATGGTAATTTCACAGTAAATTGGGAATTGCTCTGCCTCAGAACCTTTTTTTTTAAAGTAATTACTCTTAAGAGATATAGAAACAGTAAATTAAAATTAAAAAAAATTTTTGCTAGGTCTAAAGCTCCGTCTGGTTTTCATAAACATAAACAAAAGATATTTCTTGTAACATTTCAGTCAAAGGGTTGGGGAGTGCCAGGGGAGGAGGGGGAAATCTGGATTTATAAGTATTTGTTTTATTTTTTACAAAATATCTGTCTAATATATAAGTTTTTAAAAGCCACTAGAAATAGAAATGTGCTGACATCAATCAAAATCTAAATTTTTCATATTTTGTGGTGATTATAGAAGAAAAGCTAGGAATGTCATACTGTTAAATATACTGTACTCATTTATATTGAATATATGTTAAAATATGCATGATAGAACATTCTACTTCAGAGTATATAATTTGTTAAATTAATAATCACATGGTAACTTTTATGTATAATTTCATATATGGTAAAATTAAAAACTGCTTTTCACTTCAGAATTTTATCTTAAATTTGGAATAGTTGAGGGGACTGATTGAATAGAAAATGGGCCCAAACATTAAACAGATTTATTTTCTCATTCAGAGGCCTTGATTGGTATTTTGTAAACAAGTAATAAATTTTATTTTTAAACTTTTCTATTGGTTTTTGGGAAAGTATCCTTTAATTTGATGGCACATTCATAGAGTTTTTATCCCAAGTCAGAATTAAAATAAGCTACACAATTGAAATTAAGTCTGAGGCAATTTGTTGGGGCAGCTCTATTATAAAAATTACTTGACAAATAATTATTTTTATAAACAAATAGGTTGAATTAATTTATTCTTGGTCTTCTTACTTGGATATTATTTTAAGAACTTGGTGTTTAAAAACATGTACTTTATTATATAGCAACAATGTTCTATCCCATACTTTTTTTTTTAAGTAGAACCCTTAAATTTATGTCTGAGACTATGTACTGCTAGGAACCTATTTTATCAATAAAGATGAGTAATTAAAATTGGTATGGTCTCCAGGTTAATTTGAGAACAATAGTTACATTTATTCTTACTTGTAGGTATTTTTTAAAGGCTGTTTGTTTATCCTTACCACCAAATTAGTACTTGGCAACAGCTTCTACCTGTATTCCTTAGGAACTGGCCAGCAACCTACTGCTGATTCTGCAGACCTTCAGATCATCTGCAGTGGGTTTGAAGGTGTCTTCCAGTGATATGTCCGGGTACTAACTGCTCTACCTATGGATGTGAGCATATTTGCAGATAGTCTTTACAGGTTTAAGGATCTCAGGATAAGATCCTCCTGGATATTATATGGATCCTAGATCCAATGACTAGTGTCCTTATAGGAAGAGATTTGAAACTCACAAGGAGAAAGTCACATGAAGACAGAGGCAGAGGGTTATGCACATCAAGGAACCCTAAGGTTTATGAGGTGCCACCAGAAGCTTGAAAAGAGGCATGGAATGACCTCATCTCCCTCAGGCCCTCCAGAAGGATCAGCCCTGCTTGATCCCAGGCTTCTGGCCTTCTTGATTTTCAGAACTCTGAGAATGCATTTCTGTTAAGCTTCCCACCCAGCCTGTACCAGCCTATAGTAATTTGTTACTGCAGACTTAGGAAATGAATATATCATCTATTATTTATCATCTATCCACCATGTTATTTTATAAAAGGAATACAATTCTGAAAAACCACTTATGTACAGGCTCACAGATAAAATGTTTTCTGCTCAAACTGATATTCTTTAACATCAAGATGTCTTCCAAAATGTTGTGTTCCTAAACTGACTATAATGAATGGAAGATCACAGATCCTTAATTTGTGGTGACTACTACCTTTTTTGACTTTCAGAGTAAAACAAGAGTACAATTTTTAGTGAACTGTTGATGAAGAAGAATTTCTAATTGGTATTGAGGGGACGTTTCCTTTTTAATTCACTGGCTGCAGCTCATTTTCCTTTGTTTTCTTTGTGATTTCTTAACATTAGAGAACCACAGGGCTCGGTTCTTATTCCTGTTCTGAATCTAACTCACTTCCTTGCTGATCTCATCCAGTCTTGTGACTTTAAATACCACCTATATGCTAGATGACTGCCAAATTTACAGCTTTCATTAGACCTCATTAATTCTAGACTTCTCCAACTGTGACTAAGAAAAATATCAAACTTAAGATGCCCAAAGCTGAATTCCCCTTCTGACTCTCAGATCTCTCTATTTTTCCCCATCTCAGTTGATGACAGCTCCATCTTTCCAACTCCTAGAGCCAAAATCCTTGATGGCATCTTTGACTCCACGTCTTAAATCTTGCACCAAGTTCATCAACAAATCCTGTCGAATCTCCCTTCTAAATACCATTGACCCTTGAACCACAACAGGGTTTAGTAGTGCTGATTCTACACAGTTGAACATCTGAGTATAACAGAGTCAGCCCTCTATATCCGGTGTTCCTCCGTATTGTGAGGGTCTGAATCTGTGGATCAACCGACCATGGATGATGTGTTGCTGTAGTATTTACTATTGAAAAAAAAAATCCATTCAAACCTGTTATTCAAGGGTCAACTGTGTATCAGAATCTTACCATTTCTCAGCATCACCACTGCTTCCAGTGGCTAAAGCCACATTACGATAATGATTGAGTTAAAGTGGATTCAACCTAAATACAACCGGAAAAGAGTTAAATTTAGTTTTTTAATAATCTAAATTATTGATACCTATTCAGTGAGGTTTATTACATACTGTGGCTTGATTCTAACAACAGGAAGAAAAAATGTGCCTAAATTTGCATAAGAAGCTTAATACTAAATTGCACATAAAACAACTAAGTCCATGGGGTTGGAAAGAGGTGGACACAACTGAGCAACTGAACTGAACTGACTGAAAAATCAGATGCATGGGAGGAATGTCCAGAAGCAGATAACATCAGTATTCTAACAAATTATTGTTAACATACTCTAGCCAACTAAATTCTTTAACCTACAAACCAGTTCTTTATAACTATCATTGGACAAATGCATTATAATTTTTTCAACTATTTCCCTTATTCNCAAAGGTTTGTTAGGTTATGTTCACTTTTGTTATTTATTTTTCACATAAACGGAGAAGAACTGTACATGGTAAAAAATCCAACACATGGAAAATATAAAATTCAGAGTAGTCAACCTCATCCTAAAACCCATGTCTAGTAAGTTGCCTTGCTTTTTCACCTTGGTTTTTCTCTTCAGTAAATGATATCCCTTGTAAGTCTTTTTCCACATGAGTAAAACGGAAAGTGTAAGGCCACTGTAGAGTAACCAAAAGCCTTCAGAATTTCACTATATTGAAATCAATATCAATGGATAGGATTGTACCTAAAATAAAAATGCACTGAACTTGAAACACAGGGCCTAATTATTGAGTATCAGTAGGCTACATTTGAGTTTTCTAACAAATCCTTAGTGATCAATGCAAAGAAATAGAGGAAAACAATAGAATGGGAAACTCTAGAGATCTCTTCAAGAAAATTAGAGATACCAAGGGAACATTTCATGCAAAGCTGAGCACAATAAAGGACAAAAATGGTACGGAACTAACAGAAGCAGAAGATACGAGGTAGCAAGAATACACAGAAGAACTATACAAAAAAATATCTTCATGACCCAGATAACCACGATGGTGTGATCATTCACCTAGACCCAGACATCCTAGAATGTAAAGTCAAATGGGCCTTAGGAAGCATCACTACAAACAAAGCTAGTGGAGGTGATGGAATTCCAGTTGAACTATTTCAAATCCTGAAAGATGATGCTGTGAAAGTGCTGCACTCAATATGTCAGTGAATTTGGAAAACAGCAGTGGCCATAGGACTGGAAAAAGTCAAATTTTCTTTCCAATCCCAAAGAAGGGCAATGCCAAAGAATGCTCAAACTACTGCACAATTGCATTCATCTCACTTGCTAGTAGGAGAAAGAAATGGCAACCCACTCCAGTACTCTTGCCTGGAAAATCCCATGGATGGAGGAGCCTGGTAGGCTACAGTCCATGGTGTTGCAAAGAGTGGGACACGACTGAGCAACTTCACTTTAACTTTTCACTCATGCATTGGAGAAGGAAATGGCAACCCACTCCAATTCTTGCCTGGAGAATCCCAGGGACAGAGGAGCCTAGTGGGCTGCTGTCTATGGGGTCGCACAGGGCCGGACATGACTGAAGCGACTTAGCAGCAGCAGCAGCACATGCTAACAAGGTAATGCTCAAAATTCTCCGAGAGGCTTCAACAGTACCTGAACTGTGGATTTAGAAATGGCAGAGCAACCAGAGATCAAATTGCCAACATCCGTTAGATCATTGAAAAAGCAAGAGAGTTCCAGAAAAACATCTACTTCTGCTTTATTGACAATGCCAGAGCCTTTGACTGTGGATCACAAGAAACTGTGGACAATTCTTCAAGAGATGGGAATACCAGACCGCCTTACCTGCCTCCTGAGAAAAATGTATGCAGATTTCCAAATCGGGAAAGGAGTACGTCAAGGCTGTATATTGTCACCCTGCTTATTTAACTTATATGCAGAGTACATCATGCAAAATGCTGTGCTGGATGAAGCACATGCTGGAATCAAGATTGCTGGGAGAAATAACAATAACCTCAGATATGCAGATGACACCACCCTTATGGCAGAAAGCAAAGAAGAACTAAAGAGCCTCTTGATAAAAGTGAAAGAGAAGAGTGAAAAAATAGACTTAAAACTCAACATTCAGAAAGCTAAGGTCATGACATCTGATCCCATCACTTCCTGGCAAATAGAGGGGGAAACAATGGAAACGGTGGCTGACTTTATTTTCTTGGGCTCCAAAATCACTGCAGATGGTGACTGCAGCCATGATATTAGAAGCTCCTTGGAAGCTTTTTGCTCCTTGGAAGAAAAGTTATGACCAACCTAGACAGCATATTAAAAAACAGAGACATTACTTTGTCAGCAAAGGTCCGTCTAGTCAAGGCTATGGTTTTTCCAGTAGTCATGTATGGATGTGAGTTGGACCATAAATAAAGCTAAGCGCCAAAGAATTGATGCTTTTGAACTGTGGTGTTGGAAAAGACTCTTGAGAGTCCCTTGGACAGCAAAGAGACCCAACTAGTCTATCCTAAAGGAAATCAATCCTGAATATTCATTGGAAGGACTGATGCTGAACTGAAGCTCCAATACTTTGGCCACCTGATGTGAAGAGCTGACTCATTGGAAAAGACCCTGATGCTGGGAAAGATCCAAGGCGGGAGGGGAAGGGGACAACAGAGAAAGAGATGGTTAGATAGCATCACCGACTCAATGGACGTGAGGTTAAGCAAGCTCCAGGAGTTGGTGATGGACAAGGAAACGTGGTGTGCTGCATTCTATGGGATTGCAAAGGATTGGACATGACTAAACGACTGAACTGAACTGAAAAACAGAAGCTCATTAGAATCGGCATTCCCTAAGAGCTTGTCCTTATCATGTTTGTATGTAACCCTGACTCTCAGTACATTGCTTTGATTTGTATAAATAGCTGATGAACAGAGCTAGTCATCCTTGGTTGCCTTCAATGCCAGAGGATTTTTATCTTGAATTTTGGTACCACTCAGGGATGAAGTGCTCAGTCCTGTCAAACCAAAAGCTGATATGAGAGAAAATGAATGAATTTCTCAAATATTAACTTCCCTTAGAATCCAAGGAGAGAAGGAGATGGCAACTCACTCCAGTGTTCTTGACTGGAGGATCCCAGGGACGGGGGAGCCTGGTGGGCTGCTGTCTATGGGGTCACACAGAGTCGAACATGACTGAAGCGACTTAGCAGCAGCAGCAGAATCCAAGGAGTAAGCATCTTTTAATTTCATGGCTGCAGTCACCATCTGCAGTGATTTTGGGGCCCCCAAAAATAAAGTCTGACACTGTTTCCAATGTTTCCCCATCTATTTCCCATGAAGTGATGGGACCAGATGCTATGATCTTCATTTTCTGAATGTTGAGCTTTAAGCCAACCTTTTCACTCTCCTCTTTCACTTTCATCAAGAGGCTTTTTAGTTCCTCTTCATTTCTGCCATAAGGGTGGTGTCATGTGCATATCTGAGGTTATTGATATTTCTCCCGGCAATCTTGATTCCAGCTTGTGTTTCTTCCAGCCCAGCATTTCTCATGATGTACTCTGCATCTAAGTTAAATAAGCAGGGTGACAATATACAGCCTTGACGTACTCCTTTTCCTATTTGGAACCAGTCTGTTGTTCCATGTCCAGTTCTGTTGCTTCCTGACCTGCATACAGATTTCTCAAGAGGCAGGTCAGGTGGTCTGGTATTCCCATCTCTTTCAGAATTTTCCACAGTTTATTGTGATCCACACAGTCAAAGGCCTTGGCATAGTCAATAAAGCAGAAATAGATATTTTTCTGGAACTCTCTTGATTTTTCCCTTATCCAGCAGATGTGAGAAATATCAGTAACCTCAGATATGCAGATGACACCACCCTTATGGCAGAAAGTGAAGAGGAACTAAAAAGCCTCTTGATGAAAGTGAAAGTGGAGAGTGGAAAAGTTGGCTTAAAGCTCAACATTCAGAAAACGAAGATCATGGCATCTGGTCCCATCACTTCATGGGGAATAGATGGGGAAACAGTGGAAACAGTGTCAGACTTCATTTTTGGGGGCTCCAAAATCACTGCAGATGGTGACTGCAGCCATGAAATTAAAAGACGCTTACTCCTTGGAAGGAAAGTTATGACCAACCTAGATAGCATATTGAAAAGCAGAGACATTACTTTGCCAACAAAGGTCGTCTAGTCAAGGCTGTGGTTTTTCCAGTGGTCATGTATGGATATGAGAGTTGGACTGTGAAAAAGGCTGAGCACCAAAGAATTGATGCTTTTGAACTGTGATGTTGGAGAAGACTCTTGAGAGTCCCTTGGACTGCAAGGAGATCCAAACAGTCCATTCTGAAGATCAATCCTGGGATTTCTTTGGAAGGAATGATGCTAAAGCTGAAACTCCAGTACTTTGGCCACCTGATGTGAAGAGTTGACTCATTGGAAAATACTTTGATGCTGGGAGGGATTGGGGGCAGGAGGAGAAGGGGATGACCAAGGATGAGATGGCTGGATGGCATCACTGATTCCATGGATGTGAGTCTGAGTGAACTCCGGGAGTTGGTGATAGACAGGGAGGCCTGGCGTGCTGCGATTCATGGGGTCACAAAGAGGCAGATACGACTGAGCGACTGAACTGAGAATATGTTCATTTTAAGACCTATCTCAATAATTTTAAGGTTTTTGTTCCCAGCTCATGCAGACTCTAGACATACATATTATGCAAGAGGTGAAAAACATCTCTACTCAGTAGAAAGAAAATCACTGGTGTGTTTTACATGATATTATACACCACCCATGGAAAAGCAGGGAGCTTAGTACATTTTTTTCCTTGCTGTTTGCAGCTGCTTCTGATCCTCTGCCCCTCTCCTCAAAGCTCCCAGATCCTGCACCATGACTACAGGCAGGCTGAGCACATTGAAGCTAATCTGGGCAAAAGATAATCCATTAGAGGAGGAGCCATGAAACTTCATGTGAAATAGGCTTTTTCCTCCTTAAGGACTTCAAAGGGAAAAGACTTCAAAAAAAAAAAATGTGGCCATTTATTAACCTCCTTCCAGGGGAAGTAGTGTCATGTATTATTATACTTGTGTGTACAAGACTCTGGAATAGAAGGAGTGATTCCAAGGGTCATGGCTTGTGAGTCACTGGGATTCTGACCTACCTGTCAGGGAATGATCGCTAAATTCTAGGGTCTTGGGAGGAATGGAAAAAGGTAAATAAAAAAGGCAAGGTGTGCTCCGTGCAGTTTTATAAAACAGTTAAAATGTAATGAGGAAGAGAAGACTGACAATCAAGACAGAACTATCATATAATCCAGCAATCCCACTTCTAGATACACACACACAAACACACACAGAGAAAGGAAAACAGGATATCGAAAAATTATCTTTATGCCTGTTTTTATTGCATCATTCACAATAGCCAAGATAGGGAAACTACCTAAGTGTCCTTCAGTGGATGAATGGACAAAGATGTTGCATATGTATGCAATCAAATATTATTTAACCAAAGGAAAGAAGGAAATTCTGCCATTTGTGACAACACAGATGACCCCTGACAGCATTATGCTCAGTGAAATAAGTCAGCAGAAAAAGACAAACAACTATGGTACTAATCTGTGGAATCTAACGAAGCCAAACTCCTAGTAACAGAAGTAGAATGGTGGTTACCAGAGGTAGGGGGAAGGGGAGCTGGGGAGAGTGTTTAAAGGTATAAACTTCAAATGAGAAGGTAAATAGATACATTCTGGACATCTAATTCACAGCATAATGATTACAGTCACCAATACTCTAAGTTGCTGATAAATGAAATCTTAACTGTTCTCACCACAAAAAAGAAATATGTGACATGATAGAGATGTTAGTTAATGCTCTAATGATAATTATATAGTAATCTATAAATGTATTAAATCAGCATATGGTACACCTTCAACTTACACAATATCAATTGTAACTCGATTAAAAAAAAAAAAGACAACATCCTGTCTGGATCAGCTGCTCACAATGACAAGAGCTGAGAATGGGAGGGCTGATTCTGCCAAGCACCAAAATGAAGGGCTATAATGACTGGTGGGCATACAAGTGAGATTCCACTGGGGCATCTCCAAAATGAGAAGGGAAGGCCTCCAGGCTTTGTTCATGCTTTTCCTCTACTACATGGAATGCACTGTGCCTCCCTGTGGTCCTAACTCATCTTCCAGTGAAAGTGAAACTGTTGGTTGCTCAGCCATGTCTGACTCTTCGTGACCCCATGGACTGTAGCCTGCCAGGCTTCCCTGTCCATGGGATTCTCCAGACAAGAATACTGGAGTGGGTTGCCATTCCCTTCTCCAGGGCATCTTCCCAACCCAGGGATCAAACCTGAGTCTCCCACATTGCAGGCAGATTCTTTACCATCTGAGCCACCAGGGAAGCCCTCATCCTCCAGCTGTTGTCGTTCAGTCACTAAGTCGTGTCCGACTCTTTACGACCCCATGGACTGCAGACAGAGAAGCCAGGCTTCCCTGTCCTTCACTATCTCCCAGAGCTTGCTCAAACTCATGTCCCTCGAGTCAGTGATGCCATCCAACCATCTCATCCTCTGTCGTCCCCTTCTCCTGCCTTCAATCTTTCCCAGCATCACGGTCTTTTCTAATGAGTCAGTTCTTCACATCAAGTGGCCAAAGTATTGGAGCTTCAGCTTCAGCATCAGCCCTTCCAATGAGTATTCAGGACTGATTTCCTTTAGGCTTGACTGGTTTGATCTCCTTGCTGTCCAAGGGACTCGCAAGAGTTTTCTCCAACACCACAGTTTGAAGGCATCAATTCTTTGGTGCTCAGCCTTCTTTATAATGGTGTAACTCTCAACCGTACATGACTATGCGAAAAACTATACCTTTGACTATATGGACCTTTGTTGGCAAAGTGATGTCTCTGTGTTTTAATACACTATTTATGTTCGGCATAGCTTTCCTTCTAAGGAAAAAGAGTCTTTTAATTTCATGGCTGCAGTCACCGTCCGCAGTGATTTTGGAGCCCAATTAAATAAAGTCTGTCACTGTTTCCATTTTTTACCCTTCTATTTGCCGTGAAGTGATGGGACTATCTTACCTACCTCCTGAGAAACCTCTATGCAGGTCAAGAAGCAATAGTTAGAACCATTGTTCTAACTATCCATTGTTCCATGGACTGGTTCAAAATTGGAAAAGCAATACATCAAGGCTATACGTTGTCACCCTGCTTATTTAACTTATATGCATCATGTGAAATACCGGCTGGATGAAGCACAAGCTTGAATCAAGATTAACGGGAGAAATATCAATAACCTCAGATACACAGATGACACCACCCTTATGGCAGAGAGTAAAGAGGAACTAAAGAGACTCTTGATGAGGGTAAAAGAGGAGAGTCAAAGAGCTAGGTTAAAATTCAACATTCAAAAAACAAAGATCCTCTTCCAGGTCTCCACTTAAATGTCATTTCCTCAAGGACTTCTTCCCTGGCATCCCACATTTTACCTCCAATTCCGTGGTAAATTTCCATTGTGTATTGTATTTCTTTTGTGTAACTATTTTAGTGTCTGCCTCATCACACGCTAAACCCTGAAGCAGGGACTGGGCCTGATTTTTGCCAATGCCGGGCACTTAGGAACTTAACAAAGTATTGCATGGATGAGTGAAGGTGAGGTCCAAATCAGAGTATTATGGTATTGCAATTTTTAAAATTTTGTCCCTGGTGCTGATGTAGCTTGATCCAGAACTGCCAGCCTCCCCAGTGCTATGATTATAGGGTCCCTGGTGAGTCCAAGTATCCACTAACTTGAGCCCCTCTCTACCTCAGTTTCATAAAGAGTAGTCCTTGCAAAAGCAGTAGCCAGACTACACAGGTGTCTTCCAATCAACAAGCAGGATTAAATGGACTTGTAAAGTGTAGTCATTTGCCAGGGTTGCCATAACAAAACTACCACAGGCTAGGCGGCATCACATCAGAAATTTTCTCAGTTCTGAGGCTGCAAGTCCAAGATCAAGGTATGTTTTGTCTGAGGCCGCTCTCCTCTGCTGGCTGGTGGCCACCATCTCACTGTGTGCTCACACCTACTTTGTTCCAGAGTCCTTGTATGTTCTAATCTTTTTTAGATTGGATTAAGGGCTCGCCCTGATGGCTTCATTTTCACCTAAGTTAAAGTGTTAGTCACTCAGTCATGTCTGACTTTTTGCAGTCCCATGGACTGTAGCCCACCAGGCTCCTCTGTCTACAGAATTCTCCAGACAAGCATACTGGAGTGGGTTGCCATTTCCTGCTCCAGGGGATCTTCCTGACCCAGGGATCAAACCAGGGCCTCCCGCATTGTGGGCAGATTCTTTACCGTCTAGCCACCTGGGAAGCTCGGTTACCTAACTAATGAACACCTTAATAAAGCCCTTTCTCCAAATGGGCTTCCCCCATGGCTCAGATGGTAAAGATCTGCTTGCAATATGGGAGAACCCTGCAATGCAGGAGATCTGGGTTCGATCCCTGGATCAGGAAGATCCCCTGGAGGAGGACATAGAAACCCACTCCAGGATTCTTGCCTGGAGACTCCCATGGATAGAGGAGCCCCGTGGGTTACAGTCTGTGGAGTTCCAAAGAGTCAGACACGACTAAGCAACTAACACTTTCACTTTTCACTTCCCTCCAAATACAGTCACACTCTGAAATACTGGCAGGTGAGGGCTTCAATATATAATTTTTGGGTGGGTGGCACGAAATTCAGTGCATGACAAAAAGGAAAACACAGGCAGCCTCGCTCCTAAGGACTGGATCACAGTGGGAAAGCCTACAGTTTTCAGGAAATGAGAGCCAAGAATTCGAGGGTTTTCATGAAGGTTAACAATGGGTATCAAGTATATCATCAAGGAGTGAACTTGATACCAAAAAATTCACTACAAATGCTGCTGTGGTGAAATACTTATGGAATTGGAAACTAAATATCTATTACATACTTTATAATGAATATAAAATGGTCCATGACCATAACTTAGAAAAACATGTTTTCACTGTGCAAAATTAACACCTTCCTAGAAGAAGAGATCATGGCAATATTAGGAGCATAGGAGCTTCCTAAAAATTCACTAACAACAGAAGAAAATTGAAAAAAAAATCAATGATTCACATTTTCATCACAATAAGAGTGTAAAACACATTTGGATAGGGAGTTCTCAAGTTTTGGTCTGGGCACTATTATTTGATAACTGTGACTTTATATAATTTACTCCTTAAGAATTTCCTCAAGTACAAAGTAACATGATTACATGTTAAGATCAGATATCATTGTATCTAAAGTCCATTCCTGCTCTAACACTGTAGTAGTTTCTTTGTTAGAATCAGTTTTCTATCCCACTTTACATAGAACTCAACAGGTTTATAGCACTGGTTAGCTGCTGTGGTTTGGCAACCGAATAGCTAATCCATAATAGGTTAATCAGAACTAAAACATTTAAATGGTAGAAACAAGTTTCTGACAACACTATTATTTTTCTGTTTGACTCAACTAAAGTACTAATGACATCAACACAAACTAATGCATTAAAGACAACAGCTTTCCTTCTAATAAAGGATATAACCTTTAACACATTACCCCAGATTTCCTTCATTTCCTATCATTCCATTTATGCTTAAACTGATTTTTTTTAACATATACATGTATCCTTTTTTAAATTCTTATCCCAATTAGGTTGTTATGTAACGTTGAGCAGAGTTCCCTGTGCTATAAAGTAGGTCCTTGCCGGTTATCCATTTCAAATATAGTACTGTGTACATGTATATCTCAGACTCCCTAACTATACCTCCCCTTCAACCTTCCCACCCACTACCCGCAACACTGTTCTACAACCATAAATTTGTTTTCTAAGTCTGTGAGTCTGTTGCTGTTAAACTGATTTTTCGAAATAAAGATTTGTCCAAGTTAAATACTTTTGTGTTTATAGCTATGAAACTGTCCTCATGTCTTATTACTTTTGTACAAATACAGATGATAAAAATTTTATAAGAATTTTATAATAATGAGACTTTTTTGCATTTGTTTCAAAATAGGTATTTATTATTAAAAAATTAAACAAACCTGCTTATTTCTCACAAATTATCATGAAAACTTTTAAACAATTTGTCTCCCCCCTCCAAGAAAGTATGTTTTGTCTTTATAATCTTTACTGGCAGACATTTTGATGGTATAGAAAAAAAAAAAACACAAATATTCCATGTCACTTTGTTAGAATTTATGATATAGCAGAATACAGAATCTCTATGGTGAATCATAAAAAACAGCCCACATTTTTTTCCTTCACATTCAAGTGTTTTAAAGTTATATAAACAGTGAAGATTACAAAACACATAGTAAACAAACACCTGTGTAATTTCAATTTTTGAATTCAAGAAATTAGTATACATTTTTTTTTCATTTTGTCTCAGCCTTTCCATAACACTTTTAAGAGCAAAGCTGAAAAGTCTCCAGTTACCGGAAGCATCAAAAACCTATTGTATATTGAAAAACCTGTAAAAGCAGCATCATTTAAATAGTGGTTAACTCACAAATAGGAGTAGGGCAACCATAACCAACCTCACAGCTACTCAGGCATCTCAGTCACCAGCTTCAGATACAAGGTAGAACCCTGGCAGAGACTCTGACAGTTGTTAGAAGGCCATGAGGAGCAAGGAAGCAGCCCAGGGCATCTGGACTCTTCTTATAGAATCCAGGGGCCTCATTGAAAGCAGCTTTATTCAACACCTAAATCCTTTCTCTCTCCTCACCAATTTACAACACAGATAGGACAAAGAATTCATACTGATATTTTTGAAGTTGTACCAGTGCTCTAACAACTAATTTAGCAGAAAGAACTACAAAACGCAAATATTTTAAAGGTTTCCTTATTAATGGGACTATAGATGAAGCTAGGGGCCCATTTATCTCCCCCAAATAAAACAATTTACATGTAATTGAATGCAGTTTAAATTAGAAATCGGCTGTCAAAACTATTTTAAAAGGTTTTGAAAGGAAAAAAGTCATTTTTTATCTGGAATATAAATAAGTCATCCATATAAGAGCTTTATTAGCTACATAAATTGACCTCTTTTCAAATGACTGAAATATTTCAGCTATTTAAATTACTATTTTAAGCAATAAAAGGCAAATATGAGGAGTACCAACTGAACTATATATATACTTAAAAATGATTGATAGGGTAAATATGTATTTTATCACAAAGATAAACAAAAGGGTAATTTTTGATAATATATGATATTTATGTGCAACTAAGTAATCAGATTGCTTGTAGTCAGAAAATAAGTTAGTTCTCCCCTCTTTGTACTCTGAAGTTCAAAGGTGCAATACCAAATCCCCAAAACTACAAACACAGTGGCAAATAAAAATTTATTTAAATAAAACCGCCCTCTATGCCCTGGTCCCCACAGTTAGACAGACTTAGGTGAGAGAATTGTTCAAGGAGTTACAAAAAAAAAAAAAAAAGCAGAAGGCGAAAAACCCACCATGGCTTTACAGAACAACAATTAATTTTTAATTTTTTTAAAAGTGTATCTACTTAATGGAGTAAGTGGACACATAACTTATAAATCAAAAATGTAATTTCTTAAGCATTTGGTAATAAAGGAAAACCTCCTTACCACCTTTCTCACTCTCACTTAGAATTATTGTCATCTCCCAGGCATGCCCTTACCCTCTTTCAATAAAGAGACCACAGTACTGTACAAAGCACAGATGCAGAGCTGGTTTCTTAGCAGACTTGCCCCAGAGACTGCTGAAGCAGCTGGGCAGCAACACTGAACCTGAGATGGTACCTGGGCTGTACTTCTGTATTGCCCTGACCAAGCGTTCTGGCATCTACAGAAGCAGGGGCGTTCTCTCTCCTGCTGGCTGTTCCTTCTGGAAGAGCCCTTTGATCTGGGCTAATCGGCTGAAGAGTCGCTCTCTTAGTGGAGGGATGTGGTAGCTGGGGTCTAGAATGTTCGTCACTCTGCGCTCACGTTCTCGTTTCCATAACTTGTATGGGTGGGGAGGGAAAAATGGCTGCCCTCTTTCTCTTCGAATCTGTAGCGTAATTCCACTTACAGCCAGCATCCCCCATACTGCCAGGACAATAAAGTCTACAGAACAGTAGAAAAGCACAGTTTGAACTCTTGTATTTTAAAACCGATCACTAGATGCTAAGACATTTTATAGCCTCAATCTGTGTCGTCTTTTCTCAGTTAATACTACACTTTATGGTGAGTATGTCCAAATATATGTGTACTTCCTCACTTACAAGCCAGGGAATAAGCAAGGAAACTATGGTCTTACATTTCAAGATAGGAGTTTCCTATTACAGGGATTTGAAAGTCCAGACAGAGTTATAAAGGAATCAGTTGTTTGGAGCCTTGGCATTCCAGTATTTTATGACTACAGGGATAGTGCTCAAAGGCAGAGTTGTTTGTTGTGTTTTTCCAGAGTGGAGAGGAAAGGCAGTGATCTCACAGACATACAACATGGAACATCAGAGACCACCATGCTCTTCTTTTCCCATTCCATCCTGTATGGGACCCCACCCCACTCATATAGAGTAGATACAGAAATGCATGAAGAGATTCAACAAATTGTACTGAGCTTTCAGGAAAATCCACTTCTACGACACGTGGATTTCAAGGTCTCTACCACCAACCTCTTAAACAATGAGGGCAGGTTCAGGGGAGCAGAGGGAAAAAGCTGACCTTAAATATTCATAACAATTTCAATCATGCTTCTATACCTTTGATTCTAAGTCTTGCTTTACCATCCTCCCTATTTTAACATTCTGAAACCAACAAATCTTACAATCTTTGTGAACATTTGATTTAGTAGTCATTTTTTCCCTTCAAAAACTTAATGGAAAATCTTTAATAGGTCGACTCTTAACAATTGAGGAAAAACACAACTACTGATTGAAAACCACTTTCTCTTTTTATTAGCAAGTTATGTGCTTCTTCATAGGAAGGAAACAAGGGAATAACTTTAAAAATCAGGTTGTCCTTCTCACCCCTCACCCTACTCTCAACTCATAAAGTGCCAAACAGGTTTATTCTCAGCATTTTTCTGATAACTGGGAATGACTAGATAAACCTTAGTAATCCTGGTTTAGAAATTTCTTAATAAGTTCATTTATTAGATTTTTAGAAGTATGAATTTCAGCCACCTTACAAATTTAAATTCTTTGCTCCTGTGATCATAAGTAATCATTAACACAGGGCTCTAATACCATCTGGATGGTGTGAATTTCCTCCTTATGGCCCGTTAACCTTCTTTCAATCTGGTTAAAAGAGCTCTTGTTAGCACAGGTAAGCGAATATTCCTCCCTGACCATCACCTGGTTCTTGGATTTCGAGTCTTACCGTTCGTTTGAAAAGGCACGTTCATGAAAGCTCTGCGGAAATCCACATGGAGCGCTCTCCTGAGTACGTTCAAAGTGATGCAAGAAAGGCTTGTGTACAGGTAACTGTCCACGGCCAAGACCACCGAATAGGAGCCAACGAATCCACAGCTCAGTATGTTCAGCTGTGGAAATGCACAAGTGTTTAGGCATCACCTCTGGTAGAACAATAATAGTTTTCATAGCTTTCATCACTGGCCTCAACCCTGAGGAGCAGGGAATCACCCCTGCTCCTTCAGGGCATATGAAAAGGGACCAAATCTTAGAACTGAATAAAGGTTACCTGAAAAGATAAACTCGGGGCTTTCTTGGTGGCTCAGTGGTAAAGAATCCACTGGCCAAGGCAGGAGACACAGGTTCAATCCCAGATTCGAGACGATCCCATATACCTTGGAGCAACCAAGCCCGTGCACCATAACTATGGACCCTGTGCTCTAGAGCCTGGGAACCTCAACTACTGAGCTCACATGACACATGCCGCAACTACTGAAGCCCGAGTGTCTGAGAGCCTGTGCTCGGCAACAAGAGTAGCCACCGCAACGAGAAGCCTGCACGCTGCAACAAGAAGTCCCTGCTCACTGCAACTAGAGAAAGCTCACTTGCAGCAATGAAGACCCAGTGCTTTTTAAATTTTGGCTGGAAAATAAATAAATAAAATTATGAAAAAAAGATAAGCTGAAAAAAACCTTTCAACACCTATGGTTCATAAAACACAGTGTCCCTCGTCATAGAAAAGGTCTTCCTGCTGAAATAACTTCAATAATAAATTCTAAGTAGATGAAGAATCTCCTGGAGAGACAGCAGAAATGAACAATCCATCAAGTGGCTACATCACCATAAGCCCGACCTTCTCTGCTCCTGCTGTTAGAAGCGTGATGACCTGCACCACTTATTGGAAAAAATAATGTGATCATTGTAACAAGAACTTTTCTTGCTTTCACAGTAACAAGGCTATTCAAAATCAATCAACTGATACAGACAGACAGCTCTCTCTAGTGAACAGAAATGCAAAATGATGCAATAAGTGAACAAAGGAAGGCCCAGGAAAATAGGGTGAATATCCTGACCTGATGAAACACTTACTATTCTTAAGCAGCCCATGAAAACCACTGGAATGAAAATCGTTATACAAGAGAAGGTCACCCAGAACACTGCATCGACACGGAAAATCTTTAGGTTTCCTGGAAAAGCAGAAGGAAATCAGGAGTAAACAACAGGTTTGCCAAGTGAAATTTCATTTTCTCAACATGTGAACACAGACATACCCTGAAGGTTTAAAGTAACAAACAGGCACTATGAAATGAATTGATTTCTTTTCGCTTAACTATCAATACAGTCCTCTTTGAAGGATGTGTCCTAAGAAAGTAGAGGGGTAGGAGGAAAAATCAAGCAGGTAATGCTCTGCATTTATTACAGGATAATTTAGAAGAGGCTGGACTAGCCCAAGCTCTATCATTCACCAGCTGTGATGCTGGGCCTGTTTCCTGATCCTTAAAACGAAAAGGTTGAACCACTTTATCTCCAAGCTTCAAATCATCCCTTCTAGCTATAAATTTCTATAATTCCCTGATTTTGTACTGTGAAGTAAAAAATATAAGTGGCATTCAGAGTGATCATATGATATATGAAATCCCATATAAGGAGCAAATTCTGTTTAGTAGATTTTGACCATCAATGCATTTCCTGTTTATCCACTGTACACTGGAAGATGTGACTTTTTCTCAGGCATCAGGAAAGATGTGAGCTAATCATTTAGCTAAGATGTGAGCTAATCCATCCTATTAAACCCTTCTCTAAAGTGCCGTGCACCTTGGGGTGACCCAGGATGGATATATTAGCACTCCTATTATAAATTATGTTTAAATAACAAAAATGTAAATCTGACAATTATTTAATACCAACACTGGCACCATCCCTCAGTCCAAATGGAGATGTCCCTGTATCTTGAGACCCACGTATCCTGAAAGAGTTGGAGGTCCATAGTGAGGGGCTCTGACCTGGAGACCCCATATTCTCAGAAAGCAAATTGCACCATGCTTCAGTGAGGTGAATGGATGGATCATATCTCCAGTTCACCAATGCTATCCTTCACAACATGCACATGTGACTTTAAAAAAAGGAATACAAGAAATTAACAATAGTAGTTATGATGCCAGGCATGAGAAGACTGACTCACTCAGAAGACACAATAAAGTGAAAACAGTAATTTCATTAAATCTAGAAGTCAACAAAATCTTTTCCAAATCTTAGTGCTTAGAAATATGAGTTTGCATCCACTCTAATTAAGGTCACACTTACCCTAAATGTCCTTGAGGGATGAGATAGTTCATACATTAACTACTAAAAATAAGATAGTTCAACATATTAACTACAAAAGATTCTAATCCACCATCCCTCCATCTTCTGAAGATTAACAAAAAGGAAGCTCATTAAATAGTATTTGGTTTAGCACTTCTAGAGTAGAGTTCTGAATCTGCATTTTCAACAAACATCCCTGAGAGTCTGTGATTTAGCTGAATCTAAACAATGCTACTTTGCAAGTAGATAAAGAGCTACCTGTAAGGGGGCCTGGAATGAACTTGGCTGTAGGTTTGCTAAAATCAGAGCAAAGGGCCTTGGAATCATCAGTAAATACACAGGTCACCAGTTCTTTCTGATCTAAAAAATTTTAATATAAGAACTAAACATTATCAGAAGTAGAAAATAACCTAGTAGAGTACTCCTGGCCACAGACACCCTTTTTGAAAATTTTATTTCTTGAAATATAATTAATTAATAATGTCGTGTTAGTTTCTGGGGTACAGCAAACTGATTCAGCTATACACCCACCCACCCACTCACACACACACACACACACTTCTTTTTTGAAGTATCTTCCATTATAGCTTATTTCAAAATACTGAACATAGTTCCCTGTGCTATACAGTAAGTCCTTGTTATTTATCTATTTTATGTATAGTGTGTGTGTGCTCAGCTGTGCCTGACTTTTGTGACCCCATCAACTGTAGCAGGCTCCTCTGTCCGCAGGATTCTCCAGGCAGGAATATTGGAGTGGGTTGCCATTTCCTTCTCCAGGGGATCTTCCTGACCCAGGCATTGAATCGACATCTCTTGTCTCTCCTGCACTGGCAGGAGGATTTTTCACCACTGAAGAAATGTAAGTTATCATACAACTACAAAGTGAAGGGGAGCAGAACCGGCACCCCAAAATGGGTCCCTTTGGCATGTGGACTATTTTGAGCTGAAGGCAATCAAGACCCAGCAGATTTGGGGGGAACTTTTCTCTCCCTTTACTGCCTAAAAGAACGTAGATCACAGGCCTGGCCCAGAATGAAAGCAATTACCAGAGACAGCTTTACGTCTGCAGTGGCAGACATCTGATTACCAAACGCCTGCCCTTCTCATGCTCCTGGGAAGTGCCCTCCAGCTCTCTGAAGCCGCAGACTCCATCTGAATTCTTAGCTCAGGATGGCAGAGAAGCCTCAACTGCCTGACTGCCTTTGAGTCTTCTATTTTTATGGGACTCCAGTGGTACAGAATTAAATTTGTTTTTCTCCTATCAATCAATCCTATGTCAACTGAATTATTAGAGCAGCCAAAGAACCTAGAAGGTTAAAAGGAAAATCTTTCCTCCCTTTTGAGTTCATTTACACATTACCTAGATTTTTTAAATGGATAGAAACTGAATAATTTAAAATCCCCCAAACCATCCCTGTGCTACTGTGCTAGGATGACTACAAGTAGGTACCTCAGGAACACTCAGGGCTTGCAAAGAGTGGGAGCAGGGGTTAGGGGTACAAGAGAAGACTGGCAACAGAGCACCAGGCTTCCTGGCTTAGCTGCCATCAGAGTAGTGCCAAATTTATCTGTGGGTTGTATCAGGCTTCTGCTTAAAACTCCCTTGAAGAAACAGTTGCAGGGTTTTAAAAACTGAAAACCACTGTTCTGCTGTATATAAAGAATTCCCTTTACCTCCATTAATTTCAACCAACAGAAATACACACAGACCCCTTAGGACACGTAGGTCCAAGGCAACCTCTGAAGATGTTCTAGAATTCACCTACAGAGGGCGCCTTTGAGGAAAGGGGGATTCTTATTGGTACTGGCTTTGCCTAAAGTGGCACATTATCAATACAAGTTTCCAGAACTCTCAGGAGAGGCCCCAAATCCCTGACAAGGGGTGGGGTGGGGGGGACGTGTACTGGAAAGGTGAAATAAAGTCTGACAATGAACTGCACACACATAACATGAGTAATACATCTCCTACCCAGGGGAGTGAAGAAAGCCACTGACGCGACGAGAAAGCCCAGCACCAGTCCGACACACAGCATGCAGAGCGTGAGGACTCCAAATCGCCACCAAGCAGCTACCAAGAAAATTCCACCGATGCTTCCGGCGACGGCTGTCACAATCAGGCGGACTGCACAAGGGGAACGGATGGACAGTTAAATCAGAGCTTCTCAGATGCATGCTCAGACACGCTAATGTTACCAAAGCCAGACCAGACTAGCCTTTCTCTGGGTCGGGCACCAAGGGTGCATCAGCAGTGCCATGAAAACAGCGTGGAGAGGCCCTCTCTAAGGAGGGTCTGAGACTGGAAACCAGCCGGGGAGCTAAGCCTCTGAGGATGAGTGACAGGCATGGTCTGGTACAACCTCTATCTGGGACTGTGGAAGAAGGGGTGACAAGGATTCTGTTCAACATGACAAGGAAGGAGGCTTGTGTTTGTTTTGAGATTAAGAAAATCCTAACACTCTGACTGTTGTAAATGTCATATTGTCAATATACCACGTAGCTGAAACACAGGCTTATAATCCACATGGCCCTTCATTTCCCTGAGTACCAAGGAATTCTCCATGCAGATTAAAAACCTTGGAGAGAAGGTCTGAAGGAGTAGTTCAGAAAAGATGTGTAGAGCATAGGTGGCCAGTTATTTTACACACCTAAGAGGAGAGCACACACGGTACTGGTCAACCTATACAAGGGATGCTGCGTGCAAACACAGCGCCTTGCTTTTTGAACCTCCATCAAACTATATTATGTTCACTTACCATCATACTTAATAGGTGTCAGTCTTGTAATCAGTATATAAAAGAAGAATCCCACGAAGATAAAGCCTATAAAGAATAGTTCTAGTAGCAGACCACCAAGAAAGCAAAAAAAAAAAAAGCTATGGTTAGTAAATGCAATTTAAATGTCTAATCTACAAATACATTCTTCAGTTCCCAGAATGTATACATGAGGGCATTCAAAGAAAAGAAATAAGTATCTAAAAGGCAGGAAAAATTCAGAAGTCACTGGGAGTAAATATTTTTATTAAATGGGTACAAATTAAAGTATTAACTATTGGATACATTTTTTGTATACAGGTCAGTTTCGATTGATCAGTTAATTGTTAATTTCATAGCTTGGTTTAATATATTTATAGTTCCAATTTAAAACAAAAATAGTACTTTTGTTATTGTGTCTGATCTGAAATTACACACTAGATTTCAGTTCATTGTTCTCAGTCACTCAACCATGTCCTACTCTTTGTGGCTCCATGGACTGCAGCCTGCCAGACTCCTCTGCCCATGAAATTTTCCAAGCAAGAATACTGGAGTGGGGTACCATTTTCCTACCACAGGGGATCTTCCCAACCCAGGCATCGAACCCACATCTCTTGTGTCTTCTGCATTGGCAGGTGGAAGTGCCACCTGGGAGCCCTTCATTACATGAGCAAAAATAGGATCTGAAAGGTTAAAAAAATATATTCCAAAGCAAAATGTGACTTTTACGTCTTCTTTTAATTCATCCACTCTTGTTTAATATGAACATTGACTATTGTCTTTAACCATAAAAACCTAGTGAGTGAGTGAGTAAGTGAAGTCGCTCAGTCGTGTCTGACTCTTCCCGACCCCATGGACTGCAGCCTACCAGGCTCCTCCATCCATGGGATTTTCCAGGCAATAGTACTGGAGTGGGCTGCCATTTCCTTATCTTTTAAACTCTACATACAGCTTAACAATTAAATTCTGTACTAAAGGATCATTCTACATTTTGAGCAATTAAATACTCTTCACAATATTCTTTTCTCAATCGAGATAAAAAAGGTAGCAATGGAAGGAAAGGAGTTGCTGTTTCAAACAATTTATCAGTTGAAACAGTTTTCTAAGATCAGGATTACATTCACTCTCCCCTTGTAATACCATTATATCCCGTTAATGAATTACATGAAGGATTCTTTTTTTTTTTTCCAGTAACTACAAACATTAGGCTCGTAAAGAATCCGTCTGCAATGCAGGAAACACAGGAGAGTTAAGACCCCCTGGAGGAGGAAATGGCAATGTGCTCCAGTGTTCTTGTCTGGAAATCCCATGGACAGAGAAGCCTGGTGGGCTACAGTCCATGGGGTTGCAGAGTCGGACACGACTGAGTGACTAAGCACTCACGCAAACGTTAGTTATATAAAAGGTAATCCAAAGAATTCAAGTCAATTTAACAAGCACATTTCATATTCCCTCCCTTCACTGGGTTTCACTGAGCAGATCGTGGCGTTCCCATTTGCTGTTTGAACCTCCCAGGATTGTGCAGACATTTCAACCTCACGGATTTGCAGCCTGATTTGTGCAAAACCACATCCATCACCATCACCAAAATCCACATATATTTTGTACACAGACATTCTGATTTCTAATTAGTAATCTTTGGTCAACTAGTCATTCTAGCAATTGATAAAGGTGGATGCACAAATCAATCTTTATACCCTGCTTGATAAGAGGAGTTTGCACTCCCTAGTAGAGAAGAGAGAAAAAATTAAAATGTACTATAATTCAGTAAAATATTTACTAAAAGACCCCAGCTACAAATCAATGAAACAGTGGAGATAATAAGTTGCTTACTCTTCTTACAGGTCATAAACTCCCCAGCAGCATTTCAGGAAAAAAAAAAAAAAAACCCACAAGGCATGTAAGTAGCAACTATATTAGACAAAATACCTGTTTTCCAGAATCTGTGTCCAAAGAAACAGATGAAGAAGCCAAGCAGGGCAAAAAGAGTGAAGAAGACTTTGGTAGATATTCTTCCTAAAAAGGGTAAAAATTAAGTGGATAATACATCCAATTTGATATGTTATATCTATTTAATACAGAACAAAAGCTTCATGAAAAACAAGTAGAATGAAGTGATAACTTATTCCATAGGTACATAAGTTATTTTAGAAACATTCTTGCCACCCCTAGTGACTTTATGTGGGTGATGAATACCAATAGCTGCAGGTCCCACAGAAAGAGAAATCAGACAACGCTGCTTCCTGATAAGGGTCTGCAATTCTGCCTGCGACACGTTTTGGGGAGGGAATGGTGGAAAAGAGAAGAAAAGAGAGTATGCCTAAAACAAATAATTCTGTTTCTTCAAAAGGAAACTAGAAGAAAAAAAAGGAGAGAGTGGGGAGGGAGAACTATGGTGTCAAGGGAATTTAAGGCATACCGACCGCGTGCAATGTATAGACCTCATGTGAAACCTGACTCAAACAAATGAACTGTGAAAATACAAGACTGGGAAAATGTAAACACTGGCTGTTGATTTGATGCCATTAAGGAATTATCTTCAATATTTTTCAATGAAACTTGTATTAATGCTAATGTGGCTATTTATTTTTAATAGCCCTTTTCTTTAAGATATACATACCAAAATTCCATAAGCAAAATGACCATTAGGTACCTGCTCTAAAAAAATCCAGTGATAAAGGAGGGTGGAGGGGCAGAGACACGGGTGGGTGTGCAACTGAAACAAGATAACAGCCATGAATCAAAATTGTTAAGGCTGGATAATGGTATATGGAAGTTCAATGAAGTTTTCCCTAACAAACGAAGTTAACTGAAACTCACATTAAAATAAAAGAACACGTATTATTCTACAAGTCATGCATGAACAAGTCACTACCAATCTTATCAATTATGCATATTGCTCTGCATAAAAATACAGCTTAATAACTAATGACAAAGCACAATGTGCTCCCTGAAGCAGAAGAATCTAATCCTGTTATCCTCAAGCAGTGCAAACTTAAATACAAAAAAATAGAATTCAAAAGATAAACCCTACTGAAGGGAAAAATAGGCCCACTAAATTCACCATCATCATGAATCCTCTGAGATAAACACAAGAAAATAATTCCTGAACTAAAAATAAAAACACAGTGCCTACACAAACTTATGTGAGGCATTACAAACCAACTATAAGTCAAAACACATAAAATTCTCAAGCATTCCAGTGGATACCATGAAGACCTACATTTAGATAAAGAACTCAAGATAGAAGGCCAGAACTTGCAGGGCATAAAATATACCTACATATCACTTTCTCTGTGCATGAAGAGATGAAAGGAAAGATGAGATGAGAGTTACTGCCACATTCTGCTTATTTCAGACCTATTTGTTGTTCAATTGCTAAGTCATGTCCGATTCCTTGCAAACCCATGGACTGTGGCACACGAAGCTTCCCTGGCCTTCACCATCCCCCGAAGCTTGCTCAAACTTATGTCCATTGATTTGGTGATGCCATCCAACCATCTAATCCTCTGTCGCCCCCTTCTCCTCCTGCCCTATGATTGACTGCTGCTCTACGATTCAATCATTATAACAAAAACATGCAGTTTAGTGGGATAATTTTTTTCAAGTGAAAATCTAGTGGAAGTTTCCAACAAGTACAATCAACAGAGACAGCAAGCGGCCCAATAAAAACTGACCCAGCTTAGATATGTTCCTTCAGGACATTAGACAGCAGAGGGGAACTAAGAATCTCCGCTCACAACATCAAGAAGGAAAGACAGAGAAAGTCAAACATATAAGCAAACCAGAGAGGAGACAAGGTTTTGTAAGTAGAACTGAGAGGTAAAACAGAGAGTGGGACGGGAAGATGGAGGAGAGCCAATGTTTACAGTGTTTTCAGTCATCACAGCATCGCTATAGGTAATGACATAGGCAAAGGTTTTAATTCAATGGCAAAAAAGAGGGGATCCATGTATATATGTATAGTTGACTCACTTTGCTCTACAGCAGAAAATAACACAACATGGTGGCTCAGAGGTTAAAGCGTCTGCCTGCAATGCAGGAGACCTGGGTTTGATCTCTGGGTCGGGAAGATCCCCTGGAGAAGGAAATGGCAACCCACTCCAGTATTCTTGCCTGGAGAATCCCATGGACGGAGGAGCCTGGTGGGCTACAGTCCACGGGGTCGCAAAGAGTTGGACACGACTGAGCGACTTCACTTTCACTTTCACTTTGTAAAGCAACTATATGCCAATAATTTTTTTTTTTAAATGAGGTAACGTGGATACATCCTCCCTACTCTAGGCTCAGGAAGGTCATCCTAGTGTGCATCGAGCTTGAAAAGGAAAGTGATAGAACCCACATGACCGGGAGGGTTCCACCCTGAGTTGAAGGAACAATCAGATGGGACCCTTCCCTCTCTTCCACCTAACGTGGAAAGACAGGGCCCAGAGTGCTCTGATCAGGAGGGCCCTGGTGCAAAGAGTTCAGGGGAAAAGGAACAGAAAAATCCAACAATATCTAGCCTAGCCATCAAATCACAGAACTTATATCTGCCTGGTTTCTTGCACTGTATCTCTCAAGGATCTTGCACATGGCACTGGAAGACTGGGTGGGATACAGCTCTAGCAGAGAAGGGCAAAAATTAATCCTTGCTTGAACACAACCAACAGACTTTATTTACTTATTTATTTTTTGGCCACACTGTGCAGCCTGTGGGATCTTAGTTCCCCAACCAGGGACTGAACTCAGGCCACGGCAGTGAAAGCACTGAGTCCTAGCCACTGGGCCACCAGGGAGTTCCCACAACCAACAGACTTTATTCTTTATAGAAAACTCCTTGAAAGAGCTCTTCAAACTCTTTCTCCAATTTCTTTCTTCCTATTTGTTCTTGAACATACTCCAATCAGGCTCCTCTGAAACGCTCCCAAGGGCACCAGTAGCTTCCAGTTGTTGCTAAATCCAAAGGTTCTTTTCCAGTCTTTTTCTTAGCTGGCTCATCAACTCAGCCCCGAGACCCCCTCCTTTTTCCTACAGCTATAAACATGAAAGAAATGATAAAAAGAGCAAAATGCCATTTGGCAAACCCGCTGGTAAGATTTCAGGCAAGTTCACTGGATCTTCCAGCCAGCAAGTGAAGAGTTTGAGAAGTGGATATTTGCCTGTATTCAAAGTATCTCGCCAAAAGATGTTTAAAGGGAAAAATAGTTACTTCTTAGTGGAGAAACCTGGCAGACACCCCTAACCAAGTACTCAGGATTATGACCACCAGGAATGGAACAAACAGACATCAGGTGTCTGCAGAGAATGACACTCCATCACTTCTTTTATAATCCTGCCAAAAATGCATCATCTGAAGTTAGGAGGAAACAGCAGATAAACCCAAACTGAGGACTTTCTACAAAAATAAATACTAACCTGTATGCTTCAAAAAGGTAAAGTTTTTTGAAAGACAAAGACAGACTAAGAAATTATTCCAGATTAAAGAAGATAAAGCACCACGTGATACCAAAGTGGACCCCAGACCAGAAAAAAATTTTTTCCTTTGGGTATGAAGGACATTAGTGGAACAAACAATGAAATTTTATAACATCTATAGATTTAGTAACAGTAGTAGTATATCAATGTTCATTTTGTGATTTGACAATGTCATATGGCTATATAAGGAAACGAACAGAAATATTTTAGGGCAAAAGGGTCTTTATGTCTGTAACTTACTCTCAAATGCTTCAGGGGGAAAAAATGTAGATATGTGTGCATGTCTAGATAAAGAATGAAAAGCAAACAGCAAACATGTTAACTAACATTTGAGGAATGTTGGTGAAGATTATACAGAATTCTTTGAATTATTTTTACATCTTTTCTGTGAAACTGTTTCAGAATAAAATGCTAAATACACACACACAGGATGATGTTACAATACCCTGATTGCCACTGTCCTCTCTCTCCTGGACACTATGATGGCCTCCTCATCAATCTCCCTATTTCTGCTCTTGCCCCTGATTTTTCTCAAGAAAAGCACCAGAGTGATCCCATTAAAATATGAGACTGGTCATAGTATTATTTGCTCAGGCCCTCCAATGCCTTTTCATTGCACTCTGAATAAAAGCTGTAGCTCAAAGGAGGACCTCCAAGGCTGCCCGCTCCTGCAGCCACACTGGCAGGCTCCCAGTTGAGGGCTCTGCACTGGCTGTCTCCTCGGCCTGGCAACCCACTCCCCACCACAGACACGGGCATGGCTCCTTACCTTGCCATGGGTCTCCACCCTAATGCTACCAGTTCAGCAAGGACCTCCCTAGCTAGTTTCTCAAATTCTCTCGCCCTCACTGGTTATCTCCTCACTGGTTAATTCTTGCTCCTTAGCCCTCATCTTAGGTACTGTGTATTTTACAAATGTCTTTTGTCTGCCTCGTTCCCCTCACCACTAAAATGCAGGCTCCAGGAGGGCAAGTATTTTGTCCATTTTGTTCACTCCTCTATGCCAGTGCCTAGAACAGAGAGCAGAGTAACACAGGTGCTCGGGAGGCATGTGCTTAATGCATGAATGAATAAAAGAGACAAACGCACTTGTAAATATCCTGAAGTTCTTTACTAGTTGATAAAGCTCTTCAAGGCCAAAGAAGAAAGTTCACAGTTGAAATCTACATACTCACCAAGGGAAGAACAATTACCCTCCTCTGCCTCAAAGCTGCAAGCGTACGTGTGAGTGGGCACGTAAGCTGTGGACGTGTTTAGAAATGGATCCCGAACAATGACGTTGTAAATGACACCCTGTCCCCGGAGAGAGGAGAAGGAAACACTTGTCTTATCGTCAGCTGTTAGGGTGACCACCTGAAGCCAAAAACAATGCATGATTAGTGTTTAAGTTAAAAAAATCAAACCCCACAAGCTTTTCTATTATAACCCCACCTACATGTGCTATTAAATTCTAATACGAAAGCATCATTCTTGTTTAAAACCTACACCAGGCCATTTGACTTTTTTTAATGTATTGCAGTACAGATGATTTACAATGTTGTGCTAATTTCTGCTATAAAGCAAAGTCACTCAGTTATACACACGTATATTTTTTTCATATTCTTTTCTATTCTGGTTTATCACAGGATACTGAATATAGATAGTTCCCTGTGCTATTCCTTGGGCTTCCCAAGTGGTGCGAATGGTAAAGAACTCGCCTGCCAATGCAGGAGACTTAAGAGATACTGGTTCGATCCTTGGGTCAGGAAGATCCCCTGGAGGAGGGCATGGCAACCCACTCCAGTATTCTTGCCTGGAGAATCCCCATAGACAGAGGAGCCTGGCAAGCTACAGTCCATAGGGTCGCAGAGCCGGACTAGACTGAAGGAGAGATTTAGCAGGCATGCACTTGCTATGCATAGCAATTTGTTATCTATCCATCCTTATACATAATAATTTGCCAACTCATTTGCATTTGTCGAAAGATTACCCTACACAGTCTGTTCGTGCTGACATGATCAAGCTCTTACACAAAAACATTGAAAGACTTTGCATATGTTAATAATTTAAGTAAAATGTGATATAATGATTAAGTAAAATGTGCTAGTTAGGACGAAGTAAAAGAATTTTTCCCATCTACTAGACTCTAAAAGACATAAGGGCAGAAACGTTATACATCCTGCTCACGAGTCTCCTGTCAATACTCCACACAGCGTAAGGGTCCAAAAAACACTAGTGACCACTGAGAGCCAGCGCCAACAAAGGTCGTGGGGGTTAATAGCTCACAGCGAGCACCCACTTACTTTGTCTAACAGGCTCTGAAATAAGAAAAATTACATATAGCTGTGTTATCTTCTAGTCCTTCACTTCAACAATTCCCTTTCAAAGGTTGCTTTTTAAAAACTGTATTTATTTTTAATTGGAGAATAACTGTTTTACAATACTGTGATGGTTCCTGCCAGACATCAACATGGATCAGCCATAGTTATTCACAGGTCCCCCGTCCCTGAAACTCCTTCCCACCTTGCAGCCCCTTAGGTTGTCACAGAGTCCAGGGTTGAGCTCCCTGCATCACACAGCCAAGTCTCACTAGCTATCTCTTTTATGGTAATGCATATGTTTGAATGCTACTCTCTCAATTCGTCGTCCCACCTTCTTTCTCCACTGTGTCCACAAGTCTGTTTTCTATATCCGCATCTCCCCTGCTGCCCTGCAGACAGGTCCATCAGTACCATCTCTCTAGATTCCATATCTATGCATTAATATATAATATTTGTTTTTCTCTTTCTGACTGACTTACACTCTGTGTAATAGGTGTTCATCCACCTTATTAGCACTGACTCATGCCCTAGCTATTGTAAATAAGGCTGCAATGAACCCTGGGGTCCATGTGTCTTTTTTTTAATTCTGGTTTTCTCAGAGTATATGCTCAGTAGTGGGATTGTTGGGTTATATGGTGAGCTATATCAATTTACATTCCCACCAACAATGCAAAAGGGTTCCCTTTTCTCCACACACTCTCCAGCATTTATTGTTTGTTAATTTTTGGATGATGGCCATTCAGGCCAGTGTAAGCTAACATCTCATGAGATCTCATGAGTAGTTAAGATTTGTATTTCTCTAATAGTGAGAGATGTTGAGCATGTTCTCCTGTGTTTATTAGCCATCTGCAAGTCCTCTTTGGAGAAATGTCTGCTTAGCTCTTCTGCTCTCTTTTTGATCGGGTTGTCTGTTTTTCTGGTATTGAGCTGCATGAGCTGCTTATATATTCTGGAGATTAATTCTTTGACAGTTATTTCATTTTCTATTATTTTCTCCCACTCTGAGGGTTGTCTTTTCACCTTGTTTATAGTTTCCTTTGCTCTGCAAAAGCTTTTAAGTTTAATGAGGTCCCATTTGTTTATTATTTTTATTTCCATTACTTTAGGAGGTGGGTCATAGAGGATCTTGCTTTGATTTATGTCACGGAGTGTACTGCCTATGTTTTCCTCTAGAAGCTTTATAGTTTCTAGCCTTACATTTAAGTCTTTAATCCATTTTTAGTTTATTTTTGTGTATGGTGTTAGGAGGTGTCCTAGTTTCATTCTTTTAGGGGATACATGTAATAAAAACAAAAGCTCCACTTAGCCCTCACACACAGATAGGTTCCTACTAACAGAAGAGAGAAAACTAAATATTAAGAGTTTCAGGAGTGAATAATTAGAAGCTTCTTAGAAAACTTCTACTGTTTAAATATAGTGCTTAGCCTTCAAAAATAATGTTTTCTGGGGAAAGGACTAGTCAAGTCCAACAGAATGCTGTTAACATTAGCTTCTACTCTTCCAAGTTGTTATTATGAGACATTCAACCTAAGAGAACTGTTGAAAGAATAACACAATGAATAAGTTATATACCACCACTTAGATTCAACAGTTGTTATTATTCTAGCACATTTGCTTTTCTGTCCTTCCCTCCTCTCCCCTATCAGTTCAGTTCTGTTCAGTCGCTCAGTCGTGTCCGACTCTTTGTGACCCCATGAATCGCAGCACACCAGGCCTCCCTGTCCATCACCAACTCCCGGAGTTCACTCAGACTCACATCCATGGAGTCCGTGATGCCATTCAGCCATCTCATCCTTGGTAGTCCCCTTCTCCTGCCCCCAATCCCTCCCACCATCAGAGTCCTTTCCAATGAGTCAACTCTTCGCATGAGGTGGCCAAAGTACTGGAGCTTCAGTTTTAGCATCATTCCTTCCAAAGAAATCCCAGGCCTGATCTCCTTTAGAATGGACTGGTTGGGTCTCCTTGCAGTCCAAGGGACCCTCAAGGGTCTTCTCCAACACCACAGTTCAAAAGCATCAATTCTTCGGCGCTCAGCCAAGTAAGTGACAGGTATCATGACATTTCATGTCTAAATACTTCAGCGTGCATGTCCTAACACAGTGCTTCTCAAGCTTAATGGCCTATGAATCACGGCAGATTCTGACTCTGCTGCTCAGAGGAAGTACCCAAGGTTCTGCTTTTCTAAGAAACTCTCAGGTGTTGCAGTGCTATGCATTCACCCACCACACTTTGAACAGCAAGTACAAGTATAAGGATATCCTCCGACATGCCCACAATACCTTAGCTCACCTAAGAAAATTAATACTTTCTTATTCTCTAATACACAGTCCATATTCGAATTTCCCCAAATGTCTCTTATAGCTTTTCTCCCCCTTAACCAAGATCCAACCAAGTTCCATATATGTTTATCTCCAATCTCTAATATGGAACCACCTTTCTCCCACCTTTGAAAGATGAAGGAAGTTATTTTACAGATTATTCTCCAATCTGAATTTATCAGATTGTACTCAGGTTATCTAATTTGTACTTTCAGCCCATGGATTTCTTGTAAACAGAAACTCCTATAAACAGGAAATCAAGTTGAACCTGTTTCGCCAGAACATTCCATAAGGATGGTGATAAAGTCAGCCTACATTGCTTTAAGCACATAATGCAGGTTCACATTTAAGCACATAATGCAGGTTCATCAGCAAAATTAACTTTGACCACACAGATAAGGTAGAGACTGTTAAATCGCTCCATTCTGAAAGTAGTTTTCCCTCCGCAATTAGAATTAACCTCAGGGTGCTATTTAGGCATCTTGGGATTATCCTGCTCCCTAACACTCTTTTACCTGGAGATCCTTGCCTGAATTATTTCATTGAGGGTCATAAAATGGTGATTTTCTAATTCTATTATTCTTATGCAGTCACTAGCTGGCATTCTTCTTGCCAGCTAAAGTCGCTCAGTCGTGTCCGACTCTTTGTGACCCCATGAATCGCAGCACACCAGGCCTCCCTGTCCATCACCAACTCCCGGAGTTCACTCAGACTCACATCCATGGAGTCCGTGATGCCATTCAGCCATCTCATCCTCGGTCGTCCCCTCAGAAAGAAGAGCTTTCTGAGGCTTCCCAGGTGGTCTGGTGGTTAAGAATTCACATTGCAATGCAAAGGACAGTGATTTGATACCTAGTCCATGAAGATCCCAGATGTCACGGGGCAACTGAGCCTGTGAATTGCAGCTTCTGAGCCCATGCATCCTAGAGCCTGTGCTCCACAACAAGAGAAACCACCGCAACGAGAGGCCCACACACCACAACTAGAGAATGCCTGTGTGCAGCAACAGAGGCCCCGCACAGCCAACGTAAATAAATGAATACTAAAAAATGAAGGGGAGCTTTCGCTTATCAACTGGGGGTGAATTCACATCCTTCTTTTGTTAAAAGTAAATTCCTTCCCTTTTATCAATTTTCAGAGTAATTTTATGTAAGTTGCTCCAATGGTAGGTAGCAACAGAGGAATTTTCCTTTTTCTAGTATCAGGATGGACTAACAATGTTCTTCTTTTTGAAGGCTTAATCGATCATGTTCTTTTTGATGACTGAATTGCCCCAGAGTTTGTCAGTGTGAGCCTGTTCAGACAGGCTCCACAGTCTTTTTGTCATGTCCTCAACTGGTGTTTCTTTGAATTCTGGCACACAACGTTCTAACTCTTAACCAAAAGTTAAAAAGTAACCTAGGGAATTCCCTGGAAGTCCAGTGGTTAGGACTCTGGGTTCTCACTGCCAGGGGCCTGGGTTTGATCCCAGTTAGGGAACTAAGAACTTAGTACCGCTCTAAGCCGTGCAGTACAGCCTAAAATAAAAAAAAATAACCTAAAAAGATTCTGTTATGTGACTTTTTATATTCTCATGAGAATAAAAGTGGTCTTCGAAACTTCCTATGTACAAAGGCAAACTTTTCGAAGTGAGCTCCTGATTTGCGAATAATCACAATATTTTAAAATTTAATTAATTAATTATGTTGGCTGTGCCGGGTGTTAGTTGCGACATCCAGGATCTTCATTCTTTGTTGCAGCATGTGGAATCTTTAGTTGCACCATATGGGATCTAGTTCCCTGACCAGGGATCAAACCCAGATCCCCTGCATCAGAAACGCAGTCTTAGCCACTAGATCACCAGGGAAAGCCCACAGCTGCCCTATTTCAATTGCTTCCTTCTATATAATCTGGTAGTCTGCAACTTTCTGGGAAGATCATAATAGTCTGGAAAAATGCTCCTCACCAACTACCAGACTGACAGGTGTCCTTGTTTATCAGACTGATATCAGGTCCCTTTTAAGACATAAAGACAAAATCCTGCCCTCCACAAAAATGATCGAGTATGAGTCTCAAATTTTAATGTGCAGAGGAATCACCTGGGGATTGTAAAATACAGACGCCGATTCTGTAGGTCTGGGGTGGAACCTGAGTCTGTGACTAACAAATTCCCACGTGATGCCAGTGCTGCCAGCCTGTACCCCCACACTTGAGGAGTAGCAAGAGTTTTCAGGGGTTCAAAAGCTCAGAGAAAATTTTTGTTTCAAGTTACAAACTTTGTACTTGCATTTAAATAGTAAGGATAATGCACATATCTTTAAATAGTTTCACATTATTTTTTCTCAAAACAATATACACTTTATATTTCCCAACTTTTTAAATCTAATAGTTATGGGAGTACATAAAAATGACAGCCCACTTCCACCCATAGCTCAAGATAACCAGCCACAGTCATGGCTGCAACAAAACATAACAAAATTTACATGCATCTCCTCAAAAGCCAATGTTACTCTGGGATGTCACTGCCACTGACTGACTCCCAAGATGACAATGAAATCAAAGAGGATAAAATGAGAATCCTAGAAAGACCAAGAAAACAGTAAAAATAGTAGCAATAATAAGCTCCTGGCAGCTTCTCCCCTTCTCAGCTTTACAAAGGTGTCACAGTCTGGCTGCAGGAATCACAGGCATCAGACTTACCTTGACAGCATTGGCCTGCACCTGAGGCACCTCGGCCATCCTCTGCAGATGTCTCAGCAACACCTCTTCAGTGAGGTCGTTCTCGGGCAGAAAATACTGATAGACATCATACTGCAACCTCCACCTGGAGTCCGGGCCCGTCTTGACGTCACATGACGGAGGATCTGCACCTCTAAAATCAACCAGCAAAGCTGAACATTAATCTCTCATGCTACTAACCTCATCTACTAATGTAAAAAGGAATCAAAACTTCAAACTCTGCAACAGCGATTCCCAGTTTGGCATCACCAAGGAAAGAGAAGCGGTAGGTATGGTTAATTAACCAGATGTATCAGTCAGGCTCAGTCAATTGCCAGCTTAGCTACTTGTTGGCCGTGTGTATGTGGGCAAGTCACTGAATCTCAACAACCCTTAGGGCACTGCTCTGTAAAATAAGAACAACAGCCCCTTCTTTATAAAATTCTAAGGATTAAATGACAAAGAACATATTCAGTAGCACTGTGAATGATATACAGAGAGTGTTCAAATGTTACCTGTCATTACTCTTAAAGTAGAAATTAGGGCAGAGTTTTAATTAAAACAATAAAATCCTTACAAACATAGGAATGTTTCACAGCTGCAGAATGTTTTCTTTTTTAAAATATTTATTTATTTGGCTACATCGGGTTTTTGTTGCCACACATGGGATATTTGGTTGTAGCATGTGAACTCTTAGTTGAGGCATGTGGGTCTAGTTCCCTGAACAGGGATCGAACCCGGCCTCCTGCATTGGGAGCACGGAGTCTTAGCCACTGGACCATCAGGGGAGTCCCCAAAATGCTTTCCATATTTAAAATTCTTTACAAAAACTAAGATGTACTTCTAAGCTCCTAATAAAGACAACATCTGGCTCTTCATAAGAAAGGAGGGATACAATACTAACTGTAAATTACACTTTACATATTAATAACAAAGCTTAAATTACTTCTGTTTGGAAAAAAAATAAGCAGTTCAACTCTGCTAAGGAGAACTATGGATTTTGAGAGAATTTACTCAGTCTACACAACAGTGGGTCATGCTTATCCTAAAAAGAGTTTTGGGAGTTGGGAGACAGACATACCTCGCATAGCCTAGATTTGCTGGAGCAAATTTGATAGTTGTTTCAAAGAAATTATACTCCAAGTAAATGTTTGGATCGATATCTACATCAAACTCCAAATTACAGCCACCAGGGATAGGATCTGGATGGGAAACCAGGAATTTACTTAGAATTCTTACATAGTCAAAGCACACTCAGAAAAACAGAACCCCACTCTTATAAGAACACCCAACACAGAAGTTCAGTGGAGAGCTTCAAGCTTTGTACTACCTCATGGACTGAGGGTAAAGTTATATGAGGTGATGGGCTGTGGAAGACCTTCTCTGCACAGGGCCAGATAGTAAATGTTTTAGAAGCTGTTCAGACTCTCTGGTCTCTGTGGCAACTACTCAACCCTGCCCCGTGGCAGGAAAGCAACCACAGATGATATGTAAGTGAACGGCTGTGTTCTAATAAGATTTTATGCACAAAACAGGCCATGAGCTGGCTTTGCCTTGCGCTCTGCAGTTTGCCAACCTCTGCTCTAGAATTGAAAACATCAGAAGAGACAGCTATTCTGAAGCTGGGGTCCAAGAATGGGTTTCAGGAGCCCTGTGAACACCTGGAAATTGTATGCCAACTGTTGAATACATGTGATTCCTAAACACATTTTCTTTAGATTCTGAGAAGTTTTCATTAGATCCTGGTAAATAGAAAAAGGGTGTCCACTTTTCACTTAACTCTTTCAACAGGGAGAAAGATGGTGTCAACCTCTCATCCTCCTTGCTGGAAGAGTCTTTTTGTATACATAAAAGAGGAAAAAAAAAAAGATCTCAAGAACCCCAAGATCACATATTAGACACAGCATGTGCACAATTAAATACAAAATAAATTTGGGGTATTTGCATGCCTGCATGCTAAGCCGCTTCAGTTGTGTCTGACTCTTTATGACCCTATGGACCATAGCCCACCTGGCTCCTCTGTCCATGGGATTCTTCAGGCAAGAATACTGGAGTGGGTTGCCATGCCCTCCTTCAAGGGATCTTCCCAGCCCAGGGATCAAACCCGCATCTCCTGCATTAGTAGGCAGGTTCTTTACCACTAACACCACCTTGGAATCCCCTTGGGGTATTTAACTTACATTCATAATATGGTTAAAACAGCTCTTATTAGGAATCCTATTCATAACCTTTACCCGAGACAAAACTTAAAGAAGTCACTTGACATTAATTCAGTTCCATGCAAAGAACTGTGTATGGTGGGCTCAAGAGGAGAAGTTAAGACACAAGAACGTAAACCAGTTTAAAGTACTTTAAGATCTCAGCTTCATAAACTCATTCAATTGTTCCCACAGCTGGTTCCTAATTTCTATAAACTTCTGGAATTCTGCAGCTCCTGAATGGAGACACCCAGTCTGCACTGCTTCACAGTGGACTCTTCCTCAGAATTCTATGCTCTTCTTTCACACTCTTTTCCTGTATTTACAAACATTTACCACACCCAAGAAAAGCATGTGTACTGTAACTGACACTCCACTGCTCATTAATTTTCTTTGTACAGACCTTGATGAAAACTTGACATCTATCATTTTTTAAATCATATAATTACCCTTTGGCTACATATGTTTTTCTTCAACTCCCATCACTTTTTGGAATTCTACCTCTTTTTTTAGTTATTGCAACCTTGCCTTCCCTTTACCACCAAACTTCAAGAGAATGTAAATCTCCACCCCTCACCTTCACTCCTCAATCATTACGATCTGGTTTTCATCCTCATGGTGTCACTAAAATGACTCTCATTAAAGGCCACCACTGACTCTGGATTGTGCCATCATAGGGACATTTTCAGTCACTCTCTTGACCTCTCTGCAAAGTCCTATTTACCACTTCTTATAATGCTGGGCGTCCAGTCACTTCTCTTCTCACTGTCCTGTCTACTCCTTAGTCTTCTAATTATTCTTCAGCAGTTAGCATCCCCCAGAAACTGTGGCAGGCACTAGTGTCAGGAAGCATTTAACAGGAGGCTTCCTGTGTGCTGTTTGGGGTCTGTCATGAATCTGCTGTCCCTTATTAATTCCTAAATATTCAGGAATTAAGAGGAGTTGGCAAACCGCTCCGGGGGGGCTGAGGAATGCGTGCATTTCATTCGTTAGCTCCATATGGTGATAAGTAACTATTTACAACCCTCTTCCTTTTTATGAGCCATATGGTAAAAGTGATTATTTATAATCCTCTCTCTTTGATATGGATTACCTTACGTTTCCCTGATAATTTGTAAGTCTGGACTTTTGATTTTTATCTTTGCTGAAAATAGCTACCTTGTAAGACAGTATATATACCCACACTATGTTGAACAAAACACTCTTGTTCCATCAGAGCTTGGGTCCCTGTGTCTTTCTTTCTTTCTCTCCCTCCCTCTCTTCTCTGGAGCGTAGAAACCCGTCATGCTCACTCTCCTGCCTGGGCTTCTAAGACCCTTTCGAGAAGGCGCACTGTGCCTTCACCTCCATCGAGAGGGTGCCTGGTGCCTTCATGAGTGATGCAAGCTCTATGCCAAGAGCTTTATTGGTTTTCTGCTTAAACCAAGGAATATCAGCCTCTTTCTCTCTCTCTTTTACTTTCTTATCGTTGACTCTGGACCACCAGGTTCTGGATCATTAAAGGACCTCAACACACTAGGAAATTATTTGCTATAATTTTCCTCCCTAAATCTCTAAGTTCATGCCTGGAAGACCTCACTCACTTCCATGACTGCACTAACAGCTATTCAGCTGTCCAGTTGGATATCTAACCCCACTCCTCCACCCTAGGTCCTTATTTCAGCTGCCTACTATGAAAGTCCATCCAGATGTCCCACAAGTGTCTCAGAGTCAATGTGCCAAACTGAGGTCACCATCTAACCCCATCCCAACCACCTAGAACATCCAGCACCACAAACACCCCATCTGATCACTATTCTGATCATCTCTCAGCTGGCCAAATGGGAAGTCTGTGCTTCCCACTTTTAACAATCCATAACCACTGGTCATTGTATCTTGTAATTCCATATTCCAAATTTCTCAAATCCAGCCTTTCCTCGCCATCGCCTTCTCAGGGCCTCTGTTCAGATCTTCATTTCTCATTTTGAGTCCTAAAAGTTGTGTTGTCTTTACTCTGCTATGCCCCCTCCAATCCACTCCCCACATTGCTTCTAGGGTTAACCTTCTAAGAGAGGAAAGGCATCAGGTCATTCCTCTGTTTCAAAAGTTTCTATGCTGCCTCAGCAAATAGTGCAGACTTCACATTATACACCAGGACCTTCCCACTCTGGCTCCAGCCACACCCACTGTCCACCATCCTCTAAATAACCCATTCTTCTCCCATACCTTCCTTGACCTAGAACCATCAACTAATGTGTGAGAACCATATCTTGTCTTTTTTTAAATTTACTTATTTTCAATCGAAGGATAATTGCTTTGCAATATTGTATTGGTCTCGGCCATACATTCACATGAATCAACCCCTCCTCTTGACATGTCTTTCCATTACAGTTTCTCCAAGGGCTCCTTCAGTGTTTCCCAAATGAACACATGTGTTCTTCTAATCCTAGTCCCTTCCTGGGCTTTCACTCATCATGCTAATTCTCTGACTCCCCCGCTGTTAAAACCTTTCTAATTCGAAGTACTATACTTATAATAAACACTTTTAATAGGATTATAGTTATCTCTAAATTCTCACCCACAAGTCCTGCATTCTGGACAGTAATAAGGAGTTGATGATAGAAAGGTTACCGCTTTCCGAGTAGGACAGTGGAATGGCCACATTTTGGACAGGCTCAGGGTCTAATGTCTCCAAGTGCCAAGTGCACATACTCTGCTCTGGTCTAAGAATGGAAACCAGTCCTTTGTCAGTGCCGGTCCCCGAGGCATTAGGAAGGAGAGTCTGCAACAAGGAAAGAAGAGTCATTGCGAATCAGCAGTTGAACAAAGTGCTTCAATGCCAGAGTGAATCTAGTGTGCATGCCCTATTCCAAAGCTTCTCAAAACCAAAATGGAGTAAAAAAGACTTTCCTTAGATGATTAAAGAATTACTTTCACCTCTATGTGCTTGTGCCCACAAATACACATGGAGGAATTATTTAAAATATACACTCTTTGATCAGGACTAGCAGATACACAATAACATTCCCAAGCTTTTCAGTCCCTTCACTTAGGATTTACTATGTCAAGTACTTGGCTTCACTGGTGTTGCTAGTGGTAAAAACTTGCCTGCCAATGTAGGAGACATAAGAGATGAGGGTTCAATCCCTGATCGGTAGGATCCCCTGGAGGAAGGGATGGCAACCCACTCTAGTATTCTTGCCTGGAGAATTCCATAGACAGAAGAGCCTAGCGGGGTACAGTCCATGGAGTCACAAAGAGTCAGACAAGACCGAATTGACTTAGCACGCATTTCAAGTACTAAGACTACTGGGTTAAGGACTTCCGTGGAAATGGCAAAACTAAAACAATTTAGTAACAAGTCTGATGTCCTTTATTCAACGGAACACCACTGATGGACTGGGGGAGGACAGTGCCTCACTAGATGTGGAGCATGCTTCCCAAGGGATGTGGGGCATGAACTAGCTTTTTAGAGCATTAGAAGAGCATGCTCGGTTAGGAGGTTGGGATTCAGTCAGAAGACGAGCAAGTCCTATTTTCTAGGGTAAAGTGAACTGGCTAAGCTGAGCCAGAGGATTGTGATGGGTGTAAGTTAGGTTTCCTTGACAGGCATTCCCTGTAAGTGCAGTCTTAGACTTAGATTTGTGACGTGGGCCAAGTCACTAGAGTGGCCTCCATTTGTGGTCCCGATATACAAATTAACTTGACCACTACCAGGACAAAAAATAGAAGCTCTGCCCCCAAAGAGTTCGGTCCTTCAAAAGTTTTTTAAAAAACAGTTATAATTTACATATTGTAAATTACACATAGAGTATACCAATATACGTTTTGATAAATGCAGGCACCTGGGAAACCATCACCAAGACCAAGACAGTGAACACAGAGATCATCTTCTTTGTGCCCTGTTCTTACTCTTCCTTACACCCCCATACTCTCTCATCCCCTCCCCCCATCTGCTGGGAAAGCTTTTTGAATAACAAAGTACTAAAGTTGAGAGGTAGTAGATTCAGAGTGTTTTCTTAAAGTTAAGGAAAAGACCCTGATGCTGGGAAATATTGAGGGCAAGAGGAGAAGGGGGTGACAGAGGATGAGATGGTTAGATGACATCACCGACTCGATGGAGATGAGTTTGAGCAAACTTTGGCAGATAGTGAAGGACAGGGAAGCCTGGTGGGCTGCAAAGAGTCAAACACAACTGAGCAACTGAACAAGAAGGAAATGGGAAGAAAGAAGTGCCACGTGGGTTTCAATTTGACAAGCATAAGAGAGAATGACCAAGGGTCAAAAGTTTCAAAGAACTCCCTGCCAAGATGACCCCAAAACTCCAAGTCATCAGGAAACTACAACAGAAACAGCTCTCTTCATGCAGACCACTCCCTTCTAGAATTATGCACAGTTCTGGTTATCATCTTCTCAGCACTATAAATATAGTGAGAACTAAAGGCAGCCCAAGAAAGAAACATGGTTATTATTAAGGATAACTAAGATCCTTTCTGCATGAAAACTGAGACCCAAGATGCTGTTCATCCAGGCCACTTTTGTCACATCAGTCACGCAGGTACCCCTTCACCTAACCTCCGTTTCCTCAAAAGTAGAGATAAACATTAGGACTACTTGGACAAACTGTTATAAGAATTAAATTAACTACACGGAAAACCAAATGTGAGGGGTCCTCACTAGGAGGCTCAATGCATTTCCAGAGACCCCCATGAAATTATACAGATGTAGTCACACATTCTGCCAGGTAGAGAGTCCACGATTTCAGAAGACACCAAGTCTTTGGCCCCAGGAGCTCAAGGATCACTGGCGTAGCACACACTGGGCATGCAATAAATATAACTGCATTTTTTTTCTCCATCCCGTCTCTTCCTTCAAATGTTGTCTTTGCTGTGATGTTATTAAGAAGGAAATCATCTATGTGCCATTTTACTGTGTCTCCTAGGTAAGTGCCTGAATAGAAAGTTTCCCTTTGAATTTAGTGCCATAAAAAAACTTGGCTTACCCCTGAAGGATGAGAATGTTTTTTCCTTCTAAGAAAGTTATAAAATTCAACATGCTTTGATTTCTGCTCTGGCTGCAAAGAACTCCCGCAAAATCAATGAATGGGTCATATACACTATTATATCTTCAATTAGTGTAATTTATTCTTTCCTCTTTTCCTCCAGCAAATCCTTCCGCTTCTAGTCTATTAATTTTTGGCTGTGCTGGGTCTTAACTGCTGCACGGGCTTCTCTCTACTTGTGGTGAGCAGGGACTACTCTCTAGTTGCAGTGCACAGGCTTCTCATGCTGGTGGCTTCTCTTGTGGCACAGCACCGGCTCTAGGGTGCTCGGGCTGCAGCAGCTGCAGCACATGGGCTCACTAGCCGTGGCTCCCGGGCTCTGGAGCACAGGCTCAACAGTTGTGGCGCGAGGGCGCAGTTGTGCTCCATGGCATACGGGATCTTCCTGAATCAGGGATCGAACCCACGTCTCTTGCATTGGCAGGAGGATTCTTTACCACAGAGCCAGCAGGAAAGTCCCCGTATCTAGTCTATCAAACCACCACACACACACACACACACACACACACACACACACCCCTTCAAAACCTTTGTAGTAGCGGCAGGAAGGCAGGAACAAAAATTATAAAACACTTAGTGTGAAAGATACAACGACCAACGTCCAGAAAATATATAGAGACTGGACGAAGACAGCTTCGTTTAGCAAATCCCAGAATATTAGAAGATAGGCTTGTGCTGTGCTGAGTTTCTCAGTTGTGTTGGACTCTTTGCGACCCCATGGACTGTAGCCTGCCAGGCTCCTCTGTCCATGGGGATTCTGAGCTACAAGGGAAGCCAGAAGGTAGGCTGAGGACAGACAAAAATGCAGCACAACTTCATACAGAGTGAAATTCATGTATTCGTCTAAGGGGTCATATGGACTAAAAATAAGTAGGTCTGCAAAGGGCAACAGAAATGGCAAAGCCTTAATGGCTTCAGCTGATTCAGGACATTTGAAAACTTCCCAGAGACGAGGTTGAGGCTCAGGGGTTTAGTGAGGACCTCTGTAAGAGGGTCCCAAATGCTGCTGGGAGCACAGCACTGCTCTGGTTAAACTAAAAGTTAGGATTCTTTTGTTTCAATGAAACTCTAAAGAATAAAGCTGATCCTATTAGGTGTCTTAGTAAACTTCAAGGCTAAATGGCTAAAAGACCACAGAAATCCATTAAAATGTATTCTCAGGTAAAAATCACTGAGGACCCAGTAGGGTAAGAAAAAGAAAAGGTGGGAAGTATGAGGAAAGCTTAACTGCAGGCAGGAGACACTTGGTACAAGCCGCCCTCCCCCTAAACTCAGCAGCATCACCCTTCTTTTAGGTCAGAGGTCACCACTCAAGAAAGGCCTGAAATATTCACCTCCTAGCCAGCCTAAATTACTAACTTGACAGGACTCAATCCTGATCTTTTAAAAATTTAACACATAATGAGGTGTTTATTTCTAATGCTCACACTAAATACAAGATACCAAACTGTGGAAATGGCTTTTATGGAAGTAACTCTTTGTACTTACCTCAGAAAAAGAAATTGTTGTATTCTGATACTGTGAGTGTATTTGGAAAATAACAAAAGTGACATTGCTGGAAATATGACGTAAAATAGCTTCCTCTGGAAAGGGCTTCTTGAGCTCCAGGTATCTAAATTTCCCCACAGAAAATTCCAGAAGACCTACAAGGGGAGAAACGTTTCATTTTAACATTCATACCTCTCTGTAACCAATTTGTAGGAACTGTATACTTAAGCACACATGCAAGATTAATTTAATCCTCAGAAAAAACTGCTGCGCTCTATTCACTAATGAGGACAATGAAGCTCAAAAGGCAGAAGCAGCAACCTCCACCCCCTCATAGACCTCTGCACCCCCACCCAAGGTGACTCATCTGGGAAGGGTGAATGAGAACTGGAGGGGGAGAAAGGTATTTTCAAAGATGCAAACACAGGATGTTCAAGGTGCTCGGCTTCCAGAGCCCAGAGCGGCAATAACAACTCTATTCAGAACAGAATCCCTGAATTTAAGGATTAACAACCCTCATGAGTTACCACCAATTGTAAATGCACTGGTACTAAAAAAATATATTCTGAAATCAGTCCAGAAATTAAAAGACGCTTACTCCTTGGAAGGAAAGTTATGACCAACCTAGATAGCATATTGAAAAGCAGAGACATGACTTTGCCAACAGGTGTCCATCTAGTCAAGGCTATGGTTTTTCCAGTGGTCACATATGGATGTGAGAGTTGGACCGTGAAGAAGGCTGAGTGCCGAAGAACTGATGCTTTTGAACTGTGGTGTTAGAGAAGACTCTTGGAGAGTCCCTTGGACTGCAAGGAGATCCAACCAGTCCATTCTAAAGGAGATCGGTTCTGGGTGTTCTTTGGAAGGAATGATGCTAAAGCTGAAACTCCAGTACTTTGGCCACCTCATGTGAAGAGTTGACTCATTGGAAAAGACTCTGATGCTGGGAGGGATTGGGGGCAGGAGGAGAAGGGGACGACAGAGGAGGAGATGGCTGGATGGCATCACTGACTCGATGGACATGAGTTTGAGTGAACTCCACGAGTTGGTGATGGACAGGGAGGCCTGGCGTGCTGCGATTCATGGGGCTGCAGAGAGTCGGACACGACTGAACGACTGGACTGAACTGAGAGAGACACATCTGGCTTCCATTTTATCCCACCCTTTACTAGCTATGTGATCTCAGAAAAGTTACTTACTTCCCTTAAACCTCAATTTCTTCATCTAATAGCACTATATTACCCAGCTTGTAAAGGAAAGTGTCATCAATGTGGGCAAAAATGTGTACTGAGTGTCCACACCAGGTACTTCATGAAAAACAGGTCTTCAAGGAGTTTTTTGTTTGTTTGTTGAAGGATCAAGTTCAGAGTCCACACAAAAGGTAGGCTAAACAAGTTTTCCAACACCTCATCTAGCCGACCTGCCTCCACTGTCTGGCTGTATTTCATTCACTATGTGGCTTTCTTGTAGCTGCTCACCACTTCTTTCCTTTTCCAACCTAATTCTCAAGGAATCCACTAAATAGGCTGCTTTGACTTCTGTGTGGTTCTGGGTTCCCATCTCACCCTCTGCCCTAGAGTCAGTGTATCTCTGCATACACAGCAGAGTTCGCAAGCATTACATAAGCAGGCTTGGGTGTTGGAGTCTAAAAATAAACAAAAAGATTTCAATTTAATATAGATGAAAAGGAGTTGATGAGGTAAAGATTATATTCACCAGAATCTTAGAGTGGAACAATCCTTTTTTTTTTTTTTTGGAAAGAAATTTGAGTCAGTTGGAGCTGAAACACTCCAGACACTAAATAACTTCCTAACTCATTCTTATGTACCATTTCCAAAGAAAACGAACTTTTTCAATACTTTCTGCTGTTTTTGTTGTTAACACAAGCACTCCATCTGGATGATTATAAAAAAGAAAGACTATTAAGAAAAGCTAACCAAGTAAGCCAAACGGAACATACAAATAGTGGGTGAGAATAAAGGTTTTTATTGTTGTTGTTGTTCAGTCCCTAAGTTGAGTCCAACTCTTTGCAAACCCCTGGACTGTAGCCCATCAGATTCCTCTGTCCATGGGATTTCCCAGGCAAAAATACGGGAGTGGGTTGCCATTTCCTTCCTCAGAGGATCTTCCTGACCTGGGAATCGAACACATGTCTCCTGCTTAGCAGACACTGAGCCACCTGGGAAGCCCAGAATAAAAGTTATTCTCTATAGTACCTTTGTAACTTAATTTTTTAACTGATGACAAAAGATTATTTGTGGTTATAATTTAATTTCTAAAAATCCAGAGAAAAGTTTAATGAATGTGGTGTATTTCTTATTTATGTAACAAGAAAGACATTTCATCTTTTATGTGGAACAAAACTCCAGCCCAAATAGAGGTAAAATATTAAGAAGTGACTAATAGAATCAATGGAAGTCTGGAAAAAGTGGCGAGTTTCCTGTTTTGTTTTTTTAAAGGGAGTAAGGAGAGCACTTTAATACATCCCAGGTCTTCCCATCACCATGGTTACTCTATTGTGCTCAGTCTCTAAGTCACGTCCAACCCTTTGTGACCCCATGGATGGTAGCCCATTGTCCATGGGATTTCCCAGGCAAGAACACTGGAGCGGGTTGCATTTCCGTCTCCAGATTACTTTACAAGGAAACCAAAATTATGTATACAATTAACTGGATCTCAGTAAATGGCCCTAAAAACCTTTCATGTTTTGTACTTTAATTTTGGTATCATCTATCTGCCATCTTCCAAGTCTTAAAACTATCCATAAATTCTAGTCTGCAAAACTAAGAGCAGGATCAGTTTATCTTCCTAGGAATTAATGAGATTTCCATCCTTGAACTGTCCATAGCACTCAGTTCATTTACTGGCCTGCATTTCCGAGTTACATTTTCAGTTTTTGTGTTTTCAGAGCCTCGCCACCCCATTTTCTCTGTTTGACAAATATTTATTTAAGTATTCTGCTGAACTGGTCACTCTGCCTCTTGGGTATTGTGACCAAAACTGATGTAAGCAAATTCATAAAGGTTATTATCACTTAACACTTAAATTTGCCCCTAAGCCTGTCTTGGAAACTCTTTTGATAATCTTTATGTCTGTCTCTCATTACATGAGCCTTGAATCAAAATACTCTGTAGAACCTTTCAGTCAATTTAGTTGCTCAGTCATGTCCAACTCTTTGTGACCCCATGGACTGCAGCACACCAGGCTTCCCTGTCTGTCACCAACTCTCAGAGCTTGCACAAACTCATGTTCATCGAGTCGGTGATGCCATCCAACCATCTCATCCTCTGTTGTCCCCTTCTTCTCCTGCCTTCAGTCTTTCCCAGCATCAAGGTCTTTTCCAGTGAGTCAGTTCTTCGCATCAAGTGGCCAAAGGACTGGAGTTTCAGCTTCAGCATCTGTCCTTCCAATGAATATTCAGGACTGATCTCCTTTAGGTTGGACTGGTTGGATCTCCTTGCAGTCCAAGGGACTCTCAAGAGTCTTCTCCAACACCACAGTTCAAAAGCATCAATTCTTCAGTGCTCAGCTTTCTTCACAGTCCAACTCTCACATCCATACATGACTACTGGAAAAACCATTTATAACCTTTACAAGCCCTAAAAGAGATTGATGCTATCAACTAGTGAAATCTTGGTTTTCTTAACCTTTCCTTAATCTATCACAACTCAGAAATACGTGGAGAAGCAAAAACTTCCAGTGATTTAAAAGACAGTAGGGAAAGACACAACCATAGAAATGAAAATATATTACTAAACAACTGGTAACTGAACAAAATAACTAGAGGTAATAAAAGTAGGTATTTCTGGGAATGTATGCTAAGTGATTTTTCTTTTCTTTTTTTGACTATGTGATCTTAGTTCCACAACAGGGACTGCACATGGGCCCTCCCTGTTGAAAGTGCAGAGTTCTAACCACTAGACCATCAGAGAATTGCCCCAGTTTTTCTTTACACATTTCATTATTTATAAAATTTCCATAGTGATCATGAGGTATTCTTACCAGAAAGAAAATGCATAATTTGGAAAACATCTCCTTCTTTGATGGCACTCAAAACACAAGTTCTTCCTTAACTCTTCATCTGAAACTTATAAAATAGGGACACAGCCAACCTAGATAAAATGGTGACACTCTCAACACTTCTGGCACTTGTTATGTTTTTCCCTCAGAATGGTAATATTTTTTCAGATCATGTATAACCATATTTAAAAAGGCTGATCATATTTAAAAACAAGATCACTTCATTGCAAATAGATGAGGAGAATGGAAATAGTGAGAGACTTTATTTTCTTGGGTTCCAAAATCACTGCAGATGGTGACTGCAGCCATGAAATTAAAAGATGCTTGCTCTTTGGAAGAAAAGCTATGACAAACCTAGACAGCGTATTAAAAAGCACAGACATTACTTTGCCAACAAAGGTGTGTATAGTCAAAACTGTGATTTTTTTCATAATGTATGGATGTGAGAGTTGGATTATAAAAATGGCTAAGCGCCAAAGAATTGATGCCTTCAAACTGTGGTGCTGGAGAAGACTCTTGAAAGTCCCTCGGAATGTAAGAACATCAAACCAGTCAATTCTAAAGGAAATCAACCCTGAATATTCACTGGAAGGATGGATGCTGAAGCTCCAATACTTTGAACACCTGATGTGAAGAACTGACTCACTAGAGAAGACCCTGATGCTGGGAAAGACTGAAAGCAAAAGGAGAGGGGACGACAAAGGATGAGACAATTGGATGGCATCACTGACTCAGTGGGCATGAGTTTGAGCAAGCTCCGGGAGTTGGTGACGGACAGAGAAGCCTGGTGTGCTGCAGTCCATGGAGTCTCAAAGAGTCAGACACAACAACAAAAATGCAAGAAATGTAGAGAAAGTTAATTCCTTCAGCAAGTACACTGTGCAGAAAAAACTTACCATTAACAGATTGGTATAATCTTTCAGGATTTAGGAGATATCAGCATAACCATCTCCATGTCAATGGGAAAAAGAAAAACACAAATATGTCTTGGTATAGCGCATCTTCTAGATCTTAGATATCTTTCCACATCAACAGACAATCCTAGTTCTACTAGTTTAAAGGTTATATAATATTACATTCTATGTCACGATGACTGTTCAACCAATCTGTTATTATTTTTTGATGTGAACCATTCTTAAAGTCTTTATTGAATTTGTAACAATACTGCTTCTGTTTTATGTTTTGGTTTTTATGGTCGAGAGGCATGTGAGATCTTAGCTGCCCAACCAAGGATCAAACCCATACTGCTGCATTGGAAGGCAAAGTCTTAACCACTGGAATGCCAAGGAAGTCCCCAACCAATCCCTTATTAATAAATATATATGCTGTTACCATTCCAGCATGAATAAGAAATAAGAAATAACATTTTGCTGTTGTACAGTCACTAAGTCATGTCTGACCCTTTTGTAACAGCATGGACCCACAAAGCTCCTCTGTCCGTGGGATTTTCCAGCCAAGAAAACTGGAGTCGGTTGCCATTTCCCGCTCCAGGGAATCCTGCCAACCCAGGAATCGGACTCAGGTTATCGAACCCAGGTTTTCTGCATCTCCTGTACTGCAAATGGATACTTTACCGCTGAGCCACCTGGGATGCACAAGAAACAAAATCACTGTATATATATCTTACCAATATATGTGTGTGTGTGTGTGTGTGTGTGTGTGTGTGCGTGCGTATCAGCAATAAACCTACTTGAGAAGGTTTTTGCTGTGACAGTGTAGCAGATCACCTTTGATCCTAAATGGTTAAAATACCTAAGAAGTCTTGTTCTCCTTAAGAAAATGAGAAATGAAAACAAACAGCTTCTGTGAGAAAGTATAATGACCAGGACAAAAACGGTAAGTGACAGCCCTTGCTTCTGACTTCTTCAAGAAAAACACGTAGCATTTCAGAAACAATTACAACTTTCATCTATTACTTTCCAGATTTCCAAAAGCTTCCAAAAGGAAGATGATGCCTCACGAATCCTCTTTCCCCAGTCAAATGCCTCTGGCAAGAACCAAGCAGAAGCCAGAGAACAAAGGGGAGAGACACTGCATTTAACAAACTGGTTAAATATTTAACAAACCAGTCACTTGACAAGTAAGTAGGGGTATTAAAAGCATGTCTCTCTGGGGTATACTTTAAATAATATTTTCTTTACACATTTCCTGTTTTTCATATTTTCTATAGTACTCACGAGGTGTCCTTATTAGTAAGCAATTTTAAGTTGTACATTACAATTATCTGAAGGTGCTTTTTTAAAGATATTGTTGCCTGGGTCCCTCTCCAGATCAGTTAAATCAAAATCCTTGGGGTTAGGGCCCAAGTATCAATTACAAAGCAAAAATTTATTATAATAAATGCATGCAGATAAGGGCACAAAGTTTACACATCCAGGTCCAGAAACAGCATTCTAACCTCTCCTTCCAGTTACTGTCTCATCCCTCCTTCCCAGAGGTAACCGTGATCCTCACTTCTGAAACCACAGATGGGCTCTTTTGGAAATTTAATTAAACAGACTCATACGGCATGAATTCTTTTATGTCTAGCTTTTTAAAAATCAACATTTTATTTGTGAGATTCATCCCAGTTGCTGTAGTAACCACTATTCACTCACTTCCATTGTTGTATACTTCACGACATAAATGTACCACAATGCATTTACCTATTCTGTTAATGAACATTTCGATTATTTCTAGTTTGGAGTAATTATAAATAACTCCATTTAGGCATTCTGGTATGTATCTTTTTGTGTACATGTACACATTTCTACTAGGAGAACCTATGAGTAGAATTATCAGGTTACAGGGTTTACTTATGTTCAATTTTAGTAGGTACTCTCCGAGTTATCCAACATCGTTTTGCCAATTTTGACCCCTATCAATCCATGAGAGAGCATTTCAGTAATCCAAGATGCTCACCAACACTTGGTAAGAATAGTTTGTTTTACTTATTGGCTATTTAAATATCCTCTCTGTGACAGGGTCTTGTTGTTTGGTCCCTCGGATGTGTCTGACTCTTTGTGACCTCATCGACTGTAGCCCGCCAGGCTCCTCTGTCCACGGGATTTCCCAGACAAGAATACTGGAGTAGGTTGCCATTTTCTTCTCCAGTGAAAGAGTCTATCCAAGCCTTTTGTCCATGTGAAAAACTGGATCATCTGTCCTTACTAAATTTTAGGAACTCTGTAGGCATCACTGATATGAGTATTCTGTCAGATATGTTGCAAATATCTTCTCCACTTTTATAGCTTGTCTTTTCACTCTCCTGTTACCTTGAGATGAACATAAGTTTTTGTTTTAATGTAGTCCCATTTCTCAAGTTTTTCCTTTATTATTTTAAAGAATTATCTGCCAACATAATTCAAGATCATAAAGATACATTCCCCATGTTAACCTCTAGAACTTTGTTCTACCTTTCACATTGAAGTCTCAAATCAACCTGAAACTGATTTTTACATAGGGTGTGAGGCTAGAGTCAAGGTTCATTTCCCATAGGAATATCCTGCTGACAGACTTTGTTGAAACTAGTTTTCCTACTGCTCAGAAATTCCACCTCTGGCATAGGTCAAGTGACAAGGTGAGGGTTTCTGAACTCTTAACTTTGTACGATTGGTCTATCTGCCTATCCTAACATCAATATCACAGCCTTAATTTCTGCCCCAAATTTGTTCTTCCTCTTCAAGACTGTCTTGACTATTTTTGGCCCTTTTTCATTTCCACGTAAATGGTAGAAAGCAACTTGTCAATTTTCACAAAACGAAACAAAAACCTGTAGAAATTTGATTGGGATGGCACTGAAAGTATTAATTTATGAAGAAATGATATCTTTATAATGCAGGATTCTTCTGTGATTTTGAGATATCCCTCTATTAAGTTTCTTAATTTATCTCAAGAACATTGTATAGTTTTCTGTGTAGAGACTGTTTCATATTCCATTATAATCATCTTTAAATATTTAATGTTTCTTGATAGTATTATAAACTTGCCTTTTATATTTCAATTTCTAGTTGTCTCTTCATCAACATGCCTTTGTTTCAAGGCACTCTGGGTGATTCTAATGTTCTGCCAGGTATGAGAACTCCTAACACAATGCTTGATGAATTAGGGAAGGATAATTATATTTTTTCCTATCCTTAGTTACCTTTAACTTCTGTTTGAAAATTCTTCGGCAGCATTACACAGGCAATCCAAGAACCATTTCACAATTTTTATAGAAGGTTGCACATTAAACAAACCAGTTATGGTTTTAGCCCTGACTTGCAGGGCTTTGTCATATTTTATATTCCAGGGCCTCAAACAGTCCCAGGCAACTGACTGGCACATGACAAGTGTTTGGTAAATGATGACTGAATTTTGTGACCTTGGGCAAGTAATTTCCTCTGGACCTCAGTTCCCTCGTGGTAAAATGCAGGCAACTGTACTGCACACATCAGATGGCTGCTAAAAGTATCAAATGGGAAAAATATTTGTAAACTATCCAATACTGCACAACAGAACATCATTATTAACTTCCATTAGCTTTCCAGTGTTTCAGAGGTTCATGTAGTTACCAAGAAAAAAAAATATGCTGGCAGTCAGTATGGTTCTGTTACAAATACACTAGTGAAAAGAAGAGGTCTAACATGGATAAATACCCAGCACATCCATTATAAACAGCATTGAGAAAGTGACTTCCATAGAGTGACAGAGAAAAACACTGAAAGTCAAGACAACTTTAACAACCCCGCCTGGCAGAAACTGCATTCAATCACTACTCATAAAAACATATATGGCAAAAGAAGACACGCATACAAAACACATCCTGAAGAGGTTAACAGGAACTCAACTGCACCTCAAAGTCATCTGGAAAAGGATGCATCACAAACATTTTTATGAGGGATATTTAGGTTTTATGACTTGGGGGTGGGTGGGAAAGACAGCACATCAAAGGATGTTACAGGGCAAATGGCTACCAGGAGACAGAGCACTCGGGTTGTAGCTTTTCTCTAAAAAGCAGTACCTCTGCCTTTTCTGCCAAAAATATTTTTTGCCATCTAACCCACAGCAGGAGATCCTTTTCTATTTTCATAGTCTTTCTCCATTCCTACCCAGAGTCATTTTTTCTTTTCAATATGTGTGCATAAAAAAAAAAAAAAAGTGTGTGCGCTCAGTGGCTCAATCATGTCTGACTTTGCAACCCTATGGACTGCAGCCCACCAGGCTCCTCTGTCCATGGGATTTCTCAGACAAGAATACTGGAGTGGCTTGCCATTTCCCCTTCCAGGGAATCTCCCCGACCCAGGGATTGAACTCACGTCCCCTGTATTGCAGGTGGATTCTTTACCACTGAGCCACCTGGGAATGCCTTCTTTCCAATAAGACCATTCTAAAAGGATCTGCCTAATCCCAATATTTTCCTTTCCTTTCTCAGTCAGAACCTAAATGTGCAACCTTAACATGTTCCAACTCTTCCTTTTTACTATTTTACTAAAACATATCTCTTTACGTTTGTGCTTTAACACAACAAATTGTAGGAGAGATCTGTCAACACTTCATAATTCTCTTCAGATGGAGTATTAAAAATAGTTCAGCCACTTGAGCTGGCTGGCATTCAACTGCCCTCCCAATTTCTCACTAATACCTTCTTATGAATTTTCATTAGCTGTAAAAGATGAAAAGAAACACAAACATATACACACTTTTGAAAGAAAGAGAACACTTGCAACTAACTATACAAGTGGCCTGCAAGGCACTTGAGAAGGTTCAAAGTGCACGATGTTAAACTCCAATACTGGGTAAGTTCCATGTGAGTTACTGGATATGAACTTGAAATAATACTGAATTAAAGGTGTTAATGCTTTTGAACTGTGGTGTTGGAGAAACTCTTGAGAGTCCCTTGGAATGCAAGGAGATCCAACCAGTCCATTCTGAAGGAGATCAGCCCTGGGATTTCTTTGGAAGGAATGATGCTAAAGCTGAAACTCCAGTACTTTGGCCACCTCATGTGAAGAGTTGACTCACTGGAAAAGACTTTGACGCTGGAAGGGACTGGGGGCAGGAGAAGAAGGGGACAACCGAGGATGAGATGGCTGGATGGCATCACTGACTCGATGGATGCGAGTCTGAGTGAACTCCGGGAGTTCGTGATGGACAGGGAGGCCTGGTGTGCTGCGATTCATGGGGTCGCAAAGAGCTGGACACGACTGAGCGACTGAACTGAACTGAACTGAACTGAAAGGTGTTAAGGGCAGCAGGGAACCGGGACTCCAAAAGAAGGGAAAACTGTTTAGATGTATGATTCATCTCCTGTGCCCAACTGGTCACCATCCTCAGACATTCTAGAAACTCAATCTGCCACCTTTAAAGTTTCCCTTAGCTTCTAAACTGCCATGGGCTTCCCAGGTGGCTCAGAGGTTAAAGCATCTGCCCGCAATGCGGGAGACCTAGGTTCTATCCCTGGGTCAGGAAGATCCCCTGGAGAAGGAAATGGCAACCCACTCCAGTATTCCTGCCTGGAGAATCCCATGGACAGAGCAGCCTGGTGGGCTACAGTCCACGGGGTCGCAAAGAGTCAGAGACGACTTTCACTTTTCTAAACCACCACACAAGGTGTCAGGTTAGCTTATCCTGCTATAAAATGGGTAAATCCTTCTAACTTATGGCACTTGCTTCCTAGTGGCTCAGCTGTAAAGAATCCGCCTGCAACTCAGGAGACCTGGGCTTGATCCCTGGGTTGGGAAGATCCCCTGGAGAAGGGAAAGGCTACCCACTCCAGTATTCTGGACTGGAGAATTCCATGGACTGTATAGTCCATGAGGTCGAAAAGAGTTGGACACAACCGAGTGACTTTCACTCACTCACTTCACTCAAGTTATCAGAATCTTCCAACAGCAATCCAGCTGATTTCCAGGAGGATCAGGCAAGTGCTGAAGTGTCTCTGTTAATTCCCACTCTGATCTCTACCTGACAGATGTGGAGAATATCAGGTTTCATTACTGCTCAGCAGTCAAGTTCCCACATGCTGCTCTTCTCCTACCCAGAACAACAATACTGATGCAAGGGCAGAAGAATAACGTGGCTGAGGAAATGCTAGTGCTCCTTTCTCACAGAAAGGAGGTGAGAAACAGCATCTGAAAAACATTAATTTCTCAAATTACTTCACGAGTCTGATCATTTGCACACTGTAATCTCTCAGACTCTTCTCCTTGGAAGAATGGAGCTGGCCTGATGAGGAAGGGAGAAGAGATTCTATTTCAAGGAATAAGAATTCAGAGGATTAAGGGTAAAGCACCATACTAAATAAAGCATTCTCATTGGAGGGCAGCTTTGTAGAAGGGGAGGACCATGAAATTTACATGACACAGGGGTTCATAGCTACCTGTGCCACACTGAGCTGTTTACTCCGGTAGTGAGGATCATCCTGGGTCTCAGCTTCATCCTCCACCAATGAGGGACAGTTGTCTCATAGGGTTGTGAAGCGTAAACAACACTGCCATGAAAAGCACCTGGCACACACTGCACGCAGTGACTGTGAGTG